>CM074450.1:21294787-21669787 GCA_037101425.1 Elopichthys bambusa | reverse complement strand
ATAAAGTGTTCCTTAGTGGTAGAAGTGATGGTTCTACCAAATTTATGGCAGGGAGGCAGTTTAGCTGTTTTGACTAAATGTAGTATACACGAGACTAGATAATGATCTGAGATGTCGTCACTCTGCTGCAGAATTTCAATGGCATCAATATCAATTCCATGTGACAATATTAGATCTAAGGTATGGTTACGACAATGAGTGGGTCCTGACATGTGTTGTCTAACACCAATAGAGTTTAGAATATCTGCAAATGCCAATCCCAATGAGTCTTTTTTATTATCTACATGGATATTAAAGTCACCAACAACAAGGACTTTATCTGCAGCTAGTACTAACTCCGATAGAAAATCAGCAAATTCTTTGATAAAGTCTGTATGGTGTCCTGGTGGCCTGTATACAGTAGCCAACACAAATGTCAACTTACATAATGTTACGTACCTCTTTAATGTTAATTTTAGTGATCTCCGACTGGCGAAGTTGAACATCCTTAGTGCCGACGTGAATAATAATTTTAGAGTATTTACGATTAGCATTAGCCAGCACTTTTAAATTTGTTTTGATGTCAGGTGCTCTGGCTCCCGGCAAACATGTGACTATGGTGGCTGGTGTCTCTATTTTCACGTTCCGTGTAATAGAATCGCCAATAACTAGGGCACTTTTAACAGGATTCTCAGTGGGTGCGTCACTGAATGGGGAGAACCTGTTTGATGTTCTTACTGGAACGGAAGAGTGGTGTTTTCCACGGCTAGGCCGCCTCATCGTTACCCAAGTGCCCTGCTGCACGGGCTCTACAGCCGGAACCGAACAATGTACAGAGTTCACTAAGCTAATCGCATCCAAAACAGTATCTGAAGCCCTCGCATTCTTACTATCCTTGATTAAAGTTTGGATGCGTGTCTCTAATTCTGAGATTCTCTCTGTCAGCCTGACTATTTCCCTACATTTATGACATTTAAATCCCTCAGCGCTGACAGAGAGAGCTATGCTGAACATGTGGCAAATAGAACAGGTAACAATGCTAGGAGAGGATGACATGACTCACCGTGTTTGTAGACTGATCCGACTTACCACAGCTGTTTGATGAACGCGTTGAAATGTGTATATATATGTATGTGTGTATATGTATGTATGTGTATATATATATGTATGTATGTGTGTGCGTGTGTGTGTGTGTATATACATATATATATATATATATATAATATATATACCCGATTCCAAAAAAGTTGGGGCACTGTACAAATTGTGAATAAAAAAGAATGCAATAATCTACAAATCTCATAAACTTTTTATTCACAATAGAATATAGATAACATATCAAATGTTGATGCCATGCCAAATATTGGCTCATTTTGGATTTCATGAGAGCTACACATTCCAAAAAAGTTGGGACAGGTAGCAATAAGAGGCCGGAAAAGTTAAATGTACATATAAGGAACAGCTGGAGGACCAATTTGCAACTTATTACATTTACATTTAGTCATTTAGCCGACGCTTTTCTCCAAAGCGACTTAAAAATGAGATACTGAATATTAGGTCAATTGGCAACATGATTGGGTATAAAAAGAGTCTCTCAGAGTGGCAGTGTCTCTCAGAAGTCAAGATGGGCAGAGGATCACCAATTCCCCCAATGCTGTGGCAAAAAATAGTGGAGCAATATCAGAAAGGAGTTTCTTGGAGAAAAACATACAGGAATGCTACTGTAATGGAAATCACAACATGGGATCAGGAATACTTCCAGAAAACATTGTCGGTGAACACAATCCACCATGCCATTCGCCGTTGCCGGCTAAAACTCTATAGGTCAAAAAAGAAGCCATATCTAAACATGATCCAGAAGCACAGGCGTTTTCTCTGGGCCAAAGCTCATTTAAAATGGACTGTGGCAAAGTGGAAAACTGTTTTGTGGTCAGACGAATCAAAATTTGAAGTTCTTTTTGGAAAACTGGGACGCCATGTCATCCGGACTAAAGAGGACAAGGACAACCCAAGTTGTTATCAGCGCTCAGTTCAGAAGCCTGCATCTCTGATGGTATGGGGTTGCATGAGTGCGTGTGGCATGGGCAGCTTACACATCTGGAAAGGCACCATCAGTGCTGAAAGGTATATCCAAGTTCTAGAACAACATATGCTCCCATCCAGATGTTGTCTCTTTCAGGGAAGACCTTGCATTTTCCAACATGACAATACCAGACCACATACTGCATGAATTACAACATCATGGCTGCGTAGAAGAAGGATACCAGCCTGCAGTCCAGATCTTTCACCCATAGAAAACATTTGGCGCATCATAAAGAGGAAGATGCGACAAAGAAGACCTAAGACAGTTGAGCAACTAGAAGCCTGTATTAGACAAGAATGGTACATCATTCCTATTCCTAAACTTGAGCAACTTGTCTCCTCAGTCCTCAGACGTTTGCAGACTGTTATAAAAAGAAGAGGGGATGCCACACAGTGGTAAGCATGGCCTTGTCCCAACTTTTTTGAGATGTGTTGATGCCATGAAATTTAAAATCAACTTTTTTTTCCCTTAAAATGATACATTTTCTCAGTTTAAACATTTGATATGTCATCTATGTTGTATTCTGAATAAAATATTGAAATTTGAAACTTCCACATCATTGCATATATATACACAAACACACACACACAGTGCTGTTCTCTAACAAGGTGATTAAACGCAAAAATCACAACAAGTATCTGATCCAATAATCAACCACTAAATGTTCTGGTTTAATGAAAATTTGTATTTAAACTGTCCTCTTCATCATGCTGTTCACATTTTGACATCATGAGACCAAGATGACACCTAACAATTGATCAACAGTACCTGGCTATTGCGAGGCTTCAAACGGGATGTTCTCATAGGGAAGTTGCCACTGAGCTTAGAGTGTCTCAGAGTATCATCAGCAGGTTGTAACAGAGACAAAGAGAGACCGGAAGAGTCACAGTAAGGTGTAGAATTGGGCTTCCTTTGGCCACATCCCATGCTGATGATCGCTTCATTGTGAACGGTGCCCTGTGGAACCGGATGATGAATGCCACTCAACTCCAGGAACATTTAAGGGAGGTGAGAGGCACCCGAGTGTCACGTCAGACCATTCGAAACTGATTACATCAGCATGGTCTGCATGCTATTCAACCCGCAAGAGTACCTGACTACACCACCAGGCACAGGCGTCGTTGGATAAGGAACAAGGAACCAGTGGGCCTCAGTGCTGTTCGATTCACATTGAGCAGAAATGATGTCCAGAAATGATTGGAGATGTCAAGGAGAACCCTATGCATCAGCCACTGTTGTCACCAGATAAGCCTTTGGAGGTGGTGGTGTTACAATCTGGGCAAATGTGTCTAGTCAATACAGAACTGCCCTACACCTTGTGAATGGTACTGTGACAAGCCAATACTACCTGAATAACATAATTAATCCTGACATTGTGCCTCTGCATGAGCAACACAGGCCTGATTTCATCTTTATAGATGACAATGCCCCAGCTCATCAAGGTCGCATCATCATAGAACAGCTGCTGGAGGCTGGGGTACCTCAAATGGAATGGCCTACACTTTCTCCAGACCGGAGTCCCATAGAAAACCTCTGGGATCATAACTATGCATCCCAGAACCTCAATTACCTGAGGGCAAAGCTTCAAGAAGAGTAGAATGCCATGCCTCAGCAGTCAATAAGTCGACTTGTGAACAGCATGAGATGTCGTTGTCAAGCTGTAATTGTTGCTCAAGGGCACATGACATTGACATTTTTTGTTTTGGTATACCCACAACTGTTGTTAGCTTTTGTTTCAAGAAATTGTTTGAGATGAAGAAATTACCATTGCATGCTTCTACTTAAATGCCCTACTTTCATGATATAATATTACTGTAGCATGAACTTTTTACATTTTCCATAAATTTCACCCGGAAGTCAAATATCCCTAACTTTTTGTCAGTAGTGTGTGTGTATAATATATATGATAGATAGATAGAAAGAAAGAAAGAAAGAAATACACTACCGTTGTATGGCCCCCACATGCTTGTATGCATGCCTGACAAATGTCAGGGGATGCTCCTAACGAGACGATGGATGGTGTCCTGAGGTATTTCCTCCCAGATCTGGACCAGGGTATCACTGTCGGATGGAGCGAAACAATGTCCCAGAGGTGTTCTATTGGATTTAGGTCAGGCGAGCGTGGGGGCCATTCAGTGGTATCAATTCCTTCATCCTCCAGGAACTGCCTGCATACTCTCGCCACATGAGGTCGGGCATTGTTGTACACCAGGTGGAACCCAGGACCCACTGCACCAGCGTAGGGTCTGACAATGGGTCTATGGATTTCATCCCGATAACTAATGGCAGTCAGGGTGCCATTGTCTAGCCTGTAGAGGTTTGTGCGTCCCTCCATGGATATGCCTCCCCAGACCATCACTGACCCACTACTCAATTCAGTACTTGTTTGCCACCTGATGTCACCTGTTGGAGTTTGGGTTCCTTGCCGCTGTCGCCTTTGGCTTGCTTAGTTGGGGACACTTGACAATTGACATTTGATATTCAACAGTGCTTTGATCTGCCTGCATTGACACTATTCCTTACAAGCTGCTGTGCAGCCAAAATAATGTACCAGTTATCACTGTAAAGCTGCTTTGACACAATCTACATTGTAAAAAGCGCTATATAAATAATGGTGACTTGACTTGACTTGTCATTTCAATTCAGTTCTTGCTTTTAAATGTCTATATAGTTTTTTTTTTTTTTTCTGTTTTAGTTGTTTTAGTACATCAGGTTAAGCTAAAGCTTGGAAACTAGATGAAATGAAATAAACGTTAACTGAAATAAAAAATTAATAAAAAATGTAAACTTATTTTAAGTAATGAAGATTTTTTTAATGGTTTTTGGTTTAATTAACTATAATAACCCTCATACTTGTAAAATATATTGAATAATGTGCCAAATAATGTTATTAGTCTTTCCTTCCTGTGACAGAAGATACAGTAGTTTACTATGAATTAAATAGAAATTAAATTAAGTTAAATACAGTTTATTGTGTAAACAAAATAACAATAATGACCAGGGGAAAAAATAATAATAAACCATCCTGAAATACACCATGACTCTTGTTCTAAAATGTCTGCGGTCTGTACTGTAGTTGCAGGATACTCAGCTGAGGGATAATAAAATGTTCTTACAACCGTCTAAAACATATTACCGTATAAACACTGTATAGTAAACATTGTCATAATTCAACATTAGCTCATAAGCAATCGCTTGGCATAAATATGCGCTATTCATTAATTGCGAAGCAGTCTGAAGTGCTGCTGGACGAGCCTGTAGAGTGCGCAACAGCGCCGCTTTTCCTGCGGTTAGATCAGCATGTTACACTTCAAATGTGCTTATCTTCCACACAAAACAGTAGTCCTGACTGGATATCTTCCCAAATCGTCCCTCTCTATCATTTTCGAGACCCTGTCTGTATTTGTTGACAAAAATTAGGGTAGCTTTTAGTCATAGTTTTAGTCATTCAAAATGCATTTATATTTAGTCATCGTCTCGTTTTCGTCCTTGAAAAAATGTCATTGACGAAAATTATGACAAATTATTCATCAACGAAATTAACACTGCTCCAGACACTTTCACATCTGTCACGTGCTCAGGGTGAACCTGCTGTCATCTGAAAAGCAAAGGACGCCAGTCTGCCAATTCTGGCGTTTAATGGCAAATGCCAATCGAGCTTCATGGTGCCAGGCAGTGAGCACAGGGCCCACTAGAGGAAGTCAGGCCCTCAGGCCACCCTCATGAAGTCTGTTTCTGATTGTTTGGTCATTTTGTAGGGCTCTGGCAGTGCTCATCCTGATTCTCCTTGCACAAAGGAGCAGATACCTGGTCCTGTTGATGGGTTAAGGACCTTTTACGGCCCTGTCCAGCTCTCCTAGAGTAACTGCCTGTCTCCTGGAATGTCCTCCATGCTCTTGAGACTGTGCTGGGAGACTCAGCAAACCTTCTGGCAATGGCACGAATTGATGTGCCATCCTGGAGGAGTTGGACTGCCTGTGCAACCTATGTAGGGTCCAGGTATCGCCTCGTGCTACCAGTAGTGACACTGACCCTAGCCAAATGCAAAACTAGTGAAAAACAGTCAGAAAAGATGAGTAGGGGGGAAAAAATGTCAGTGGCCTCCACCTGTAAAACCATTCCTGTTTTGGGGGTTGTCTCATTGTTGCCCATCTAGTGCACCTGTTGTTAATTTCATTAACACCAAAGCAGCTGAAACTGATTAACAACCCCCTCTGCTACTTAACTGACCAGGGGTGCGTTTCCCTAAAGCGAACTATGGTCGCAAGTTCCATTGTTACCAGTAGAGCTCAGTGGGACTTACGACCATAGTTGACTAACAATGCTTTAGGGAAACGCACCCCAGATCAATATTCCAGGAGTTTAACTGACTTGATGCTATTCTGATTAAAAAGTTTTCCTTTAATTTTTTTTGAGCAGTGTATTGTGGATCACATTGATTGTTTTTATTGGTTCAGGTGGTAAAGATGAGCAGGAGGATAGCAGGTCTGGAGAGACAGAACGCAGAGCGCAGACAGACAGAGCTGGTGCTCTTCTCTCTATTAATATCTGCCTGTCTGATCAATGGCTGGCTGTGGATGCGCAGATGACGGCTCACCCTCACAACACTACAAGAGCACCAGAGCCTGGGAAGTACAAAACTGCACATATTTGTGTTACAGTGATTTACATGGATACATTTGTTCCATCTCAATTATGGTAAACTGCTTCTATAGAGGACTGTCTTCAGAATGAGGCGTAAGTGTTTGCACCATCGAATATATGCGCATTGTATGATCATAGTGACATAGTCATTTTGGTCTACAAATGATTTGAGGGAACTCGAGCATGTTTTTCTCACAGATGATGTCATTAAATACTGCTGTCTCTCTTTGGCTCTTTTGATCAGACTAATAGCTAATTTGTTTTGTATTGGATTTATTCTGCAAGCTACGTGAATGAGATTTTTCTGCATGCTTTACAGCCTTACAGGTTTTGTCCTCAATCTTTATTAAAGTATAAATTTGTATTTAGTTTTCTTCTTTCTTCCAATTAGGCATTTGAAATAGCCTTCATCCATTTTAATGCATTTGCATAGCCTGATGAATGTATATTTAAAATAATAAAAATTCTCCCTCTTAATGTTAAAGTGCAGTAAATAAATATGCTGAATTTTCATGAACGTGATGTGATGCCTGCCAAACGTCAAAAAAAATAAACAACTAAATGCTGCAATTGGATCAGTTTATTAAAAAATTAAATTAACCAAGGAGAAAAAGTTACTGCAACACTTTAGACTATAAACCAAATGAAAAATGTAAAGCCTTATCCAACATCTGTATGAGATAAGATGGGAAATTATGAACAGGAATACAGTTTAATTCAAATTAATTGTCAAGCAGCAACTAGAGTGAAATTTTGTAATGAATACTAGTGAAATTAAAAATATTCCTTGTGAGGAAAAGAATATGTAAAATGCCCATTTTTGGGACAAAAGGGTAGATACTATACAAAACAATAATACAAAAACACATTCTTGTAATTCGTCCTGAGATGGACTACGACACATTCTCCTTTAGAAGCTCAAACTTTAAGGTATCAAATGTAGCAAGACCATCAAGATAGGTTTAGATAACTACACTGAGGCTTGAGGTGGAACAAACTGATAAATGTGGTGATGAAATCTTAACTCCCATGACTAGATCATCCTCACAGCTAGACTGACCAGCACAGTTAAACTTTAACTCCGTTTAGTTTAGCTTTTTCTGTATGTAGAATTTCATGACAATTTGAAAGCATTTTAATGTGGGCAGTATCAGTTTGCATTCAGTGAACTATTTTAAATGTAATGTGCATGTTTATCAGCATTTTGTCCCACCTTTGTCTCAGTCCACTCTTAGGTCCATTGTCTTAGTTTGTGCCTAAATTAGATGAGTGCTCTTGAAATGGTCTTAAATACTCCATTGAGTGTTTTGACAATGGATGATCTAACAGTGCCGGAAATGTTTTCAGATTTTATTTAAAATGGAAAGACAGGAAGGAAGAATAAGATTTTTAAAAAAAACTAAAAAAAAAAAAAAAACTCTGCGCCTCCGTACTTGACATTTTGTAAACAGTGTGCTAAACTGAGACTGTGCTCAGATACTTAAATACTTGTAAATGAATTTGATTTGGTCCATGTTTCAAAATTAATTAAATATGAAATCAACTACAGTGAAATTTGTTTCCATAATATCAAATGCGATTGAATCTAATTTTCAGGGAAATGTATTTAAATAATTTTGAAATAAAGTTTAAAAGCTTTTAGATTTGCATGTGATGACATGAATGTTTTTTTTGTTTTGTTTTTTTAAACCAAAAACTGAACTGTAAATATGAAACTGCTATGTAGGGTATACATTTCTTTAGCCCTGTGTTTTTGAAAACATTATATAATGGCTCCACATTAGGCACATGGCATTTAGGGCTCAGGTGATTGGCTCACTACCTGCACCAGAAGGACCTTTGAGAGGAAATGGAATGCTAACAGATCTTTTTCTCCAGGGGCACGTTCAAGCTCAAAGCACGTTCAAGGAACGCAACGTTTTGCTACGGTTTCCGGGTTGAACGTCGTTTCCTGGAAACGGTGTGCAACGGGGTTTGAGATTAAGTTTTCTCTTGTTTGGTGGGTGTGTCAAATGTCAGCCCAATCAGTAGCAACATGTATATAAACCACGCAGTATTAAAGAGACAGCTCGCACAATGGGTCCAAGTAAAGTCGTTTACAAATGTGTTCCCTTTTATAACATCGAGCGTATTTTGCAGTATTAAACACATATTTATACCGACTTCATCAGGAACACAAAGAATGGCCTTCAGAACAGGGTGTTCAACGCACCACCGTTTCCGTTAAAAAAAACCTTTTGCAACGTTTTGTCGGGGCTGAACGCAGGTGGTATTATACCTCAATGATTTGTGTCTTACAGGGGGCAGAATATGCTTAGTGCCGAGTTTTAACTGCTCAAAAGTTTGGGGTTAGAACAGCAGTGTAGTCATTTATACATGCGTTTGAGTTTTTTTTAAATGATGACCTGCTTTAGAAACTCAAACTCGCATTTATGCATAAATGACAAATATCACCAAACAACCCTAGTGAGCACACATTGCGAGGCATCTGTAAACGCAAGTTCATCTGGACAGCATTGTGTATTAATGGTCATATTTGTGTATAAGCACCTGAGAAACCTGAGTGAATTAACAAATAAATTGTCTGAATGTTGTTGTAACATCTGCCAGGGAACGTTTTAGAAATGTGGTTCAGAAGTGCAAACACTGTAAATGTAACATGTTCCAGATGAAAACGGACACATCGAACAGACGTCACATTGACGTCAGGGACTGAGCGTCAAACAGAAAATCTCTTGCAAATTCCGATCCAGAGGTCAGAAGAAATTCCAAAAACTATGAAGCACATGAAAAAAATTATGAAAGCAATAAAATCAGATGGTTTCATAGATATTTCCTGGAATAATTTCATTTACACATCTGTATAATTTTGAATTAGGTTAGACCAGGTGTGTCCAAACGGTCCTGGAGGGCCACTGTCCTGTAGAATTTAGCTTCAACTTGCTTCAACACTCCTGCCTGGAGATATCTAGAATGCCTAACTGGTTCAGGTGTGTTTAATTGAGGTTGGAGCTGAACTCTGCAGGACAGTGGCCCTCCAGGAGCAGGACTGGACACCCCTGGGTTCGACCCTCTTAATAACCTGAGGATCGTTGCTTGGCCCTTCTTTAAAAAAATGTGCGTATAATTTGCGTCTTTTTTACGGATTCCTTTGGTCAAGAGGTAAATGTCTGTCTTGCAACACAAGACTTAAAAAAAAAAAAAAAGCTATCAAAAAATGACTTCAGAGTAACCATCACATTGAAACGAGAGGTTTGGAGGATTTCCAAACTGTGAAAGGACAGACCTGGAAGTCTGGTGTGTGTGGTACCTCTCAACCAAGGCACATTTGTGGCTGCTGTAGCTCTACTGGAATGATGGACCTCAGTTTTGGTTGAAAAACTACAGACTTTCACACAGACAAACCCAAAACCAGTTGGGTCACTCATATTTTCACATACTTCTGGAGCTTCTGGACACACAGGTGAATGCTTGTTGGTCCATTGCTCTTAAACAGTGCGCTGTGAACCATACAGAACATGCCGTACAGACACTGCAGAATAAAAAAGGCCCTATGACATTCAGATTTACAGTATTCCGATGCAGTATTTACATGTAACAACTGTTCGGCTACTCATCATTTTGCAAGATACTCAAGTGCCACATTTGTATTAGAACACACTACAAAACAACTGCATACCAAAAAATAAGTAAATACAAACACAAAGTAGTGCAATAAATGTAAAAAAATTAGGCCAGTACATTTGGTCCGAGGGTCTGGAGGGGGGAAAAGTCTACCAGACAATACTGTACAAAAAAAGTGTTGATTGTGAGTGTTGTTGTATATTGTTGTTCGCTGATTGTTGTAAAGTTCGTTCCTAAACAACCTCTCTGTCCTGACAATCCTGATCTGAAAATGTAACAGAGAAGGAATCCTTCACCTGCTTTGAGTTGTTTCTTTGTCAATATGTGTGTGGTCAGATAAGTATTTCGACCATCTCGCTGTCCACGTCCTGCGGCGGGAGGTTCTGCTGCGGGAGCGACTGCACTGGCGCTCTCCTTTCTAATGTACCGGTGTGAAACACTGGCACATCTGTAGAGACAAAGACGCATGCAGATGTTTATGGGTCAGTGGTAAATAAGAGTGTCCAAGGTAAAGAAAAAAATCTTTTAACAAGCTAGTTTTGTGCTAGTTTCTTTTTTAAATGTACTCTTTGTATTCATGTTGGTTTCATAGGGTTCTGAAAAACTTTTAACCTTTGCTCTGCATGCACATTGGCTACACCACATGAATGATGCAGTAAATAATTTAAATATTTATAATATTATTTTAACAAAACTACAGTGCATTTTATCTAAGAAATAAAAAAATAAAAGTAATTTCATTGAAAATTGTGTCCATTTTTCCTTTCTGTAATTTTCCATTGCGTTCTCACCAGTTGCATGCAAAGACAAACATACAGCTCAATGCTGTTCAACCAGTCATTTGTTGGTTGTTTGGTTGGTTTCCCATTGAAAAACAAAACCTGAAAAACACACAGGTTTATACCCTTTAACGTGATTTTGTACATGTGCAAGCTGTACCAGCGATGCGGTCGGGTATGTAGATGGGGCTTGGGCTGCTGATCCGGCTGGGTCCTGGAACACTCTGTAGGGCGGGTGTGCTCGGCTTGCTGGCCTCCTGACCCTTCTCCGTCTGGGTGCAGCTGTCTCTGCTGCCAGTCTTTGAGTGTGTGGCAGCTGGCATTGGGGTGGAGGGCAAGACTGGAGATGGAGAGGAGGAGATGGACTCTGTTCTCAAAGAGTCACCTCTGAACTCTGGGCCCAGCAGAACACCTGGAACATGAAGAGGAACAGTTCAGAATGAGTGAACAAATAGACAGGATACATTAATTTTATTGCAAAATGTCACCACTTATAATTTGGTATACAAGTACATATGCTTTACTTATGAATCTGTATCTACTGCTGCATTTCTGAAACATTCAGGAAAATTGTCTGAGATTTACACACATCTCAGGTTTATATTTTTAATTATACCATGGTCTGTCTGAATACTCGATTCTGATTAGCTGGAAGGTGTGCAATTAAACCGTTTAATGCACAGGTAGTTCCAAATCAGTTTAATCACCACTCCAGACTCACGTACCCAGACTGCCCTTCCAGCTGCGGTCTTCCCTGCGTTCCTCCGTGATGGGGCTGCTTCCACTGAGGCCCAGAGAGTGTGACAGCAGCCCGGAGCCGCTGGAGCTGCCGGTGCCCATAGCGATGGACATGAGGGACTTGGAGGGCCTCATGGCCGGGGTATCTAATTTGCTGGCTGGTTCTTTGCGCGAGCGCTGATGCAGCACCTTTATCATGGCGTCCTTCTCTATGATCTGAGCATGCAGGTTCTTGATCCTGCTTTCCATGTCCAGGCAGCGCCGATTGGCCATGAGAATCTCCTCTTCTTCTTTCTGGATACGTGCCTCCACCGAAGTGTCGTAGCTGCTGCTGGGGGAGTGGCTGATGATGGCAGAGGATGTGTCTCTGGATAGGTTAGAAAGTAACACACAAAAACCAATGAGAAACAGATTTTCAGTAAAATTTAACTAGTTATTTTATTTATTTAATTTCAATTTAGTTTCATTAATCATGCATAGTTTTTCACTTTCGTTTGTATCTAATAGCGATTAGAACTTTTAGTTTCATTTTATATAGTTTCAGTATTTGTAATAATTCATATCTTCACTTTGAATGAAGGCATCAGGTAAATGAACATACATTCTATTGTTTCCCATTCATACTGTAGTGCACTTTATAGTTCCAGTTTAGTGTTATTGTTTTGCAAACTCATAATTTTATGTTAAAATTATATTTTCACTGTTAGTTTTCAGGATGATCCCCTAGAGAAATCTTAAATGACTTACTATATTCCTACAGGGTTGGCTTAGTGTATAGCAGTAAACTTGAGTACCTTTGTGTGGCCACAGATGCAGCGGCGTCCAGCGCAAACTGCCTCATGACACTCTCCTCCAGGTATTTCTGCTCCCATTTGGTCATGTCAGCCTCCAGGGCCAAAATCCTCTCTTCTTTTTCTCTCAGGTGTTCCATTAGAGCCGCTGTGCTGAACTCAGGACCAACTGTATTCTGAGAACCACCGTGCCTCTGTGAGAGCAAGAGAGAGGAAGAACATTTAGAAATCTTCAATTCTGACTTAAAAAAAGCTATTTTTTTCCCTATTTAAGCTAGCTAAACAAGACAAAATCAACATTAGTGTTGCCGTCAATGCTAAATTGATTGATTGCCTGTGCTGTGTACTTTCTGCTTACTGAGGGTATGTTTACACGACAATGCTTGTTCCTTGTTCACACGACTAAAAACGCTGTATGTCAGGGCAGTAGTTGGCGATGTCACTTTGTAAAGAAACACTACGCACCTATAAACTGAATAAATACACATGACGTCACCGTTTTCACAAATTTGCGTTTTTGTAGTTTACACGGAGATGCTAAGTGTTTTACAAAAACACTTTGAAATCCATTTTCAAAATTTTTATTTTTCAGGCTCCCAAAACACTGCTGTCGTGTAAATGAACGGCCAAAACGCATAAAAAGTTTTGTCTTTAGTTAAAAACGGCCCCTGAGTCATTAGCTTGGCAACATGCTAACCTCAAACTTTATCAGAATCAATATGTACAAGAGTCAAGTTTACCACATCAGTAGCAACATTCTAACATGCAATCAGTTGTGTAATCCCCAGGAAGTACATTTATGGCTGAGAAATTTCATAATAAGGGTTGCCAGACATAAAAAAAAATTTTATTAGAACCTCTGATTGGATATTTAATCTTTTCCAAGTGTAGGTATAACATCAAATCCTGAAGCCAATGCGATACTTTAAGTGGGTTTGTAGATTTTCAATGTAATAAAACACGTCTACGAGGACAAAGGCAATAATGTTTAGTTGTCTTTGAGTCAGACTCGATTAATCACCTGGAGCATCAAAAATAGCAAATTCAGCACATGGCTTCAGTTGTACTTCACATACTTTAGAAAGTGTATCAGATATGGTTGACCAGTAAATAGTAAGTGTGGGGCATGTCCAGAACGTGAGTGAGATCTGCTTCTCCAGTGTGACATCTTACACGGGTCTTGTCAAAAGTAGGATTAAAAGAAGCAATCCATGCTCTGCACATAGTGCAAAACCTTGAACTGTATTAAACCCAATCTGGCACAGCCATTCACTCTGCGTAGGGGACTGCTCCAAAATTCCTCTGAAAATACTGTTCCAAGCTCTTTCTCCCATGCACATTTAATCTCGTCTGTTCCTACACTTTTTAAAGACATATGAATTGCATATACAGTATTCTTGAATTAAAACCTTGTAGATGGAGGGGAGCTTCAAACAGAGAATCTGCAGGAGACTTAGATGGAGTATATGGAAATGACTGGCTTTGGGCATTCACAAAATTACGTATACTATAATACGTATCTATTATTTTACGTATCTAAAATAATGAAAAAGGTCAGCTTGATTAAGAATTAATTTGGAACACAGATCATTAAAACTAGCAAAAAGATCATCAATATAAAGATAACCAAACTGAGCAATGCCCTTATCTTGCCATTGTTTAAATGCAGAGTCTAGTTTGGCAGGGAGGAATGCATGATTCAGAAGTGCTCTAAGACAGAAGTGCTTGTTTTAACTGCAAGTGCTGGCGTAACTGAGTCCATATTTTAAGAGTAGAATGAACAACCAGATTCAGTGTATACTGTGATATTTTAATAGGCTAGATGTTACTAGGGCTTGTAAAGAGGTTCCTGTGCAAGATTTAGATTCTGTTTCACACCAATCAGTAGTACCCGATGAATGCATCCAATAGACTATTTTTTTTTAACTTTGGCCACCCAATAATATAAAAAATTAGGGAGTGCTAAACCTCCATCACTCCTGTTTTTCTGGAGACTCCTAGAAGGTCGGAAAGAGTTACACTCTTTCCGAATCCTAGGGTTTTTCCCATCCCATATAAAACTGGAAATAAATTTGTCTAATCTGTTGAAAAAGGCTTTGGATAAGAAGATGGGAAGGCACTGAAATAAATATAAGAACTGTCATTTTAAACACAGATCACCCTGCTAACCAGGGTTAGATGAAGAATCCTCCATTTTTGAAGATCAGATTGTAGTTTAAATCAAAAGAGGAGTAAAATTATTTTCATATATTCCTTTAAAGGTATGTGCAATATTGATACCCAGATATTTAAACCCAGATCTTTCCAAGCAAAAGGGGAACTCAGAGTCAGGCATTTTCCTGGCAAGTGTGTTAACAGGCATGCATTCACTTTTAGAAATATTCAATTTATAGCCAGAGAAAGTCCCAAAACTGTGAAAGATTTTGATAATATCATTGATACATGATAAAAGTTCTGAAATTTATAGAAGCAAGTCATCAGCGTATAATGAGAGCTTATGTTCAACACCCCACCTGTTTATGCCATGGCATGAAGGGGTGGATTTTAATATCAGAGATAGTGGTTCAATTGCAATTATAAACAAAACAGGGCTTAATGGGAATCCCTGCTAAGTACCCCTTAAAAAATAAAAAATTTTGGATCGCCATTTATTAGTAACCACTGAAGCAACTGGAAAAGTATACAGAAGATGGATCCAAAATATATCTGGGGCTGAATCCGAACCTATCCATAGCAAAAAAAAAAAAGAAAAAAAAAAAGGATAAAACAGGATAAAAAGGTTTTCCAGACACCATGATATAACGATCCTGAGAATCAGCAATAACATTAGAGGCAGAACGCTTAATTTTTTTTGTGTATTATTATAGCCGTTCCTCTTGCCTTAGCATTAAATTTGGAATGGGAAATGTGTCCCACCCATGGTTTCTGCAACCTAAGATGATCTGAATTGACCCTTCGCCAGGAGTTTGACTGACAGGCGATCTAACCAATCATAACGCAGAATCTGCCTTGATTAACCTTGGTGTACTTGAAATTGAGAAATGGTGTGTACTGACGTCTTTCTGCGTTTGAAACAACATTTCCTTCTAAGGTTAATTCATGTTTATTTGATGCCATAAATGAACTAAGTTAGTAGGTAGAGATGATCGGTTCACGAGCCGCTTGAGCTGAGGCGCTACAGCAATCTGTCACGACACATTAAAGAGCCACAAAATGGTTTTTGTTAGAATTTCTTAAAAAATTACACAATTTGAAAGCTGGGACTTTATTTCATATCAAAAGTAACCTGACGATAATGGGTCTTGGAGGCTTACCATCTCTGGGTTTGGGCGCCAATGCCTGGCGTGCGCTCTCCAGTTCTGTTGGTTTCTTGAACACCTGATCCCCCATGACATCTGATTTCACTGTCCTTGGAAACATTTATTATCTGAAGATTTGCCCTGTGTGAACGATTTTTCAGGTCGTCCAAACAGTCTAACAGCGCTTCGTTGGTTGCTTTTAAAGCAGTAATGTCTGCCTCTGGTCAGACTTCAACGGCCCCAAAGTTTTCCCCAGCAGTTGTTTCCATGGTTGTGAGACGCTTTCCAAATGGATCCACAGTTTCTTTAAATGATTCCATGGAAAGCTGAATTGGTGCTAGGGAAGACATGATTAACGCACTCATGTCATCTTTGAGATATTCGCGCTGTCTTTACAGCTCTGTAGTCGGCATACTCGGAGAGAATTCCTTGTTAGCCTTCGAAGCAGCTGCTGCCATTTTAGCTTAGTGCTGCTTATCGAAGTTTTCTTTGGATCTTGATCAGTTTTCATTTTAGAGTTAGGCATTTTGCCACCACACCTCTATTACAGCCCCCTAATGCATGTCTGACCTGTTACTGATGATAATTATTGATATTTAATTTGAAGTTGTCGAGATGCTCACACACACGACCTCTGCCTACATTACTCAGTGTACTTTTGTACTTTTACACAAGTAAAATTGGAAAGAAGTACTTAAAACTTTTACTGGAGTTATAATGGCAGCTGCCTATGTAGGCTGTATACAGCGAGATTAGCCCACTAGGTTTTGCAACAAAGCCTAAGCATGTCTTTATGAAGCAATCTTATCATTTTAATGACCAAATGTATGGCATTTTTAAGATGTTACGGACACACAATTTTTCCACTTGGCTCTTGTAAAAGACTATGGGTGCGGTCACATTTACTGTTTTTCGGCAAATTTACACATGCAAAATCCAGTCATTTCAATAAGAATCCCAGTGTTCAGGGATTTTGCATGAAGGTGAAAGATTTCCCAACGCTTAGGCCTGTCGCGATTATTAAATAACCATCTGATCGCGGTTATCTGATCTAACCAACCACGATTTTTGCGGCACAAGGGGGAGTCATAGACCAAAAGAAATAGACAAACACCAATTAAGTTTTCGTGCAATATATTCAAAGTCAGTTGAAGCCATTCCATAGCTTAATGTGAGGGACAGAAGAATATTTACATAGTTAAATTAAAGTTTGCAGTTTCTAAGTTATGTCATATTCTCTACCGGGTGTCTGTTAAATCACAGCACAAGGACTATGAATTGGCATCACACGCACAATAACTGGAATTAAAAACTGAAGAAACAAATGATCAATAAACACTTGGACAGATATACACTAGGATTTTGCGCTCGACAATTTTCTTTTCAATGCGCACTTGCGCAGCGCTGCGTACTGTGAATCTGTTGCTTTAAAGTGCCCCTATTATGCAATTTTAAAGGGTTCCTAATTTTGTTTAGAAGGTCCCCTACAACAGGTTTTTACATGCATCAAAGGTCAAAAAACACTTTAATTTTCTCATAATTTACAGTGCACATTACAGCATTATTCACTGATGCTCAAACGACTCATTTGATGCTTCAGTCTCTCTGAATCCCTCCTTTCCGTGATCCTGCTCTGCTCTGATTGGCCAGATGGCACATTCTGTTGTGATTGGTCTATCGCTTATAGTGCCTGTCAGCAGCAAAACGCCATCACCATAACATAACTTTAGTACCGGTGCAGAGGCTTCCGAAGCTCAGTGACTGTAAACACTGTAAAGACAGTAACGGTTGCATAAATTTTACCGTATCAATTCGACCACGTGTCCGGTGATGAAACATTGTAAGAACTAGTTATTCAACCCGAACCTTCATCGCAAGGATGACTTCTCAGGACATTACTCAGTGATGACGCTATCAGTAGTGATGGGCAAATGAAACCTCATGATGCACTGAGGCTTTTCCCTCATTGTTTCGGGATAAGATTCAAAGCTTCGAGAGTGTCGAAAACAGCGCCATCTGGTGTTTAGTCAAAAATAAAGCAGGCAAAACCCTGTGAAAGAAGCTTCGTCGGACGAAGCAGCCACCACAGTTTCATGTTACGTTCTCAAATAAAAGCCCAATAGTGCGCGCGTGTGTTGAATGTAACTCAGTGATAAATTAATGTACCTATTAAACTGTGGCATTTAATGCCAGAATGAATATCAATATGATCTAACCAAAGAATAAATGTACGCATATATGAAGTGCATATGGCAAATATTTTATTTTCCTGAAATTTGTATCCTTCATATTACTTGTATAACTGGGTATCTAAAAATGTAATTGAATAAGTCTGAATGAAAACCTAACGTTATTCATAAAGTAAGATCTTATGGTTCGAACATTCCGATACGCAAAGTGAATCGCGCACGTGATTGCGCAGAAAGTGAGGCTTCGTTTGTCATTGGTCACGTGATTTCAGAGCCAGGATTTTTTTCATAGGGGTGGCCAGGCAGGGGCCAGCAACCAGTCTGGGGTGGCACAGAAATCTTCTTTATTTCAACATAAAAATGAGTCTTTACATGCATGCATGTAAAGTTTTAACGCAGCTTTAATCGCCTTTTCGGTTATTTCATGACTTAATTGATTTAGTTTTATTATTAGGATCTGGTTTTAATACAATTCACAAAAAAAAAAAAAAAAAAATTACACTATTAATAGTAACCACTGTAAAAGCAGTTCAAAACAATATGCCTGTTATAACATGACTTTACAAAAGCACATTACATTACACAAATATAACAAATATAAGATAAATATAAAACGGCATTTATTAAATATTTTTTAACATTATTGAATTTAATATTTTAATTTTCACAAGCTGTTTTTAGCTAGCCTACTGTATACATAAATTACAACTGTTTTAACTTTTAACTATTTTTAACTATTATTTTGCATTTTAGACGCATTTTAAGCACACAGTACGTCTATTATTTTATTTTATTTTATTTTTTATTTCTTCATAACTGAGGGTACCTTCACTACGTATTTAAGACGTGTGGAAATTTCTGCGTTGTGACTGCGGAACTTTTGTGGACGTTTAAAATTGTGCAAAACAATTTCTCACCCTGTTGAGGCCCTGTTATAAAACATACAAACAGTATTACTTTAATTTAACATGAATAGTTAGTATGTTACTACCTTGAAACCGATAACGATGTTTATTATGATATTTGCGCTGGTCCAGATCCAGATTACGTTCCTCATGAAGTTCCGACCAAGTGTAGCTGCACAGCCCCCTCTGTTGGTGAACATGATGAATACACAATTTCTCCAGCAGGCTGCTGTATGCTCGTCGGGCTTTTTGCAATGTACAGGTGCATCTCAATAAATTAGAATATCATGAAAAAGTTTTTTTTTTGTAATTTAATTCAAAAAGTAAAATTTAAATATAGTCTAGATTTATTAGACATAAAGTAAAATATTTCCAGACTTTTTTGTTTTCATTTTGATGATTACAGCTTGCTGCTCATCAAAATAAATAAAAAATCAGTATCTCAAATTATTAGAATATTTAATTTCAAGTTCTATTAAATTACCATTCTCAGGGTATAAATACTGGGTTTAGGTCAGTAATCCCAACAGCAGTCATGGGGAAGTCTGCTGACTTGACAGTTGTCCAGAAGATGATCATCAAGACCCTCTACAATGAGGGTAAGCCACAGAGGGTCATTGCTGAAAGAGCTGGCTGTTCGCAGAGTGCTGTGTCAAAGCATATTCATGGAAAGTTGACTGGAAGGAAAAAGTGTGGTAGGAAAAGGTGTACAAGTGAAAGGAATGACCACAGGCTTGAGAAGATTGTCAAGCGAAGCCGATTTAGGAACTTAGGAGAGCTTCAAAAGGAGTGGACTGAAGCTGGAGTTAGTGCATCAAGAGCCACCGCACACAGACGTCTTCAGGAAATGGGCTACAACTGTTACATTCCACGTACCAAGCCACTTCTGAACCAAAGACAACGTCAGAAGCGTCTTACCTGGGCTAAGGAGAAAAAGAACTGGAGTGTTGCTCAGTGGTCCAAAGTCCTCTTTTCAGATGAAAGTAAATTTTGCATTTCATTTGGAAATCAAGGTCTCAGAGTCTGGAGGAAGAGTGGAGAGGCACATAAACCATGTTGCCTGAAGTCCAGTGTGAAGTTTCCACAGTCAATGATGATTTGGGCTGCCATGTCATCTGCTGCTGTTGGTCCACTGTGTTTTCTGAAGTCCACAGTCAGCGCAGCCATCTACCAGGAAATTTTAGAGCATTTCATGCTTCCTTCTGCTGACAAGCTTTATGGAGATGCTGATTTCATTTTCCAGCAGGATTTGGCACCTGCCCACACTGCCAAAGGTACCAAAAGCTGGTTCAATGACCATGGTGTTACTGTGCTTGATTGGCCAGCAAACTCACCTGACCTAAACCCCATAGAGAATCTATGGAGTATTGTCAAGAGGAAGATCAGAGACACCAGACCCAACAATGCAGATGACCTGAAGGCTGCCATCAAAGCAACCTGGGCTTCCATTACACCTGAGCAGTGCCACAGGCTGATTGCCTCCATGCCACACTGCATTAATGCAGTAATTCATGCAAAAGGAGGCCCAACCAAGTATTGCATGCATAGAAATGAACATACTTTTCAGAAGCCTGACATTTCTTTTTTTTTTTATTGATCTTATGAAGTATTCTAATTTATTGAGACCGTGAATTGGTGGGTTTTTGTTAAATGTGAGCCAAAATCATCACAATTAAAAGAACCAAAAGACTTAAAGTACTTCAGTCTGTGAGCATTGAATTTATTTAATACACGAGTTCCACAATTTGAGTTGAATTACTGAAATAAATGAACTTTTCCACGACATTCTGATTTATTGGGATGCACCTGTATATGCGGGGGGGTTTTTTTCAACGAGCTATAAAACGGGAACATTTCTGGGGACAGCTCCAGTCGGGGACAGAACACCAAAAACCGGGACTGTCCCTGGGAAACGGGGACGTCTGGTCACCCTATTTTTGAAACAGTTCTGACCAAGTCCAACTCTGTTCCACATTTTGATTGACAGCCGTCACAACCTACTAGTGACCGTGTTTACTCCTTTCTTTTCAACCATTGGACAGGATTTAAAAAACCGCTGCAAAAAGAATAAATAAAATAAATAAACAAAAGAACGCATGCACATTATTGTAATATGATCATTAAAAACCAACAGACTGATGAAAACGCGGGACATTTTCTTAATATGCGACATGCGGGACAAGAGGTATCCTTTGACTTGCGCTTGGCACTGAGGCGAAGTTGGAGTGACTGAAAAAACTCCTGTTTTTTGTGGTCTTAAAGAGATGGTTCTGCGTTTAACTAAACACAAATCCTGTCAAGAAAAAAGGATACAGAAACAGCAGATGTGAGCGGGTTGGCCAGAGCCACGACCACCCCTGGCTCCGCCCCTGTTACCGACACAAGCCTAGAATTGAGGCTTCATCTGGCACGCCCATTTATGCTTGGCACAAGCTTCAAAGCCTCAGTTCAAATGTCACATGAGATGTGACAATATGAGATGTTGCAACTGTGATACATCTACATCAGCCTTAACAGGGGCGCAATTAAGAGTTTTAAGGAGGGTATGCAGGACATAATTTTGGGCCCCCTTCTTCCAGATGAATGTTTTTTCTTCTTCTTCTTCTTCTTTTGGCGTTTATTAGAAATTAAAATAATTTATTAGTTAACATTTACATTATTTCAAGTAGGCCTAACATCCCCCTCCACCACCGAAACGCGATTGATTTTAACACTGACATGTCATTAAGGGTCATTAACAATTCTGCCGAGCCGAGCACCGACATGAATAACTGATGTAACATTAAAGTTTGTAAACTTGCTCCATCCTATATCATTAATCAGAGTAGTAAGAACGACAGACAATCTGCATTAATGGACACACTACAGTGTTGGGTAATAGTGGCCAACAGCTGATCTGCAGAAGTATTTCAGTAAGACAATAATAACGCAAGTTAGCCGGTTAGCTGGAGACATAGGCTACACAATATAAAAGGCATTTTGAACACTTGATAGAAAATGCATACATAATTAATCGTACTTACAGGTTGTGATTCTGAGGAGCAAGTTGGTCCAAATACAGAGCGTTCTGTCCCCTCTTTAATGGATAAGCGTTTTGTAAATCCCATTTAGACTTCACAGAGATTTGAGAAGCCATCATCAAGAGGTTATACTGCTGTTGTATCGCTGTGGTAATTTTAACCACTGACTCTTCACATCCTCATTCTTTGGAAGTGTTTACAAAAAGGATGTGCTTTTGAAGAGCAGAAAACAGACATGTACACAATACGAACAGGCAGCTTCAGTGTTTGAGGGCGGGTCAAGTTCGCGGGCGGACAACATAGAACATAGTCGGCATTAGGCAAATGTGTTACTTTGTGACGTGTGGCCATATATATATATATATATATATATATATATATATATATATATATATATATATATTATTTATTTAACACGTTGAACATTTCATTCATTAATACAGTTTATTCACTATAGTTTAAAAAATTGGTAATAAAATATGACAAGATCTCAGAATTAGAAAAAAATGAATCTTAATTATTATGTCAGATACCACTTAAGCAAAACATGGTTAGTTCAAAGTGTCTGAATAATTTTTGGTTCCAAATTTTTATCAATTTTACTGGTAGTCCACTGTATGAAGAATTGTTTGGTATAATATGTCACAGTTTACTTTATTTTGCTATCCTCACTTACATAAATGAACTGTCCTGCACCCACTAGTAAAAAAATATATATAAAAAAAATGTCTGAATAATTTTTGGTTTGACTGAATTGTGCCTATTTTTCTGCCAGAGATCCTGGACATCTTGTTCAGATACATGGTATCATGGATTCTATCAAATACCAACAGATAAAAAAATCGAAACCTGACTGTCCCGGTTAGAAGTCATATAATGGGCCGTGGTTGGATCTTCCATCAGGACAATGATCCAAAACAAACATTAAAATCAAAACAAAAATGTGTCACTGAGCACAAAATGAAGCTTCTGCCATGGCCGCCCCAGTTCTCTGACCTGAACCCTAAAGAAAATGAGTGGAGTGAACTGAAGAGAAGAAGCACCAACATGGAGCTGGGAATCTGAAGGATCTGGAGAGATTCTGCATGAAGGAATGGTCTCTGATCTCTTGTCAGGTGTTCTCCAAACTCATCAGGCATTATAGGTGAAAAATCAGAGCTGTTCTCTTGAGAAAAGGAGGTTGCAAAAAGTATTGAATAAAAGGGTATGATTAATTGTGTATTATAGAAAAACATTTATTTCATAATGAGATTTCCCCCCAATTTAAAATTATTATTCTCCAGTGAAAGGTTTGATTTTTGTGGATTTTTAAAATAAAAGATAAAAATGATTAACGATGCAGATTTATTTTCACAGCCTTCTTTGGTCATATTTACCAAGGGTATAAATAATTTTGAGCACAACTGTGTGTGTGTGTGTATATATATTATATATATATATATATATATATATATATATATATATATATATATATATATATATATATATATATATATACAGTGGGTACGGAAAGTATTCAGACCCCCTTACATTTTTCACTCTTTATTATATTGCAGCCATTTGCTAAAATCATTTAAGTTCTTTTTTTTTTCCTCATTAATGTACACACAGCACCCCATATTGACAGAAAAACACAGAATTGTTGACATTTTTGCAGATTTATTAAAAAAGAAAAACTGAAATATCACATGGTCCTAAGTATTTAGACCCTTTGCTGTAAGACCTTACAGCTCACAGTGCATGTCAGAGCAAATGAGAATCATGAGGTCAAAGGAACTGCCTGAAGAGCTCAGAGACAGAATTGTGGCAAGGCACAGATCTGGCCAAGGTTACAAAAAGATTTCTGCTGCATTTAAGCTTCCTAAGAGCACAGTGGCCTCCATAATCCTTAAATGGAAGACATTTGGGACGACCAGAACCCTTCCTAGAGCTGGCCGTCCAGCCAAACTAAGCTATCGGGGGAGAAGAGCCTTGGTGAGAGAGGTAAAGAAGAACCCAAAGATCACTGTGGCTGAGCTCCAGAGATGCAGTCGGGAGATGGGAGAAAGTTGTAGAAAGTCAACCATCACTGCAGCCCTCCACCAGTCGGGGCTTTATGGCAGAGTGGCCTGACGGAAGCCTCTCCTCAGTGCAAGACACATGAAAGCCCGCATGGAGTTTGCTAAAAAAACACCTAAAGGACTCCAAGATGGTGAGAAATAAGATTCTCTGGTCTGATGAGACCAAGATAGAACTTTTTGGCCTTAATTCTAAGCGGTATGTGTGGAGAAAACCAGGCACTGCTCATCACCTGTCCAATACAGTCCCAACAGTGAAGCATGGTGGTGGCAGCATCATGCTGTGGGGGTGTTTTTCAGCTGCAGGGACAGCACGACTGGTTTCAATCGAGGGAAAGATGAATGCGGCCAAGTACAGGGATATCCTGGACAAAAACCTTCTCCAGAGTGCTCAGGACCTCAGACTGGGCAGAAGGTTTACCTTCCAACAATACAATGACCCTAAGCACACAGCTAAAATAACGAAGGAGTGGCTTCACAACAACTCCGTGACTGTTCTTGAATGGCCCAGCCAGAGCCCTGACTTAAACCCAATTGAGCATCTCTGGAGACACCTAAAAATGGCTGTCCACCAACATTTACCATCCAACCTGACAGAACTGGAGAGGATCTGCAAGGAGGAATGGCAGAGGATCCCCAAATCCAGGTGTGAAAAACTTGTTGCATCTTTCCCAAAAAGACTCATGGCTGTATTAGATCAAAAGGGTTTCTACTACATACTGAGCAAAGGGTCTGAATACTTAGGACCATGTGATATTTCAGTTTTTCTTTTTTAATAAATCTGCAAAAATGTCAACAATTCTGTTTTTCTGTCAATATGGGGTGCTGTGTGTACATTAATCAGGGAAAAAAAATGAACTTAAATGATTTTAGCAAATGGCTGCAATATAACAAAGAGTGAAAAATTTAAGGCGGTCTGAATACTTTCCGTACCCACTGTATATGCATGCTAATTCTTTACATTCACATTCATGTATTTTATGAGAATACAAATAGCAATTTGTAATATTTGTTTATTAACATTATTAACATAATTATTAACATTTTTAGATTTTATAAAATTACTCTGCACCAAAGATTTTTTCAAGAATTACGTTTTGTTGCTGAATTACACTCAAATCTTTTTTTGTCATAGCTTATGATTACATATATTTTTATTAATATGTTGTTTTTCTCTATAATGAAGTAGTGTGTATATAGTGGATTCTGGATTGTGTTTAACAAATAAAAAAAGTGACTGTTAGTTCATACTCTGTATAATCACCTTTTCTGGGATTCGCCAGTTTGTTGTTCAGTGATTGGCCAGTTTGTTCTTATTGTTTCAGTTATTTACTGAATTGAATAAATTTGAATAAAGGTGTTAACTAATACGCTGTAAAACGATAACTTACAAAGGATTAAATTCATCACAATTATTTAATGAATGAAGCACACAAAAATGTATGACAAAGACTAATAGACAGGTAATCGTCATAATCGTCACAGCCCTAAAAATGGCAATTAATCGGCATAACCAGAATTTATTTACTGTTGTTTTGGACATATCTTAATTTATATATTAAATAAGCTCCCATTGTTCAGAGAGTATGAAATGAACACCCGCCGTCCCGCGGTAATTTATGGGTAGTGCAGTGGCGGCGCTGGCGACTTGTTCGTCATGAAAATTAACGCCTTTGCATAGACTTTAGCCGTTTCTATATGCCTTCTTGTCTGTACTTGTCGCTGCCCAAGTACTGTTCCAATTCAAAGTTCACATCTAGCCAAGTACAGTTGTGTTCCCCGGATGTGTTCTTGATCTGCCCCTTTTATCGAGGATGCACCGAGAGGTGACTTGCCCTGCGTTCTATTCAGAAGGGCTATGCCCTAAATCCCTAAAAAGGGTCATCTTAACGAGATAATCAAGGAGAAGTAGATTGTGCAAGCTGCCCCTTTTGTTTAACGTTAGTTTATTTATTTATTTATTTTTGGTTTATCGCACCATATTGTATATTGTGTCTGTGTATTTGAAACATTTGAATGGACTGATAAAGGAAGCTGTAAAGTATTTTTGTTGAAGTACAATGTCGATTTGACCATAATAATGTACCAAATCTAACTCTGAATATTATAAATTATATATATACATATATATATATATATATATATTTAAAAAAATTTACAGTAGTATAGAAAAATACTATACATACATTTATAGGTAAAAGCGAACTCCGAGCGTCCTGTATCCATTCTGTGACGACAAACAACTTCCCTGTGCAAAGGATCATGGGGGCCCGAAGTGTCCATCAGTTGTACCCTTCGAAATCCTTCATTCTGAAGGGCCCTATGAAGTGGTCAGTTGAGCACTTCAGTTTCAATATGGCGCCCATGATTGTTTTCACTCTGAAGTACCCTTCGGAGGGCGATATATCCCGTTTGGAATGCACCGTTTGAGACAGCCAGGTATCCCAGAATGCATCTCGCACTAACCAGCAAGCGTTAATAGGCCCTTTTCACAATGACGTCAGTTAACTTCCACCTGTCCACAAAGCAGTGGATCTGTTGTTCTGTCTTACCCTTGCGTTGGCAACTTCTCGGGAAAATGCTTTAATAACTTTAAATGTGAACTGTTTATGTCAAGAATTTACACAGTCGGGTTCTTTTGGTAACGTTATTTATTATTTCTTTTCTGTAACTGCCTTGCTTAGGGTTTCCACGAGCAGAAACTTTAGCAATGTTGTGTCCTTGAATTGCTGTCAGAGTTTTATCACAATGATTGTGTGTCCACACAAATCTGTTAGCCTACTTGGAATAACAAGTATATTGTCTTTAAAAACAAATCTTTATTTTTAGAAATTGGTAGGCTATGATAACGGTATTGTTCTTGTGAGATTTATTTACGAGTAACGGACACCTGAAAGTAGCACATCCACATATAATACTCAGAAGAATTAATGGTGTGAAGATTTTAGATCATTTTACATCATACCAGCTTAAACTGAACTGGTGCAATATATTAAGATTGTATAATTCGTAAGAAGTGTATTGAAAATACAAAACGGAAGTATGTGATCATTATTCCCTGGAGAAATAATTTGATTTAATTCATTTAATGCTGCTATAACAATGAGTACTGTTGTATTTCTTCATGTAGAAATAGTGTTAAATTAAACACAATTTTTATTATTATGTATGTCATATTTATCAAAATAAAACTGAAAAAATAGACTTTTTGATATTTAAAAAGAATAAGCTTATGTTGATCTTGTACAGGCACTGAAATAAGTAGTAAATTTAGCAGTTTTTAGTTTTTTTTCTGCACGTAAATGTCGGAAACGTGCGTTTATTTCACAAATACTGACAAATACATATAAACAGCTTTATCTGCAATAAAGACAGCAAAGTTTGCAAGTTACTACAGGCAGCAGAAAGTGTACGGCTTCAGTGCTCTGTATTCAACTCCTCTTCCAACTTCAAGCAGCAATTTCGCCGATCGGTAAGTTTGTTTGAGATCTGCTAAACACCTTGCCTTGAATTTACATGAAATTAGACGACTACAGTCATCCTCTAACCACATTTGTGGCATATGTACAACTATTGGGTGCAGTTCATTCGAGCGGCGCTAGTATTCCACTATGCTGACGGAAGTGAGGATCCACTGCTTCGAGTCCAAACGGAAGCTGTGTGACGTCATGTGAAAAAGGTCTGTAGTAAAGGAGAAAACCTTCAGTGTCACATGATCCTTCAGAAATCATTCTAATATGATGTTTTGCTGCTCAAGAAACATTTTTTGATTATTATCAATGTTGAAAACAGTTTAAGGATTCCTTGATGAATAGAAAGGTCAAAAGAACAGCATTTATCTGAAATACAAAGCTTTTGTAACATTATACACTACCGTTCAAAAGTCTGGGGTCAGTAAGAATTTTTATTTTTATTTTTTTGAAAAGAAATTAATATTTTTATTCAGCAAGGATGCATTAAATCGATCAAAAGTGACAGTAAAGACATTTATAATGTTACAAAAGATGATATTTCAAATAAACACTGTTCTTTTGAACTTTCTATTCATCAAAGAATCCTTAAAAAAATATTGTACACAAAAATTTTGTACAATTGTACACAATAAATGTTTCTTGAGCAGCAAATCATCATATTAGAATGATTTCTGAAGGATCATGTGACACTGAAGACTGGAGTAATGATGCTGAAAATTCAGCTTTGCCAACACAAGAATAAATTACATTTTAAAATAGAAAAGTTATTTTAAATTGTAATAATATTTCACAATATTACTGTTTTATTGTGCTGTTTTTACTTTTTACTGTACTCTGCATTAAATGCAGCCTTGGTGAGCATACAAAACTTATTTTAAAAACATTAAAAATCTTACCGATCCCAAACTTTTGAGCGGTAGTATATATACTTACAAAGTAACTAGTAACTAGCTAGTTTTTCATTGGATACTTTTTTACTCTTACTCAAGTAACTATTAAGATTATTACTTTAACTTTTACTTTGAGTAAATATTTCTACAAGTACTTGTACTTTTACTTGAGTACAGTTTTTGGATACTCTACCCACCTCTGCTTCTGTGAGAACATCACTCATGTAGCTACAATAGACAATAGGCACTTTTTGTGACCACACCTTAACATTTGAGTACCACTGATCTGAAGTATTATGATCTCATCTAAAGCTTGTTTTAGGTGTCCAAGATGAGTGAACAGCACAGAGGAAGGATGTCCACTTTCTGGGCCCCTAATAAAGAATACAGCTATCTACTACTACTCCTCTTCTCTCAACACAAACATACATTCACATAGGAGGCTGAGTTGCAACCTTTCCTCCAGATTATGGGTCAGTAAAATAAATAAATAAATAAATAATTCGATAGACAGAAAGGGGGTACATAGGGAAAGAGATCATCGCCGTAGGGAAAGGTTCAAAGAGGAAAAAAAAAAAATATCTTACAAAACTATATATCTGAATATTGTTATTTTTTGCTGGAAATAAGGTTGTTATGATAACAAAGTTCTGGGAAGAGGAAAGCTTGTGCATCACTTACCTGTTGCATTCGCAGTGATTCCAGCTCTCTCTCCAGTCGAGTACGTAGCCGATGCTCGAGCTGTTCTCTCTTCTCACATGCGGCCTGAAGCTGTGCTAAAGCTTGCTGCATCCGCTCCACCTTCTCCACATATACCTGCTTTTTCTTCAGCTAAACAAACAGAGAATGCAGGTCAGACGCTGCTGCTCACGCTGCACACAGAAGCCCAACCATCCACCTTACAATACCTCCTTGTATCCTTCAACCTCTCTCTCTTTCTTCTACGTCTTTCAAATCCACCAGTAGTCATAATTGCATGAATGCCCTAATTTAGCTCTGGGGGGGGGGGGGGGGGGGAACCATACCACAGAAGAGTTAGAGAGAGAGAGCAAAAGTATTTGGCTCCCGTTTGGAAGGGGTGGGTGGAGAGGGCAAGAATTCAGCCATCTTCAAGTCCTTTCATGCCAGACAACTCGAAGAGGCTTTGTTCAGGGAACAAGCAGGCGTTTGTGTCAGGGTAGAACAAAAGTGGAACGGCCCGGTGCATTTTGGTACACAAGGGTGCGCCCCTGTTCAACAATGGCCAAAAGGCCATCTGGGAGCACGCCAGAAAAGCTCAACCATAGACTCCAACTGTTACAAACGCTCAAGAGCGGAGTTCAGAACCATCAACACTACTTTGTTTTTTTTTCTTGGTTTCTCTCCCTATTGAAGCTTTTTTTGGCCTCAGCAGATGTGTGGTTTCAAAGAAAGTTGTAGCCAATGGTTCACTCAAGCTTGATGATCTTAACTGCAGCAATGAGAAGTTGACGGGAAGGACTTCAAAGAACTTGAGAAGGTTGAACTATCACACTTGTGTTTGAGGGTAAGTGGGTGATGACTCAATGAAATGTCCATTTAATGCTGGCTTCGATAAAGTTCACCCACTGTTTACTAACAACAGACACTCATAAGCAGAAAATATTGACAGATGTTTTTTTTTTTCTTCCTAAAATGCAATCTGTTCTGCTGTATTGTTCAATGGTCAGTTCATTTTAAAGGAATCTGTGTAGTATCTGGAATAGATCAAGCCTTCTCTAAAATCTTTCCAGTGAAAGATGTGCCAAACAGGCAAACTATCTCACCTGGACAAAATAAATAGATAAATAAATGAAAACAGAACTCATTTGAGATTTATTTAATTTTGAGAGAGTGATGTACTATAGCCAGGTTTCCATCCAAGGATTTTTTTTTGCAAAAAAAGTTTTAGTGCTTTAAAATGTTTAGCGATATAGCTGATGGAAATGCCATTTGTCGATAAAATTTCTCAAGAAATTATGTGAGAATAAGCCTCAGTTAAGCTAATGCAGAACACTTAAAAAAAAGGTTAAATATACAAATAAAATGTTTTAGTACATTCCATCTGTCTCTGGAAAAAAAAAAATCAACAGCGATTTGATGTTTTTGATGGGTTTGATGTTGTTGAACTTTGAAACCAGAACGAATAACTCTTTTTGCTTTGAATGATCTTTTACTTTGAATGCGTTCTTGGCCGCGTCAAACCACCACTGCATGTTCAAGGCGTTGAAGACTGTTGCAGTAAGCAAAAACTGAATATTTCACTGTACTAGTGTTTTTATGGACCCTAAAAATGTTTGTATACCAGACAAATGAACTGCTCGGTGTCCAAACCTGTGCTTCGTCAAATAAAGGCAATAAAATCCTGTCTGTTTAAAATCTTGCTAATTACTTAGAAAAGCACTAAATGGTTTAGCTCCTCAGTACCTGAGCGAGCTCTTAATGCATTATAGTCCTTCACGTCTATTGCGATCTCAGAATTCAGGCCAGCTGATAATACCTAAAATATCAAAATCAACTGCAGGTAGATCCCTCTCCTATTTGGCACCTAAACTCTGGAACAATCTTCCTAGCATTGTTCAGGAAGCAGATACACTCTGTCAGTTTAAATCTAGACTAAAAACGCATCTCTTTAACTTGGCATACACATAATACATTATCAATTTATATTTTAAAATCTGTTAAAGGATTATTAGGCTGCATAAATTAGGTCAGCCGGAACCGGGAACACTTCCTATAACACCAGATGTACTCGTTACATCAGAAGAAGAATGGCATCTACGCTAATATTAGTCTTTCTGTTTATCCCGAGGTTTACCGTAGTCAACCGGATCCGGGCTGTATCCAGGTGAGATCGAGGACCTGCGCCTTGACACGACCACAACGCAGCCCTGAAGTATCAGCAGAGACTGAGTCAACTAGATCATCCATTGTGAAGGCCTCATCGACACGACAGCCAGTGGCACAGTTCATCAACAAACCATCTGTACCGCCGTGATGAATACGATCCTCAACTGGATGGAACTGGAATAAATACCTTGAATGTTGTGATCCCATCGGACTTATGTTAGCTACCTGAATCGTAACAAAGCACTGTTCACCAGAGGAGAACTGGCCCCCTGACTAAGCTTGGTTTCTCCCAAGGTTTTTTTTTCTCCTTTTAAACACCTATTTGCCACCTGATGTCACCTGTTGGAGTTTGGGTTCCTTGCCGCTGTCGCCTTTGGCTTGCTTAGTTGGGGACACTTGACATTTGATATTCAACAGTGCTTTGATCTGCCTGCATTGACACAATTTTCTTTAAGAGCTGCTGTGCAGCCATAAATTATATACCAGTTATCACTGTAAAGCTGCTTTGACATCTGCATTGTAAAAAGCGCTATATAAATAAAGGTGACTTGACTTGACTGTCAGACGAGCTGTTCCATCGCCGTCTTCTTATATTTCCTATTTAATAACATTATATGTGAAAATACGCAGTATTGACGAATTTTGTGGCATTATGTCTCATTACAAAAAGATATGAATGTGCAATATATGCAAAATTATGTAGGCCTATGGAAACGACTCAAGGGCATATTTTTTAGCAATATAGAACTTATGCGACAATGCATTTTTTTTTTTTTTTTAGGGATGATGTCATTACGCACACCATTTTATTGGTAAAAGGCCAACTGGATGGAAACATCCTGGCAATAGCAAATTTCGCAATTTTTTCCCCCGCATATTTGCTTTATCCATAACAAAATGGATGGAAACTTGGCTAATGTAACCACAAGGGGGCATACATATGCATTTACTTGTAGAAAATGTAAATTAATTTTGTTGAATTGTAGGTGAGAATATGAACACCGGAGTAGTGGGAACCTAAACATCTGCTTTGTTGTGGCGGTGTCCCAATTTTAAATTCATAATGTTTTTTAAAAATGGCTATTAAAAATATGCATACATTGTAAATTTGAAAACACAGCTTGTGAAATCATATACAAAGAATTCCTAAAATGGTACATGGGTAACCTTGATTATCAATGAGCTTTACCTCCTCCTCCAGCTTGACCACTTTGGCTTGGGCGTTGTTTAAGGCCTGGTCACGGATCTCAATGTGCCTGCGCTGGTCCTCGTTGGTGGAGCGAAGCGAATTCAACTCGATCTCCAGCTTTTCCTTCTCTCTCTGATTCTCTTTATCTGATAAATTAGTAAAATGGACATTCTGAACTTTCTTTCCCAAAATATTGCAACGGACATTTGCTTACAAATCTATAATTAATACAAGTGCATCACATTGGCTTCAAGGAAGTTCTAGATTTCTTCTAGATGTAGAGGTCCACTTACTCTGAGCCAGAAGCTGTGAGATGGTTTTGCGATTGTCCTCTGTGCCCTCACAATCTTTTGCTGCAAGCTGCTTGTTGGCTGTTTCCATTCGCTCTGTTGAAAGAAAGAGACAATACCATCGTACTTTCCCCCAATTTTATGATTCAAAAATATGACAATCCTTGATAAAGTTTGTTCATGTGCAAGAGATTAAATCAGTGTTAGAAAATAGGATACCAAAACAAGACCGTCTGTGTCAAACAGATCAAATGTATCCATGTGAAAGTTTATATGGTATCTCATTACCAAATGTGGTTATTATTTCTTTGTGGAGAAAATCACAAAGAAGCCTTTCCAAAATACAAACACCAAAATAAAAATATCGAATATTTACTTCATACATTCAGTAAATGCAGCAAAACAGCTGTGATTATTTCAACATACGCTTTGTGCACTATTCTCCATCCTACCAAAACACCCTAGAATATGTAGCTCATATTCCATGCCTCTTCTCACAAATTATATACCACTGGGACTGGTTGCTCAGCAAATTGGGAAACAAAAATCTAACAAACATTTTATATTTTATTTTACAATTCCCAAAGAGTGGTCTTGACATAATTCACAATGTGCTAAGTCAAGTCAAAAACTGGCCCAGATAAAAGGGCCATTATACAGTAGGGGGTTTTGCTGTTTTTTTAAAATGGCAAACCATTCATCAAGGAAGCAGGCCAAACGTTAAAACAATATTTCCCCCGTGTTAAGTCAACCAGACTGTGAGATGAGCATTCCAGAATCAAATGCCTTTCCCACACTGTGCCTCAGTGCTTCTCAATAAAATTAAGATTGTTATCTAGATCTAAAATATAGATAAGAACACTAGATACAGTATAACATTTTTAGAAGAAAATGATGCTACAAGTGGTTGCCATGAAGTTGGCAAAAAGTATTAGCACCTCAGCTCATTTGTGTCCCTAGCACAAACATATTAGGACAGTATTTGCACTGAAGTTTAATAGTTATGACTGGGGGTTTGTTGAAATCCCTGACCCTAAAAATAAGCAAAAGTAATATTAATTGATGCCTCTGCAAACAACATTAATTGTTAATTGTAAGAAATCTACTTTAATAAAATCTTAGCTTGAACAATAGCAGTAGTAGTATATCAGGCTACAGAAAATATGAGAATCACGAGGTGAAAGAACGAACGGCAAGAGAGAGAAGAAAAATTTGCTGTAAAACTCTTGGAGCTCCCTGTGGACTTAAAGTCTGGGCATACTGCCATAAATCTGGGGTTCTCTGTTTTCTGCTGGACTAAAGAACACGGTGAGGCATGATCGTAGAGGTGGCCACACTCAGGCAGAGCGGGCCTGCTGACAGCAGCAGAAAAATTAGAGCGAGAGACTGTTGCTTTGGACTCCAAAAAATACTACACAGAGCAGAAGAAAGAAAGCAAACTGAATGAAACTTCAAATGCTTTGAACTTGGAGAAAAATAACAAGCCTTTTTTGAATGGGAAGGAAAGAATGTTGGAGCCAGGTGGGACCATTGCAATGTTCTCATTTACTGACCCCATAGTGTTTCTCCATCTGATGTTCATACACATAATGTTAACAAGATTTTGAAGCTCTACTCTGCTCTACTGCAACTGGTTATATCTTACTGTGATCCAGTAATCCATTTCACCCTGTCAACCATAAACAGATCTAGTCTTGCTGATTTTTAAGAATATAACAGAAAACTAAAACAAACTAAATTTTTTGTGCAAAATGCTGCAATATATAATAAAAATGACACAAATATGCTTTGAAGTCACTGCTTATTCATAAGATATGATATAGTGGCAAGTTACAATTCATGGATACTTTTTTCATATTTTAATACCCTCTTAAACCCTGCTTTTTCATTCAATTATCCTGCTTTGTTCTCACCTCTTAGGTCCCTGTTGAAGTCGTGTACCCTGCGCACCTCCATCTCCAGCTTATTTCTCATGGTCTTCTCAAGAGCTTCCCTCTTTGTGGATGATTTGGCCAGATTTTCGTAGGCTTCGGACACCATCTGGATTTCAGTCTCCAACTGCAAAGTAAAGAGACATCTTACACAAAGAATATAAAGTATGGATTTTTGAAATTCAAAAGGATACAGTATGGAAAGTAGCCTTAGATTTTTTTTTTTTTTTTGCATTAAATAAAACCTGTTGTCCATTACAAAGAACACCAACAAATCTCTTCTACCCCTTCTGTGCCAAAATGGTGCTGCTCTCAGAACTGATACTTGGTGATCTGAGAGCCTATCACAGGGTTACCCAACCCTGTTCCTGGAGGCACACCAACACTACACACTTTTGCACTCTTCCTGATTAAACACACCTGATTCAACTCATCAGCTTGTAAGTAGAGACTCAAAAACCAGAAATAGATGGCAAGATAAGAGAGACATCAAAGATGTGTACTGTTGGCAGTGGTGTAAAGTATTTGAGTAAATGTAATTAGTTACTGTACTTAAGAATCCTTTTGGCTACTTTGTAGTTGTACTGAGTAACAAAGATATTAACAACTTTTACTCTCTACTTGACTACATTTTTGAACAAGTAAATGTACTTTTTACTCCAATACATTTGTGATAAGTAATGCACATTACAACACTGCATTGGCTTCCTGTTAAACATCGTATAGATTTTAAAATCTTGCTAATTACTTATAAAGCACTAAATGGTTTAGCTCCCCAGTACCTGAGCGAGCTCTTAATGCATTATAGTCCTTCATGTCTATTGCGATCTCAGAATTCAGGCCAGCTGATAATACCTAGAATATCAAAATCAACTGCAGGCGGTAGATCCTTCTTCTATTTGGCACCTAAACTCTGGAACAATCTTCCTAGCATTGTTCGGGAAGCAGACACACTCTGTCAGTTTAAATCTAGACTAAAAATCCATCTCTTTAACCTGGCATACACATAACACATTATCAATTTATTTTTTCAAATCCGTTAAAGGATTATTAGGCTGCATAAATTAGGTCAGCCGGAACCGGGAACACTTCCCATAACACCAGATGTACTCATTACATCAGAAGAAGAATGGCATCTACGCTAATATTAGTCTTTCTATTTATCCTGAGGTTTACCGTAGTCAACCGGATCTGGGCCGTATCCAGGTGAGATCGAGGACCTGCGCCTTGACACGACCACAATGCACCCCTGAAGTATCAGCCGATAGCTATCTGAATCATAACAAAGCACTGTTTGCCAGAGGAGAACTGCCCCCCTGACTAAGCCTGGTTTCTCCCAAGTTTTTTTTTTCTCCATTTTAACACCTATTTGCCACCTGATGTCACCTGTTGGAGTATGGTTTCCTTGCCGCTGTCGCCTTTGGCTTGCTTAGTTGGGGACACTTGACATTTGATATTCAACAGTGCTTTGCATCTGCCTGCATTGACACCATTTTCTTTAAGAGCTGCTGTGCAGTCAAAATTATATACCAGTTATCACTGTAAAGCTGCTTTGACACAATCTGCATTGTAAAAAGCGCTATATAAATAAAGGTGACTTGACTTGACATTTTACATGGCACCTAACTTTTTCTGCAGCAGTTTAATTCTGCTATAAAGAAGCGATATCGCCATCTAAGTGTACTGAAGGTACTATATCTTGTGCGTTTTGCCTTTACTCACCCAAACTTGTCAATAAGGTTACTTTATGTGAATGCGAGTGCATTAGCAGGTCAAGTCAATTCAAGTCACCTGTATTTATATAGCGCTTTTTACAATGCAGATTGTGTCAAAGCAGCTTTACAGTGATAACTGGTATATCATTTTGGCTGCACAGCTGCTCTTAAAGAAAATGGTGTCATTGTCCATCTAAAGTAAATTCAGTATTGATTAATTCGGTTGTAAGAATCAATAGTTATTAATTCAGTTAATTTATCTATATCAGCACTGGAGTGAACAGTGATGTCATCATCCAGCTCAGTTCAGTTAGCTTACAATGGTGTTAATGCAGGCAGATCAAAACACTGTTGAATATCAAATGTCAAGTGACCCCAACTAGCCCCAAGCCAAAGGCGACAGCGGCAAGGAACCCAAACTCCAACAGGTGACATCAGGTGGCAAACAGGTGTTAAAATGGAGAAAAAAAACATGGGAGAAACCAGGCTCAGTCGGGGGGCCAGTTCTCCTGTGGCCAACAGCGAACAGTGCTTTATTATGATTCAGGCAACTATCATAAGTCCGATAGGGATCGCAACAGTCAAAAATATTTATTCCAGTTCCATCCAGTTGAGGATCGTATTCATCACGCCGGTATGGACGGTTTGTTGATGAACTGTGCCACTGGCTGTCGTGTCGATGAGGCCTTCACAGTGGATGATCTAGTTGACTCAATCTTTGCTGACACTTCAGGGCTGCGTTGTGGTCTAGTCAAGGCGCAGGTTCTCGATCTCACCTGGATACGGCCTGGAGTTCACACACCTCTTTAATGTTAATTTTAGTGATCTCCGACTGGCGAAGTCGAACATCATTAGTGCCGACGTGAATAATAATCTTAAAAGTATTTACGATTAGTCTTAGCCAGCACTTTTAAATTTGCTTTGATGTCAGGTGCTCTGGCTCCCGGCAAACATGTGACTATGGTGGCTGGTGTCTCTATTTTCACATTTCGTGTAATAGAATCGTCAATAACAATAACTAGGGCACTTTCAACAGGATTCTCGGTGGGTGTGTCACTGAGTGGGGAGAACCTGTTTGATCTTCTTATCAGAACAAAAGAGTGGTGTTTTCCGCGACTATGCCGTCTCACCATTACCCAATTGCCCTGCTGCACGGGCTCTAAAGCCGAAACCAAACAATGTACAGAGTTCACTAAGCTAGTTGCAGCCCTTGTATTCTTGCTATCCTCAATTAAAGTTTGGATGCGTGTCTCTAATTCTGAGATTTTCTCTGTCAGCCTGACTATTTCCCTACATTTATGACATGTAAATCCCTCGTCGCTGACAGAGAAAGCTATACTATGCATGTGACAGGCAGAGCAAGTAACAATAGAAGGAGAGGATGACATGACTCAACGTGTTTGTAGACTGATCCAACTTACCACAGCTATTTGATGAACGCGTAGAAAAAGGAGTTGTTTGGGGTTGTTTGAAAAACTCATGATATATTGATATACTCCTCCAAGGCGATTAATCCAATCACCAACAAACCGAAGCATGAAGTCAAGACACTGAGGATGTAAAATTGCCAACGGATTTTTGATATCTTGAACACTTTGGCCGTGGCGAGGCAACTAATTTATGGTGAGAAATGTGTTATAATCTATGCATACATTGATTGATTTTTATGAAACCTCAGCTGTGTGTTCGTTGTAGGACCCCGATCACATGGATGTGACTATTGTGAGTCTAAGTTATAGCGCCACCAACTGGTAGCAGGAAGTGTGTCTTTTAAAATGCTTTTAGATCACCCTCTTTTTTTTTTACCCGATTTGCTTCAAACTTCATCACAATAATGTCAAGACATGGCAAATGTAGACCTGTTAAAAGAATTGTGATATCACAAACACTGTTGCCATAGCAATGCATCAAACTTTAATATTCGTTTTGGATGCTACTGAGATGCTTAACATGCTTAAAATTTAATGAAATTTGACATACACGTCAGAGATGTCAGCCAGTAGACATGGGCAAAACCAGGGCTTAAAAACGAAAAAAAAAATTCAATTGTTTCGCTCCGAGCAGAACCGGTATTTTAACGTTTCTGTTCCAGCATTCCTCCTGTATTATTAACGATCCGAAACCGGTTTGATCAGAGAAAATAACGGTTAATAACGTTGTTTTTTAACTTTTTTTTTGTTTGTTTTTTTGCCTGTAGCCTACTTAATAATAATAATAATAATAATACGCAGCCTACAGCATTTTATTTATTAATAAACAAAGAGTATTTGCCGTCTTAGCTAATAGGCCTACAATTATCTTGTCCTAAGATTCTGTCCTAATGTAAACCTATTAAACAAAAGGAAAAACTTTTATAAATTAAAGTATTTTTTCAAGATATTTTAAAATGTTTGTTGCATGGTTACAAATGCATGGTTACAAAAAAAAGATAAGTCGTGTATAGGCTACGTCGCATTTTATTATTCAAAATAGGGCCTAATGTATTTGTCGGTAGCTAAATAAAGTAAAATGTTTACAAATAGCCTAGCCTATAGCTTTGTTTATAATGTTTGTAAATATAGGCTAAATTATGACAAAACTGCCCTATTTTATTTTACCACAAAACCTCCAAAGTTAACAGTTGGCCTATTCAAGCTAAATAAACGTCAAGCCAAAACGAATTAAAACAATTCTCTTTTCTTTTTTAACACCATTTAGCTTCTATTGCTATTCAAGGCGAGAAACCGGTTTATTTATTAGAAATAAAACTAAATAAGTTGCAAAACGAATTAATTTAAAGTGAATCTGAAGCCTACCTTTCTCATTCGGCACAAATCCAACTGTTTCCATTTTTTAAATGAATGCTAAACTATTTATTTATTATGTAAGATTTATACTTCACTCGCAGTATCGACATCAACCTTCACATAACAGCACAGTCGGTGGTCACGGGTGGTATTACAGAATTGAATTGTGCAGTGTAACGTTTGGTTGATTGTATTATATTTTAATATTTAACAGCTGTGATATCAAGTAAGCAATGCAAGAATTTGTGCACGCACGCGTGAGGCGCCGGCGCGACCCCTGGAATTTTTTTCCTTCTAAGACAGTAAACTGTACTGCGTAATTTATGATCATACAGGTAAAAGCAAGACATAATTCATACATTTACAAGACACTTAAATAACGAACACAAGCAGAATGTCGGGGTTAGTTTTACTTACAGTCACCAAACTTGGTACACATATTGTTCTCATTAAGCTGGACAACTTTCTAATTTACACTCATTAGCTCCGACCAAAAGGAAGTCAGATATTTTGGTTTGAATGTGGATTTTTTAAATAAACAAGCTCTGAATTTTAAACTACTACTTCTAGGGGGTTTATTCGATTCAGACCTAACTTTTTAACCTACATTTTTTTTTTTTTAACCATGGTGCTAGGACATTGAAGATATTAAATTGCGAACGGATATTGGATATCTCGAACAGTGTTGCCATGGTGAGAGATTAAAATAATAACAAAAAAGGGAAATGGAATGACTTATTTTCTATATAAAAACCCCCCCACTATACACAATTAATTTATATATAGAATAATACAAATGTTTGAAATAAATTTATTCAATTCAAAAAGCATGTGTACATTAAAAATAGGCAGATTAATTATATCTGATTGAAAAATGGATAAATGTCATACCTAAAGTAACAACTAGAGGTCAGCATATACATATTTTTAAACAGGGTTGGATAAATCAAGCAATAGAGCAATAGTTTAGATAGATAGAGCAATAATTTATTTTTTATTTTATACTGTATGTGCAGGTATATTTAAACATTTATCAAAGACTACTTTCTGTCACAATTTAGATGTTATTTTTTTGTTTAAAACGATCTTCTCAGTCTGTCTCTCTCTCTCCTTCCCATCCCCCTTACTCCCTCAGGTTCACTTGGGTGTGTGTGTGTGTGTGTCAGTTTTACCCTTGATCAGTTCTTTAACCCTTTTCTTGCAGACTCACTGTGCTTCAGAGTTTAGTGCCACCCATAATCAAACACACCTGAAGCAGCTAATCAAGCCAGTTTATTTGTAGGCCCTGACAACATAGTATTATATTATTAGTTTGATAATTAGTTTAATTAAAATATAAAAACACACTGCAAATGATAACTTCACACTCATTTGAAATTGAACTATGACACTATATCACTATTTGGACGGGACTACTTTTCTAAATTACACTTGAGTTACAATTCGTAGTACCCGTCGACTGTGATTTCATGTATTGATTTTTTTTTTGTAGACATGGGCATTACAGAAGGTCATGTGCTGTGTTTGCGAGCATCACATATGGCATTATAGGATAGGAAATCTCTTAGGCCTTCTCTTCTATAAATTTGTATAACAAAAAGGCATAGAACCAGTTCATTTGTAGTGCACTGACTATATAGTTTTATATAATTAGTTTAATAATCTGGTTAATAACGTAAAAGACCTTAAAATAAATTAATCTGGACGTATAACATTTTTAACTGCTAATGATGACTTTGCTATAAATGCCTTTACTTAGTATAACATTTGAATGTATATATTAAGAGATTATCAAAGACTAATTTCTGTCACAGTATAGATGTTATTCTTATCATTTAAAATGTTATTGAATCATGTTCAACTGGTTCTTAAATCTCACTCTGCCTCTCTCTCTCTCTCTGTGTGTGTGTGTGTTTGTGTGATGTCACGTTAACTGTGTGTGTGTGGGGGGGGGGGGGGGGGGGGGGGGGTGTCAAATGAGCATCAGCTGCTGCAGTAAATGTGGTGTAAATTTGATAGTCCTTTTATGTTTAACCATTTTAAATGCCCATTGCCCGCCGTGCACAGTTGCCCTGAGGCCGCCGGAGTGGCGGTGCCACCGGGCTTGGGCCCGTCATCGCTGTTTGCAGCTATATTTATTCTTCCGCTTCTTCTTCTTCTCCCAAATGAATCGCATTTTTGAGGGCCTAAACATAAAACTCATGAAACTTTGCACACGCATCAGTGGTGAAAAGTTACGTCTGATATGGGTTGCAGAATTAGGCGTGGCAAAATGGCTCTATTGCGCCACTTACAATATTTCAACGAAGTGCCCCTCGCGCTATGTTTCACATACAAGTATGAAATTCAGGACACACATGTAACAGCCCAATACCAACAAAAAAGTCTCTTGGAGCAAAATCTGAAAACCAACAGGAAGTCAGATATTTTTAATTTTCTTTGCAAAATTTTTGCCATTTACAGACCTTGTACTTTAACGAACTCCTCCTACAGCTTTAATCAGATCAACATCATATGTGGTCAGTCTAATCTAAAGGCCTTTGCGACGTTAAATTGCGAAGATCTAGAGTTTTCGCCAAAGGGCGTGTCCGTGGCGGCCTGACAAAGTCTGATGTTTCGCCATGAAAGAGGAAGTTGTTGTTAACTCAGGCGTACAATGTCCGATCTGCCCCAAACTTTACATGTGTGATAAGAGTCCTGGTCTAAAGACATCTATATGCCAATATTCAGTTAGTCATAGCGTGGCACTTTGAAATGACTTTGTTATAATTCTCCTGTATTTACTCGCTTACCTGCATGTCACCCATGGTTCACAGTTTTCCTAAGGCCAACGGGTGGCGGTGAGCCCGGGTGCGAGGGCCCTTTCATCGCTGCTTGCAGCTTTAAATGAGCTTATATTTAGTATGAGTAAAATACTTAAGTACTGTTAAAATCTGATACTCTAAGACTTTTACTCAAGTTGTTTTGAAATTGGTGACTTGTATCTTGTAATGGAGTCATTTTCACGGTAGGGTATCTGTACTTTTACTCAAGTATGGTTTTCAAGTACTCTTTACATCTCTGACTGTTGGTTTGCCTTAAAGAACAAAGCTGGGAAACATTGGCCTATCGTGAACTTCCTGCGTTTCCATAGACTTGAAAAAAATTACAATATGGATTACATGTCTGTGGTACCTGTTATGACCTCAATAAAACCAGCATTCAGCATTTTTTCCATATCTCCTCAAGGATCTCCCCAGAAGACCAAATTGCAAACAGATAAATGTATGCTTGAATGCTTTTGTTAACTCAGTAGCTAGCTAGCCAAACCGTTTTTGTTCTGAAAACTTTACTTTGTGATGTTTTCCTGTCTCCTGATATAATCATAATATAATGTGAACCTTCAAAGACGTTCTAACCTTTTGTAGTTTGGACACCTTTTCCCCACACACTTCCAGCTCTTGCTTAAGCAAGCGGTTCTCTTCAGAAAGCATATCCACCATCTGCTGGGCACGGGCCAGCATGGCGTAGGGATCCCCCTGCATGGAGTGTGGATGTGGGTAGTGTTGTCCTGGATTCTGTTGCTGCTGCTGGGAGCCCTGCTGGTGGTACTGGTGCTGGTGCATGTGGAGGCCCCTGGGAGCTGACCCGTAAGGATCATGAGGAAATGCATGACTGCGCTGATGGGGAGGGTGACCTGGACCTGGGCCGTATGGATCACCTTGGTGGGAACCGGGCCCCTGTGGGCTACGAGCACCCATGGGGAAGGGTTGCTCTCCCTGGTGACCCATAGGTGGAGGAGGGTGGGAAGAGGCCAAGATGCTGCTGAGAGTGGAAGACTGAGCACGGGAGAGAGAGCCCCCTGATGTAACAGAAGATGAAGGGCTATGGTGATGGACAGACCTTTGAGAGTGACTTGAACTCTCCTTACTTGACCTAATGAGGGCAGAGAAATGAATAATATTCATATTTTGATTGATTACAAAAGTAATCATCATAAAAATTAATGAGAACTTTCAGTGACCTACAAATAAATTAGGCTGATTTAAATGTGTATAACCAACATATCTTTTAACAGATTAAATCACCGTTGGGAAACAATGATTTGTTTAAAGTGGAAACTATGTAATGCATTCCGACCGTTCATATAAATATTTTTCACAGGTCAACATTCCTGGTTCATAATAGAGAAAATGTCATGTTGTGACATGTTGTAGATGATTATTAGAATTTGATATGCATTCTTTTGCTATATGTTACACACTGGCTCTGAGGTGAATGAATTAAGGGAAACAGGCAAAACTGGCTTTTCCCATAACTGGTTTCCTGACAACATGTCCCAGCATTGAAGGGAAGGGCTGTTTTCAGACTCATCATTTGGAATTTTTCAACAACTGATGTTTTTCGAGGTGTATTGTTCCAGTTCCCACAAATGTCCTAAAATTCAGCCCACTCTTAAGCTTTCAACTCTTTATCTTTAGCTTTTATAAGCACTCTTTTAGCTCACCGGAAAGAGCCATACTCTGGTGGTGGCTGGTACCGGACGTGAGGAATATCAGCTCTGGCTGGCTGGCTTGTGCCACGGTGGTCTGGGTAGAAGTGTCCAGGCTCCTGGTGCTGATGGTGCTGCTGCTGTTTGGGTGGAGAGGGCATTGCCTTAAATGGGTAGTCTGGTGGTGGACCCCTGTGTGGGGGCCCAGAGGGTTTATAATAGTCTCCTGGAAGTCCAGGTGGAGGCAACTGGGGGGAAAGTGGTGAACTGGTAACAGGCGCATGGGCCTTGACCCCGCTGGTGGCCAACGAGAGCTGCATTAGTCTTTCACTGAGAGAACGCACATGGCCTTGCTTTAGATCCTTGAGCCCGTCGTCTTGGTGAACTTTGCCTCCATTTACTCTCTGTACCGTCGGCCTGCCCTCTGGGGGTCGCACCTTAGGGTTGCTGACGCCAGTCACATAAAATGCTGCACCTACTGATGGGGGTATCTGTGGTTGAGGCTGCTGGGGCTGGTGACCGCGGAAGTACTGCGACTGCACCTTGGCTTGGTCATAGGTGGGTAGATCTTCAGGATTCTGCCCCTGTCCGCCCACGCAGCTTCCACCGCCTGACCCAGTGCCTCCACTGCCGCCACCTCCTCCTCCTGCAGTGCGTGTGCTGAGCTTCTCCATGCCACTGTCTGCCTGCAGCTCCTGGCCCTGAGGCTCCTGCCTTGCAATGTGAGGGACCATCGAGAGCTCGTCCCCTGGGCTGCCAGGGCCGGGGTATCCACTCACTGGACCTTGTTGCTGCTGCTGCTGCTGTTGTTGTTGCTGTTGCTGCAGGGCAAGGTAGTTTCGGCCCTCGCCATATCGCATTTGCTCCTGCAAGAGCCGCTGCAGAACCGTATGGCCACTACCGCTGCTGCTGCTAGCTGATGTGTCCTCGGAAACTGAGGCTGCCGCCCTCATTTCCAGCTCTCGTGACCTGCCCAACTCATGGAAGGAGGAGCTTCGGGCACGGTCCACACTCCCTGTGTAAAACACCAATATATGATGAATTAATAAACACAGCCACTACCCATTATCATAAGCTGAACCATAATGAAGAAGTTACAAAGAAGTCAGTTTAAGAAGCTGAAATTAAAGAAAACAGACTGAAGGAGACAAATCTTTTGCATGTTTTTAGAGAATTGCCTGAAATCTCAGACCCCAACTGTCCCAAACTCTTCACACGTTGACAGCTGGGCACCAGCTAGTTATTATTGCTAAATTATGACACCAGTTTCCACTTGAAATGTGATAATGGTAATTCTCTGATGATCTTCAACCACTACTAATCACTATTAAATTTTTAATTAAGGATTAATAAAATTTGTATTGTGCTGTATTGTAAAGATCAGGAACAGCCCAGGGTCAAGGTGTTGAAGTCCACCCATGATGCAAATCATGTTACCAATACCATATACAGTATATACCACATTACTGTACATCAGCTCCATTCCTTTAACATGCATTGCAGTTGAGTCATCTGATTATCCAAAGCTTACACATCTTCAAAGCTTAAAACCCAATCTCCCTACGGTTTGAGCTGTAGACACTTAGCTGTAAATCACATAGAGCAATTTAAAACAATAAGTGAGCTGTTAACGCATACAGAGCCATTAGGTGGAAACCATTCCATAACATTAGTGCCAATGTGGGTTGTAATGTATAGTAATGTAACTACATTACTACTGCATAATGAAAGGTTACTGTCATTTATATACATTCTGTTTCTCTTAATGGTTTTAATTTGGAATGGTTGCCACTACTGGCCTTGAACAGAGTTTGTAGTTTAGTGGTTATTGCACCATCTAAAAAAGTAATGAAGGGGAACTTATTACGTCTATTGTTTTCTGATATTCCCCGCATTCTCAAGGAGGATGAGGCTTTTTTCCGAAACATCTGTGGTGAATAAATAAATAAACGTAAAGTGAGTCAGAAAACAAAGCCATCAGTGTACAACTGCTTTCCAACTTGGAAAGCCAGAGAAAGTTGGAGATAGAGTGAAAGAAGAAAAATACATTTCATAGTGACCCCCCCCCCCATACTTTAACTTCCACTTCCTGTAATTCTCCAATCTTTCGCTCACTGAGACATCCTCAGAGTCAATAACAGAGGTGGCCACAAACAAAAGAAGGATGAGAATATGAAATGGCGAGGTTACAAAAAACTCACGGTTAAGATGAATGAAATGATGGCTGATTTCTGTCGATGAATAAGTGGCACTTCATATATTTGAAAAGCTGAAAATTGTCCCAAAAAGATATTTGTCAGCAGTTTTATGTTACACATATCAGTTTCTAATGCAACCTTCGTTCAGTGTGGTTAGAGAAACTTTGGATCTAGTACTTCAAACACCTTTACTAGAAAAAATTTACTGCTTTTATTAATAATTTTAAATCATAAAATATAGCACAGGACTTTTTAAGTGATAAAAACTGTATCCAAACAGGTTTCGAACTGAACTAACCTATAACTTCTAGTGGTTTCTTTTGTCCCACTGATATCCACCCCACCCATCTAAGCTGTTCTGGTGTTCTCCAGTCACTGTGTAATCTTTTATGTCTCCATTACTCTACTGTATATTCGACCAGATTACCTACCTGTGCGGCTGCTGTTGTGTGTCACTACTGGCTGCTCATGGTGCTGACATTCACTAGGGTCACTGCTCTGAAGAAGCTCCTCAAGTTGCTCCAAAACACACAGCTGGTCTGCGAGGTCCCGAATGCCAAGCCACTCTAGAACAGGAAGGCACTCTAGCCAGTTAGAACAATGGGGGTGGGGGGCTTTTTTTGGGGGTTGGAGAAATAAATATTTTTCATGTGAAAGATAGAGGACATGAGGTATGTTCATTTCCTGATTGAGACAGAACCAAAAAAGAAATGCCCTTGTGTTTTTTTACCCCTTCATTAGCCATTAGGGACTATACTGCAGCTGTGTAGCTAGGTAAAAAATACCATGCTCAGCTACTGCACTGAGACCAGAGAAATTTGGATAGATATAAAATAGTTTAAGAAAGTGAGGCTGGTTCCACATTAGTTGGTAGAGATAGCATAGGGCAGTGGTTTAATCCAAACAGGATGTAAATAGTTTTAAATTAATGGCATAAGCTACCTAATGCCAAACAAATGCCATAACATTGAATGAAGTGTGTGAAATTTTAAGAATTGACAAAAGACTTAAAAATATTTTTTTTCCCAAAATAGATATATATGCAAATGTAATGAAAACCTATGGAATCCCAAACCTGCCAATATTAAAAATAAATAAATCCATAAATAAATATACAAAGAAAAGCAAAAAAACAAAAATAAATAATTATTTATACATGTATTTATTTTTATTGTTATATAAAACATTTATTAATTTTTTCTTTTATTTGTTTATACATTTATTCATTTCAATTTTTATTTCCACATTCATTTATTTATGTATTTATTTCCATATTTGTTCATTTACACATTTATTAATTTCTACATTTATTTATTTCTACATTTCTTGATTTTTACATTTCTTTATTTTTACATTTCTTTGTCTGTAGGGTAATAAGGAGGGTGTGGTTTACCTCAGATATAGCAATCAAGCTCAGAGTAGGCGAGGGCGAAGCACTGAGGCCAAAGTGACACCTTGTGGTGTGGCCGAAATACAAGAAGTGTAGCCAACTGATGAGCCTGCGATACTGGGATGAATGACTTGGATGGGCAATATGGCCAAAATCTTATATCACGGGTTAAGTCATATAATATCACCCTAACCCTGTGTGACATGGATAGGCTACTCTTTATTCCGGACATTCATTCAAATGATTAATAATGGAAAATAACAAGCGCTTCCATTTTAGAGTCCCTGTTATCAGATCTGTTGAAGATGTTGCTGTTCATGTTTGCCATCCCAGGGCATTTTACAAATCCAGACCTACTATGTTCTACGGCCATGTCCAGAATAAAGAGTAGCCTATCCATGTCACACAGTACAGTTAGGGTGATATTATATGACTTAACCTGTGATATAAGATTTTGGCCATATTGCCCATCCAAGTCATTCATCCCACTATCGCAGACTCGTCAGTAGGCTACGCTTCTTGTATTTCGGCCACACCACAAGTTGTCACTGTGGCCTCAACGCTTTGCCCTCGCCTACTCTGAGCTTGATTGCTATGTCTGAGGTAAACCATGCCCTCCTCATTACCCTACAAACAATGTAATGTACAATGTACAAGAAATGTAAAAATACATAAATGTAAAAATAAATAAATGTAGAAATGAATAAATGTGGAAATGAACAAATATGGAAATAAATACATAAATAAATGAATGTGGAAATAAATCAAAATCAAAATGAATAAATGTGGAAATAAATCAAAATCAAAATGAATAAATGTATAAATAAATAAAAGAAGAAATAAATAAACGTGGAAAAAAATAAATATATACATAAATAAGGAAATAAATGTATAAATAATAAATAATATGTTTTTGCTTTTTTTTTTTTTACATTTCTTTGTGTATTTATTTATATATTTATTTATTTTTAATATTGGCAGGTTTGGGATTCCATAGAAAACAGATAAGCAACACATTTTACCCTAAAACCTGTTTAAGGCCATTAGGATTTACTTGTATTGTGATATATACATTAAAAATCAAGCAGATTTTCCACCAAATTCTCATTGCTGTAATACAGGTTGTTTTATTTGTGAGTTTGTTTCTCATTTCTGTGTTTTATAGGGGATTACATTAAAAATATTGTAATATACAGTTTAAAAAAGCAGTTAAACGCATACTACAATGACATAATTACTTAATTTAAATAATTTTCTAGGGCTGTCAAAGTTAACGTGTAAATGAATGTGATAAAATGTTTTTAAATAATTTTTTTATTATTAATTACTGCAAGTTTGAAAAAAAAAAAAAAAAAAACTATTTCAGTTAGACAACAAAAACTCTTTCAGTCAGACAACACTTTTTCAAGAGAAAGATCACTACAAGAACTCTTGAATCACATACAAAACTTCACGTGGCTATGAAACAGTCTGAATCATACAATAAACCAGACCCTCTCTAATACAACACCAAGCTCGGCAAAAACAGAAATAAGCTACAGACGCCTCCTCCCCTCACACCCCTGCTGACGCTCGAACTTCAAGTTCCTTGACTGTTTTAGATAAACAGTTTATTCCATGGCCAGAGTGCCCAGCAGTGAATTCATGGAATCTGACATGGTTAAAAGTCCAGATAGGTCTCCCAGCAAAAGTTTCCAGAGGTTTTGACCTCAGAGTCTTGCCATGGTTGTGTCAGTGACACTATGTGCTTACAGTTTAAGTACTGAGTATGGAGCATGTCAAGCATGATTCCCAGAACTACAAAACTGGGAGAATATTTATCTATCCACTTAACTTCATGAACACATTCCCTTTAAATACAGCAAATGCCTCTTTTGTCTAGACTGACAATACCTTTAAACAAAGTTCAAATATTATCGTATAAGGTGAATTTCAAGTTTGAAGAACTTGGCATCCATTTTACAGTGCAATCACAACAAAACGATTAATTGAAAACTATTAGAAAGTTGAAAAATAAATTCTATAATTGCAGTAAAATTCAACTCACAGATACTCCTTTCCACCAAAGACGTCTTGGGTGAGAAATCTTCACTGAACTCTCCTAATTGCTGACCATTTGTCTCGAGTCGTACTCCTTTGTTCAAACGCTCAACGATATTACTGCAGTAAGCTTGTACACTGAACTAGCTAATGCATTCCATCAGGTGTGGCTGTAAGGATAGGTGAGCTGGATCACTGCCAGTAATCTACACACCTTCAAACCTGCCTGCTGCTGTTAACACTCCAACTTACATCAAAATGAGTACAGCTAATTATCTCAGACTGGGTGTGCGGTACATATCTGAAATCTGACTAATATCATTGGTGAAAAAAATGATTGTGGTTATACAAATTACTTTTGTATGATGCTTATCTGAAATCTCAAAGGTGATCAACTTTATTTGATCCAGTTTTTCAGTTGTAGAAACATTTATAAAGGAGTGATGAATTTGTTAGAATGTTTGTTAAAAATTATAATTCATTTTCACAAGGGGCTTCTGATTGTGCTTGGTGTGCTAAGAAATTAGACCTGTTACACTTCAATTTCTGTATGCTACAATAATCCAAATATGTTTAATTTGTTGAGATGTTGACGTGAAATAAGTAACTTGCAGCAAACAAAACTTCCTCAGGGTATGAATTAAATGGGACGTGGGACAGATGTACATTCTGTTCAAAGGGATGCACTTGCATTCAAAGCCTGCTGGACAGAGTTTTAGTGACAATATAACATATACATTTCATTTCATTTATGCATCTGGCAGAAGGCAACGTGACATTGTTTTAAAGGTTTACATTTCATCAGTTCATGAATTACCTGGGAATCAAACCCATGACCTTAGCATTGCTAGTGCCAGGCTCTACTGTTTGAGCTACATCAATATAAATGCCAGTTTTTCAGTTTAAGAAACAAGATGTTGTCTTTATTATATTACACAGTATTTTTCTTACACAACATAAATGGGTCTTTACATGAAAATATATAACGGTCTCAAAAGGGATGATCATATTAGGGGGCCCTTGTCCATCAAAAGTCCAGAGAAAACCCCTGGACTAGTTGGTTGTTGGAGGACTAGTTGGTTAGCTGACCATCATGACCCATCAATAACCCTAACGTGTTGTCAACAGAAAAATCCCTGAATGTCAGGCCAACTTGAGCAAAGAATGCACCTGCTGAGAACAGTTGAGTAATGTAGAAACAGGTGGAAAACCACAAGTCCTCCGATAAGAAACTGAAACACCTGGTTTGCCGTAACACAGCCAACAGTTATTCATTCCTCATATTCCTAACTGCTGCCGCCCATGTCTCTTTCAAAAGCAACTAAACAGAGCCAAGAGCAACATGGATACTGGGCAACAACTTGCTGTCAAGCTATCAGAAAGAGTGCAACTAAAAAAAAAATAAAAATAAATAATAATAATAAATGACCCATTGCAGGGTACAATACACATGTAAGCTGTATATAAATATCACCTCTAGTGTGCTATAATGTGCCAATAAAGTTTAGCAAACATTCTTACTTAATACAATCTTGTTTCCTTCACAAGAAGTTATTTGGTTATATGAGAAAAATTCTGAAGTTCATGAATATAAACTATTTCAAAATGTCAGATTTTTAAGGTACACTATGTAACTTTTCTTGTTCAAAATTAACAAAATTTAAATCAAAAGTCAATACATCATCAATCCTTCCTCCAAAACATATTTTTGTCTTACCCTGATTTACTATGGTAAGTGTTTATATTTTAGACCAAGTGGGATGGTTTTTATTGGAAATTGTGAACTCGTAATAAAACAAAAATCAACCTGGCTTGGCTTTTCAGAGATGGTGAGAACTGAGGGATTTGAAATGTAAAAGCGACACGGAGATGGAGTTTTTATAACTCTACAGGTAAGGTATTTTATTGAACATAAATTACCGTAGGTAGCTCTCTAATAGAGTTCATCATAAAGCATTATCTATTGGTTGGTTGTTGTAGCACTGTGCTAGAATTTATTTTCAATGAAGAACCATGCCTATTAAAAACTAGTAATGTCTTCAGCTAGTCATCTTGAGATCCTCTCCATCTAAACTGGTTTTATCTCTTAAGCCTAGTAGTGAATATTTTATGAGCAGTAGGAGAACCATATTCATCTGCACAGTCACGCAGAGCAAAAGCACAACCAAAACAATGCTCTTCTGCAAAATGCAGTTTTGTTCTGTAGAGGGCCAAAAGTTACATAGTGTACATTTAAATTTCAGTGCTAGCCATACTGAGAAAGATCAGATAATTCAAAATGGATGTATTCCACTAACTGTAACCTGGTTTCTGATGGTCCGTAACATTTTGAATGGATGCTGACATTATCTAAATATTTACGTTTCCTGCACAAGTTTCCCAGGGCCCCCACGCAGACAGTGTTTACTCTAGTAATACATAAGGAATGTGGCCTAGAGTAGGTCTGAGTACAGGCCCGATGTTGGCACTCTATCAAACAGCCTCTGACAGTACAGTCCATTCCTGCCCTCATTATGCTGAGACACTCCAGGTTCTCGGTACAGGGCTGACAGATGTTCAGGTTATTATCTGATCCAGGATTGATGTTAATACTTAACTTGTTATAACATTTAGGCATTGCCCCCAATTGATTCCTTGACCGCTACATTAGGACATGCTTGATAAACTTCAAAACCATTTCCAAAAATAGCCAGTAGTTTGGTGTATAGGGTGACTAATCACATCACATCTTCTCCTTTTACAATTCCAGTGTTTTTAGTCATAAAGACCAGAAGCTGACATAATAGAATTAATCACCAAACTGATTTGATATGTATAGAAGTCTAAAAAGAACAATATGTACTGGCGTTGTGATATTCTTAGCTAGGGTCGCATGTCCACCAATTTTTTTTTTTACAGCGGCTAGCATACTTTTCCAATTGTTTTCAATGGGAGCACCCATTGCAAAAATGTCATGTGGTGTAACCATCAAGTAAAAAGTACTGTCATATTTTCCCTTCACCTTGAAAACAGCTTGAGTGTACATATCTTTTAAGTTTTAAAATATATTTCTCATGGTAAAAGACATTATGAGTTTTCACTAATACCTTGAATTTTTAATTCATAAATATATTTTATGAGTTAGTGTAGTTTTCTTGTCATAAAAAGTCAAATTAATTGATATTTTGAAAAATATTTATTGACCTTGACACACATCCAGGAGGGTCTGCAGGGTTCCTCTTCATGATATAATTTCCTGTTTTTCCGCATGTTATTATAGGCAAGAACTTTACCCTTTGGTTCCACTTTTCAGAGAACTGTGACAAAAGAAAGCAGGATTTTCCATTGCATTTTCTTGTCTTACTTCCCGACCTCTGATGAATATTGCCGTTGGCAACAACGGTAAACTGTCTAATGCTGACAAGTGGTAGGGCAGCATTCCACAAGGGCTAGAGTTTCACCACGACAACCTCCTAAACATAAACCTTAAAACATAAAAGCGGGAAAAATCAGGACGGTGACCTTAGAAAACGTCTGTTAAGGCAGAGCAAGCAGCCCTCTGATAGTTAAAAACGCCACCCCCAACTTTCGCAGGCACTGTTTACATAACAGGGGAGCATTAGTGGAAGGTTTCCAGGGGTTTAATGAACTCCAGAGAGCTTGTCCATGTTAAGAGTTCCTTTATGCTTTATGTAGGACATGATAACACTGACAATATTGTTATTGTTGAGGGAGGAGCTAATACAGAAGAAGGTTTGTGTGTGTTGAAGATAGATGTTGATGATGATGAGGCCACAAGAACAGCATAAAGGCAGAAGAAGATTACATGGGTTTATTGGCCTTAAAGTGCTGTGAATTTGTTTGAGCGCAGTTTTCTTTCAAGGTTTTTTTTTTATCATGTGTGTTTTTTTATCACGTTATTTTTTATATATCAAACAGCAATTAGGCTGTTTTTTTACACCAGTTATGAACCACTAGTTTATATATATATATATAAAAACACTTAATATGCTATTGTTAGTCAGTTCCAGGTGGTATTTAGGGGCAGGGACAATTTCATTCTAGAGATCATTGGATTGGACAAAAATCTGGGTAGTGCAACATGAGTCATGAATAATTTTGGTTTGGTTTCTTGGTAAGGAAAACAGTATATTTTAAATGCAAACATCTGCTTAAAAAAAAAAAAAAAAAGGTCAATGTTTAGGATTATACTCCTCAAAACTAATGGACATGGACTAAAAACTATTTTTGAAGCTTTGGATTTCATGGGATTTTAAGGAAATGCACCCCAAACCAAACAAACTATTCTCACAGACAAATTGAATCAGTCTTCCAGTATGCATCTAATGAGTGAATAAGATGGTGACAAAGGAACAGTCCGAGAACAAAGACACATGCAGGCAGAGAGATTAAGGCAGAAGGGGGAATTGAGAAACACATGGCAGGAACTGAGCAGGAAATGCAACATTCCATTCTGGAAAGGTCTGGCGCTGCAACCGTGGAGAAAGCGTAAAGCTCAGCCTCCCCCTGTGTCCATTACTCCCAGCTCGGAGATATTCTCACACTGCAGGACTGGAAAAGAAGTAGGCCAAGAAACTCTGACACATCTACTCCTTCTCTCTACCGCCATTTCTATGTTCGTTGCAATATGTCTTCATTGCATTAATTCACCTCCTCCCTCGATTGAACTGCTTTCTTGGAATTCAATCGTGATTCATTTCAAGGGATTACGTTCTTTTAAACATGTGAGAGGCCTAATGGAAAGTCAGTGCTGAGAGAAACCAGAGGACAGCATTCAGGGCCACCTTAACACTTCAGTGCACAGTGGATTTGACTGTTTTGGGACAGAATACAGTTCCAAAATACTCACTTTTTTGGACATGGTTGCATGGCAACACCATGCTGTATTGTCTATTACCATTATACCATGGTATTCTTTGAAGTATCATGGTAAAAACAAATAATAATAATAATAAAATATATTAATATGAAATAATTTTGCATAAAGAAAATTAAGCCTATTTTAGGACCATTAACATATCTGAATATTATTCATAATCATTAAGCATTATCATTACCCAAGTATCAATATCATAAAGCATCTGGGAATTTAACTTGATCTCATAAATTTATTTTCATTTAAAAATCAAAGTAAATACTACTATGACATATAAATAGTTCACAATCTAAGGGTACGTTTATGACAACAATGTAAAAAAAAAAAAAAAAAAAAAAGTAAAAGTTTTTTCTTTGTATAGATGACAACGCTGTCAAAATGATGCCTGTTCACACAGATCCATAAGCATTCTTCTGGTTATTTGGTGTCGTTTTTGAGTCTCCAGGTATCCTTTTTTGTGTTGTTGTTGTTTTTTTTTGAAGAAAAACAAAAACAAAAAAAACTAAATTTACCTTGAAAAAAGCTTGCAAAAAATACAGTTTTGTAAAAATCACCCTTCAATCTGATGGTTTACTTTGCTGGATATAGCTAATGATGACAAAATGAATGTGTTAAAAAAGATAAATGGTATATGCTTAATTTCACGATAAGTGTGCAATTATTTGTAATTAAACATTTTAATCTATTAAAAGCCCTAGTTTTAACACATCATGATAGAAGTTCTTATGTAGTGTTCATGCAGGTTGGCTAAGGGTACGTTTACACAACAGTTTTTTCTTTGTACAAATGACAACGTTACCAAAAAGTTCAGTTCACGGAAAAATATTGTATTATGCATGCCAGTAGATAGTGATGTGATGCACTTTGTAAAGAAAGATGACGCTGCTGCACACATACGTATTCTTTTACAGAGCACTCGCGCCAAATTCATATGCCTATAGACTAAACGTGTAATACGCATGTGCATGTTGTCACAGTTTTCACAGATTAAAATTAAAGTTTACACAAAGATGATAACGTTTGTTTTTTTTGTTTTTTTCAAAAACCTGAAATCCATTTTTAAAAGTTTGTGTTTTCAGGCCCCCCATTGTTGTGTAAATGAATGGCAAAAATGCTAAATACATTTTTCGGCCCCACTTTATATTAGGTGGCCTTAACTACTATGTACTTACATCAAAAAAAATAAGTACAATGTACTTATTGTGTACTTATTGTGTTCATATTGTATTGCAAAACACCTTTTCTGCTACCTGGGATACAGGTAAGGTTAGGAACAGGTTCAGTGGTATGGGTAGGATTAAGGGTGGGATAAGGTGTAAGGGAAGTGTCAACAGTGTAATCATAAAAGTAATTTCAGAAATTGATCACAGATGTAATTACATGCAGGTATTTTTTTTTAAATATAAGTACAATGTAATAACATTTATGTACACAATAATTGCATTGTATAAAATTATTAATTTAAATGTACATAGCAGTTAAGGCCACCTAATATACCAAGCTTTCAGTTTTTATATTATAGTAAGAATGAGATGGTTTTGCATTCCGGTAATTCGATTTTGGGAGGTAAATGAGTAATTGTCATGAAAATGTGACAATGCCATAATTCTTAATGGTCTTAAACTTTATTTTCTTTATTCAAAATATATTTTAACCCCTTAAAGTCGGAGCTACTACAATATGTAGTTTTTTCACCGCTAGAGGTCGCCTATTAAAAACAAAGGTGTAGCTTGATGCCGCTGAGTTTGAGCGCGGAATCTTAGGAAATGTCGTCTTCACCTCACAGCCAGTGGAAAAGAATCAGGACAGGACTCGAGCAGAAATCATGTTCATGGATGAAATTATTAACGTTACTGTAGTATGAAGCAGCGAAGGGCCGAGTGCTGTTGGAGCTGAACGAGGCCACTGGAGAGATTGCTAACTTTTATTATGCCGCAGTTGCCGGCGCCACTTCTTCCAGTCAAGTGTATGAGGTAACACAGCGCCGTTTATCATATTAGATACATTTGAGTGTGTTGAAAATGTGTTATAATGTTACTCTGAGCATTTGCGGTATCATTCAAATGCTTATGAACTCAAGATTCAGTCTGTGAAAACCGTTTTGAAACAGATGTTTCATTAGTATGGAAACAGTGCTTTCATCTCTTTTAGCAAGCTCCTTCCCTAGTGGTTGGTGTCAGGTTTCATATTACAATATTTATTTTAGCTACTTTATAATCAAAACCTTTTCTAATCTTGACAAAACACATATCTTCAGAAAGGTTTGAGTCTCACGGTTCCATATTTGCCTGTTTTATGATAGAAGTGAAATTTCGACAGAAATGTATCAATTTGTAACAGGAGAATGCATTATTAAAAAAAAAATTCAACAGAATGTTGATTACACCCGGTAGCTATTTTTGTTACAGCGCCTTAACAAAATCTCATAGGAACTTCCATTTTTGTGATACCAACTTTGGAACACAACTTGGTTAGACATATAGAGTAAAATATATTTGATAAAATATAAATTTTATATAAAATATACAAAAATTATATAAAATAAAAATACTGATTTACAGTAAATTTAAACTTCCATAATTTTACATTTTTTATTTTTTGCAAGTGCTTTCACTTGTCTATTTTAACACTTAAGGGGTTAAATGTATTTCTTTCTTTTGAAATACGACCAAGCAATATTGCTGTTAGATTCTAAGAGATCTACCATTATCAAAGTACCATAGTATTAGGGACGTGCAATATTGACAAAAAAATGACATCTCATTATTTTCTGGGATTTTGTTGATAACGATGATCAGACAATATTTTGCTGAGTGTGTTAAGCCCTAGATACACTGCAGGATTTTAGCAATCCTATAAAATCATTACTTTATCACACTATGCGACATGGATCTACTAAACTTTGGGTACGACATGCATGTAAACTGTACGATGATGACACCTATTGAATGGTAAGCTACGATGCAAGTTACTATAGAAGAATAAAACGTCGTCATCAGCATGCACTAGTGGTAAACAAAACACCATGTTGAATCACACTTTCACAGTTGTAGTTTTTATGTGCTGAAAATAAAAAGGAAGCGGCAAAAGAAGAAGGGAAAAAAGCTTAAGGTAAGCAGTTTTAAGTTTTAGCGCCATGTCACTTTGATTTCATGACGCATTTTTATTGGCTGGTCAGTAGACCTAGGTCGTAGCAGCAAACACACTCATGCTGAATTTCAGACACTGTCAGAAAGTTATCGTAGGCTATCTTTGGTCGCAAGAGCGGGAAAATGGCCGTCTTTGAACCTCTCTCACTGTAGGACCACCGATTAAGAGCCACGATCACAGAAATCGCCACGATTGTTTCACAATGGCAATCTTTCGTCTGGGACAGCCAAAAATCGTGCAGTGTATCCCAGGCTTTTTTTTGTGCTGGTACCTTAGCAGGTTTAGGGCTGCTGTGGACAGTTGACTCCTAAAGTTTTTGTTATTCTTCATATTTGTGCGGTTAGTTTGCAGCAGTGACAGAAATGAAATTTTCCAATAAGTTTAACCCTCAAGTTTAACTCACTCAAACCATATATGGAAATCGAAGAGTCCTTATATGGTCACCGGTGGAGTCTGAATGTCATCTAAAAAAGTTTGGTACTGCACCCAAAAAAATCTTACTGAAAGTTCTGTTTTTGACATATCAACCTAAAAATTGACACAGAATCACAAAAGGGGGATCACAAAATTTTAAGAAAAACAATGTAGGTTAGATAGTATTTCAGAGAGACTGATAAAAAAAATGGTAGCTAGTTTTTACCATATGCGGCAGACAAAAAAAAAAATCTCCTTTTTTAGCTTCATAAGGTAGTAAAGAACTAAAATATCAAAATATAACCAAGAAACTGTATTATTTTGGGTCTGTACAAGTTGCCTTAGAACATTAAAATATGTGGGTCAAATTGACCTGCGAACATCACGAACGTAATAGTAATTTTGTGTGTATATGTCAAAACACATCAGCGTGTTGAAACTTTGCATGCATGTTCATGACCCTAAATGAGGAAAAAGTCACAAATTTTCAAGAAAAAAACAAAACATAGGTTAACTGATGTTTCCAACAATTAAAAATTTACCTACAACAGTACATGTACATCAGTACAACTGATTTTTGTAAACAAGTCCCAGTTTAACGCTGGATTTGCAGATCAATTGAGTCCCAGCGATAGATCCCGGTTATGAGTCAGAACCGCAGGCGGTGAGTAAAACTGCATCAAATGTCTGTTTTGTTGGCAATCAGCACGCAAGTGCACATAATGTAAACAACACAAATGTTTTTGTTCCCTTTTTATTTATAATGATGTCGCAGCTTGCAGACAATTGCTACACAAAAGCTGCGTGTGCTCATGACTCTAGCTCTGCCCACGGCACACCTCCAGGAGCTCTGCTTTTTTCAGAAAGAGTTGGTACAGCGTATCTATCTTTTATAAATATGATAAAACTAAAGATTTTCGGAGATATGAAGGATGCAATACTACTGTATATGTACTCAAGATTAACATGAGATTGGTGGAAACTGTGCGTGTTATGTACCCTTTAAATGACAAATACTCATACAGGGGCATTTTTACTGCATTTTAATAGAAATAGAATTTTAAATTCGCACGCACAGTAGTCTATCCTAAAACCAAAAAGGCTGCATCACGCAGTGTATGCACTCTCTAGCCGTGTTTTCATTTGGTTTTTGTGCAAAGTGAGGGAAGGGCATACTTGATAATGTCCAATTGCAAATCGCTAAAACAACAATTACAATATTATCGTAGACAATATATATCGCACATAGGGTTTGGCCAATAGACAATGCCATCGTCCATCAACAATGGCTGACAGACATCACAATGTTTACAATGAGCCATCGTGAATTCCCCACCCCTACAATGCCAAAACAAATTTTAAAGTCGCTAAACAAATATGGTTATTCTAAAGGTCACTTTATCTTCAGTCAAAATATAAAAGCAAAAAGAAAGAGCTGCAATAGAGGCCCTGCAAAACTGTGTGCCATTATGGCAGAAAAATCCAAAATGAGTCACTGAATAATCCCTCTATTTCTTCTTTTCCTCTATACTCCAACTGCACCAAGGTCTCTATAATGTGGTTTTTCCCCCCACAAGTCCCTGATACAGGCCCAAGTATTTGGAAACAGCGCTGCTCCCCTCGATTCCTTCTCAACCCCCACCCACTCTTCCATCCAATGCCTTAATGAAAAGCATGTGCTGGAGATGCTTCATCTTTGCCACTGAAGCTCTGCACCAGTTTCTATCCCTCAGTAGAAGAAAAAAAAAAAAAAAAAGACATAGTCAACCCCCCTCCCCTCCCCATTCCTATTTTGTCAGAGGAAAAAAATTACATCTATAAAATCTGAAATTTATGACCAAAGTGACAATTAACAGAGTTTCGGTCATGTACAACAGATGTGGCAAGCGGCAAGATCTCGGTCAAATATATCCAATGTCTGTACAATAATATCTTTGTAATATGTCTTTGTTAATAAACAGGAAGGTTCAAAACATCTTTCCAAAAGATAACAGCACACATTCAATTAGATTTTTACATTTTAAAGTGATAAATCTCACCAATTAAAAATGGAGATGTAACATGTTTCAAAAATTGTATTTAAATATTTACAAAAATAAATAAATAAATATGTGTATACCAGCACGTGTGGGTGTATATCACTTAAACCACTAAAGCAACGCCACTAATTAAACTTTTTGGCAAGGTAAATCTGCCAGATTATTTTGGTAACACTTTACAATAAGGTCCCATTAGATAATGCATTAAAAACATTATTGTATTAAAAACAATGAGCAATACATTTGTTACAGCATTTATTAATCTTTGTTAAATAATAAAAAACAAAATTTTTCGTACATGTTAGCTCAGGTCCATTAAATAATATTAATAGATACAGATACAACTTTTGATTTTAATAATGCTTTAGTAAATGCTGAAATTAACATTAGCTAAGATTATAAATAGCTTTAGAAGTACTTTTCATTGTTAGTTTTATGTAGTTAACTAAAGTTAACAAATGGAACCTGATTGTAAAGTGTTACTGTTATTTGATCAAAAACTCTCAGTTTCGGTTTGACAGAGGTCAAAACAGAAAGCTTTATATACCTAATTTGACCATCTGGAATCGAATCACTGTCTGGCTTGTGGTAACTTCCCCCAAATTCTGAAAGACGCATCCAGGTTAAGCAGTTTTCGGACCAGTGATGAGTTACTGGCGAGACGCTGTACCTTGCTCATATGACTGGCTCTCAAAAATAGTGACACATTCCAACACAGAGGTGTCTGACTTCACTTCAGCAGGTATACATCATGCTGGGGCATACATATACAAACAAACAGATATATAAATATTTGTCATTTTGAAAAGTGACCTGGATTTGAAGGGTTAGTTCACCCAAATATGAAAATTCTGTCTTTATTCACCCTCATGTCATTCCAAACCCATAAGACATTAATCTTCGGAACACAAATGAAGATATTTTTGATGAAATCTGAGAGCTTTCTGTTCCTCCATTGACAGCTACGCAACTGACACTTTGACGCTTCAAAAAGTTCATAAAGAGATCATAAAATTAATCCATATGAATTGAGGGTTTAATTAGTCAAAATTTTCTGAAGAGACAAGACCATTTTATATGATGAATAGAATGAATTTAGGCATATATTCACATATAAACATTGCTCAGAAAGCCCTCAGATTTCATCAAAAATATCTTAATTTGTGTTCCGAAGATATGCTGACAGCTGAATATGACATGACGCTCTCCCCTGACTCAGGTGAGACTCATGGCATATATTAACACTGAAAGAGCATATCTATATATATTCACTCTAAAAGAGCGTATTTCTCCAGCATTTGTTGTAATATGCGCATTCATTGAGAGCGTGTGCTCTCACGTTGAGAGCGCTACAGCGAGCTCAATACTGACAGCGCTCAGCTGAATATGACATGAAGCTCTGCCCTGACTCAGGTGAGACTCTTGCAATATATTAAATCTGAAAGAGCATATTTCTCTGTTTGTTATTAAATGCTGAACTTCTGAGCACTTTGCTTGCTGGTCCCGCCCCCTCAAGCCATGTTCATTGAGGGAGTGTGTTCTTACTACAAGAGTGCTAGAACAATCTAAATGCTGACACTGCTCAGCTGAATATGACATGACGCTCTCCCCTGACTCAGGTGAGACTCATGGTATATATTCACTCTGAAAGAGCATATTTCTCCAGCATTTGTTGTAAAATGCCCAATCTCTGAGCGTGTCATTTGCCGGCCATGCCCTGCGAGCCGCGTTCATTGAGGGCATGTGCTCTCCTACAAGAGCAAGAAAATGAGCTCAATGCTGACAGTGCTCAGCTGGATATGACATGATGCTCTCCCCTGACTCAGGTGAGACTCATGGTATATATTAACACTGAAAGAGCATATCTCTCTAGTGTTTGTTATTAAATGCCAAACCTCTGAGTGCTTCACTTGCCAGCCCCGCCCCCGCCCCCGCAAGCCGCGTTCATTGCTAGAACAAGCTCAATGCTGACAGTGCTCAGCTGAATATGCCATGACGCTCTCCCCTGACTCAGGTGAGAATCATGGAATATATTAATTCTGAGAAAGCAGATTTCTCTGGTGTTTGTTATCAAATGCTGAATCACACTGTGTGCTTCGCTTGCTGGCCCCGCATTCACTGACCCAAACAGCCTCGTATGTGTTCCCAGTCACCCCGTTCAATTCCGGGTGCTGGGAAAATGTGTTTATTGCATGCAAAAGCCCCGTTCTAGTGCCCAAGTGTATAACCGCTGTGGTAGCGGACAAGATAAAACACAAACATACTCAGAGCAAAGAGCAAAACTCCTCTTCCACTCCATGTGTGCACCACAGTCCCTCACAGCGACTTAGTGCCAGAACCTATTCAGCCCCTTGCCACGCGGGCCGAGGCCTGGCAGGCCATCCCCGGAGTGTCAACTCGAGTACTGAACATAAAACAAGGTTATGTACTCCAATTCCCTCAACGGGGCCCAGTTATTCAACGGGGTGGCCCAGACCTCTGTAGAAAGCAAGGACGTGCACGTCCCGTGTTCCAAGGTGAACACTGTGCTGGCAAAGGGAGCCATAGAAGTTGTTCTCCCAGCACTGAGTGAGTCAGGCTTCTACAGCAGGTACTTCCTCGTTCCCAAAAAAGGATGGCGGTCTTAGACCCATCCTCGATCTCAGACATCTGAACAGGGTCCTGATAAAGCGCTCATTCAGAATTATCACTTTGAAGCAGATCTTCCAGCAAGTACACCCGGGAGACTGGTTCTTTACCCTGGATCTGAAAGATGCTTATTTTCACATCCAGATAGCCCCCCATCACAGGTGATTTTTGAGATTCACCTTCGAAGGGGTGGCATTCAATACACGGTGCTTCCGTTCGGGCTATCTCTGGCTCCCCGCACTTTTACGAAGTGCATGGATGCGGCTCTCTCTCCTCTGAGACAGATGGGTGTGCGCATTCTGAACTATCTCGACAACTGGCTCGTGCTGGCCCAGTCGGAGGCAGAGCTAATATCTCACAGATCCATCATCCTCAACCACTTGGAGTGCTTGGGGCTCAGGGTCAATTTTCCAAAGAGCTCGTTATCTCCCAGCCAATGTGTCTCATTCCTGGGGATAATTTTAGACTCGACCCACATGAGGGCCGTGGTCACTCCAGAGCGATCTCTGGCCATTCAGCAGCTCATGAAAACCTTTACGCCCGGGGCTTCTCTGCCATTCAGAGCGTTTCAGAAGATGCTAGATCTAATGAGTTCGGCGTCTCCGGCTCTGCAGCTGGGCTTGCTTCATATGTGCCCTCTGCAGTTCTGGCTGAAACCACGGGTCCCGCCCTAAGCCTGGCAACATGGTCGTTGCTCGCTCAAGGTGAACCGGGCCTGTGTCGCAACCCTGGCCCCTTGGACGAACCCTTGCTAGTTCGAGCAGGGCGTGGCGATCGGGGCGATAGACAAGAGGAAGGTCATCTTCACAGATGCCTGCAAGATGGGTTGGGAAGCTCTGTGCAGCAGCCGTCCGGCTTTTGGCGTTTGGAACGGCCCGGAAAGCGAAAAGCGTCTGGAAATGATGGCAGTATATCAAGCTCTCCAGGCTTTCCTTCCTCTCCTGGTGGGACACCACGTCTTGATCAGGTCAGACAGCATGGCGGTGGTGTCCTTCATAAATCACCAGGGCGGTCTCTCTTCAAAACCCCTCTTCACTCTATCGTATGTGAGTGAGACGTCCGCGTGATCAATTGGATTTAATAAAATGAAGAAAACGAATAGGCTCAAATGAGCGTAGCCTGTACTAGCCCTACTTGATGCACAGTTTTTCTCTTTTGTTTTGTTAATCATAATTATTTCAGTAAAATATATTTTGTGTAGTCCTATTATTTTATTCCTTGTATATTATTCTGTTTCCCTGGAAAGAAAAAAACAACATTTATGGCATTTTAAGACACTCTAATTTAATTTTAATTTAATTTGACATTTTAATCGTGTAGTTTAATGGTTAATGGTCAATTAGTGAGTGTCGGTCAGGGAAATAATCTAAATTTTCTCATAACAATTCTCCACCAGATTTACTATGCTACACGCAAGTTCCCGCTGACTCAAAAACTTGCGTACACACTGAGACCTGACGTGAGATTTGATCATCGCCACTGCTCACGTCCATATTGATAAATGCCAAATTTTGTGTGGAAACGACCGTACGCCCAATTTTCTGTCGTATGTTCATTTCATAAATGAGGGCCATTATCCGAATATTTTCCCGGAATCTTTGTGTGAAAGGGGCTTAAATTACAGAATTTTCATTTTTGGGTGAACTATCCCTTTAACCTGTTCAACCTCCAGTCTTCTTATGTGGCTGTTATTTTTGTAAAAGTCATTTTAAACCTAAATGTTTATATATAAAGACATATATACAAAATACTGGCACAGAAGAGGCTTTTGTTTGATCTGGTAGTCAATGTTTTACACATTTAGTTAATTTTTGCACAATGGCCAAACACAATTAAGGTCTTAAAGGGATAGTCCACCCAGAAATCAAAATTATCCCATGATTTTCTCACCCTCAAGCCATTCTAGGTGTATACGACTAACTTCTTTCAGATGAACACAATCAGAGACATATTTTAAAATATCCTTGCTCTCCAAAGATTTATAATGGTAGTGAACGGAGAGCCTGTTTTGAAGCCAAAAATAAATGCATCCATCCATCATAAATATAATCCATACGGCTCCAGGGGGTTAATAAAGGCCTTCTGAAGCAAGGTGATGGGTTTTTGTAAGAAAAATATCCATATTTAAAACCATACGCACACTGTGCAAGTCGCCTTGCGCCAAATGAGTAACCCGTGACACGATTTATGACACAGGATGTAGGAGTATCATAAGCTTAGACAGCTCTCGCGGTTCAAACAAATAGGGCTGTGCAACAAACTAAAGCTACTCTTCTCTTATATCAAAATTCTCTGACATTTCTCTTTAAAAATTTCTTGTTTTAGACTTCTAATTCGTGACCAGTGTTGTTTTGCGCTATCCTCTGCATATCTGCATTCAGCGTTGCGTTGTGTGTCAGGTCAGAGTTCACTCGAAGTACGGCCGTCTGCTGGAAGCTAGATATTTTACTTTATAAAGTTTTAAATATGGATATTTTTCTTACAAAAACCCATCACTTCATTTCAGAAGGCCTTTATTAACCCTGAAACCATATGGATTATTTTTTTATGATGGATGGATGCATTTATTTTGGGCTTCAAAACAGGTTCGCTACCATTATAAATCTTTGGAGAGTCAGGGTATTTTTTAAAATATATCTATGATTGTGTTCGTCTGAAAGAAGATAGTCATATACACCTAGGATGGCTTGTGAGCAAGTAAATCATAGGGTAATTTTCATTTTTGGGTGAACTAACCCTTTAAAGATTCAACACAGACTCAACTAACCAATAATGACATCTGCTGTCAACATTTCATTATCAGTTTAATCAACATTCCTTAGTTAGTTAGCGCCATATCCTTTTACCAATGTCTTTATAAGGGTATTTTTGTGTTATATGGACATGACAGATTCCCTCAAGGGGATCGGGGGATGCAGTGTTCTCAGCTGGACACAACCTAATTGTAAAACTTCAAGAAGAACTGCAGGTTTCTGGACTCCCAAAAAGCTCAGTGGAAAAGGCAGTTGGGTGATTTGGAGGCTGAGTCAGCAAGCAGAACTCTGGCCCCTCTGAAAAAAAGAGGAGGGAGGCAGGGGGGCAAAGGAAGTGAGGGATGGAAAGAGATGGAGAGAGAGGAGGGAAAAGCGAAAGAGAGCTGACATTCCTGCACCGTGAGTCAACGCCGCTAGGCACTTTTCTGGCAATCGTTCACTACCTTTACAACTAAAAGCACTGGATTTTCATTGCAAGAGAGGAAGAGAGAGGAGACCATCCGAATGCTGAGCTTCCAACTAATAAAGCTGTGGGTTCATTCTGAAAGTGTGACAGACATTTCTTGGAATGTCGTCCATGGCTACCCCAGTAACCATTTTGAATACCTCCCTACATTCAGAGGGAGTACTTAAATGCAAAGCACTGAATGAAAGCATTATGAGGAAGGGTCTGTACTCCTGTTAGCAATGGTTAAGTAGTAAAGGGCAATTAGTTTCACTTAATAAAGCCCAAGCCTTCCTCATAACTTGGCCTCTTGCTTTGATTTCCAATAACACATGACTGCATTCCTGCCTTATGTAGTATGCATATATGTTTCCTGCTCCCCCTCAGCCCTGACTGGCATTCCTCAGAGTGGGGTGACATCCGTCAGAAGGGCCTCTAATGATCCCATGCAGTCTAATTCACTACTTAACATAAATTACAATGGAAGTAAGTGCAATGGTAAAAGTAAATAAGGTTGACAGCTATTATGATTCTTTAAAAATCTGTGGCAAAATTAGCCTTTTAAACAGGTATTATATAGCCTAAAACTTACTTCTGCAGAATAAATATGCATATTAATGCCTTATACTCATATATTATTAAGTCTACCTAGTACATAACGTTAGGTGTTCATGTGTGTCGCGAGGCCGAAGCAGGTTGATTTGTAGCACTGCGCATGTCATTATCGTTCCTATGTACAGAGTAACAGCAATGTAATTCATCACTGCAGGAGGATGTAAAGTTTACATTTCCAGACATTAACTAATAAACCTATTTCATAAAACGTATTTTATGTTTTCAAAGCACGAAATCGTTAAAACAAGCATAAGCCTCACATTTTCATTCGCAATTTTGGCGAAACCTTTGCAGGCTGAGTAAAACTATCTTAACTACAATAATAATCGTTGTAAATCAACTTAAATAATGATTTTTTCACACAAGAGTAATCTATTAAAAGTTATTTACCTTCATAAGTTTTCGCCAAGTCCTGCTTTATTTCGATCTGCAGCCGGTTTTGTGCGTCCTATGTTTTAAGTCCGTTACAAGTTTTTCGGTTGATTCCAAAGCGTCGAACAAGTTTCACAAAAGTTTAAACACGTCAATCCGAGGGGACTTTGCCGTCATCTTTGCACTTTCGTTCAAATAAAAACGCGTTCCCCCTTCTCCGTGTCGTTGTTGTTTTTTGTTGTTGTTGTTTTTTGAGCTGTTGAAATGTGTTTTCCACTAGAAGTGTGCTGTGAAGGGAAGGACTAGGACTGCCCTCTTTATACGAACCATGAAGCCGCCGCTGCAGCGAAATTAGCCCTTAAACTCAAAGAGTTGTGAGGAGAAAAAAACTGCCCCCCTTTGCTGAGAACTTTAAGTGATTCCAAAGGATTTTTTTTTTTTTTTAAAGCCAGGAGAGCCCTCCTTCGGAGAGGTTGTCGATTGTTCCCCTTCTTCTGTTGGCTTTCTTCTGTTGGCTTTAAGAAACGTCGCTCAAGCAAGAAAAGTACAAAAAGCTTTTGTATGACTTGAAGATCGGGAGCCTGTCAAAGAGTCTTATGTGCAGCACAGCCCACAGATTCAATCACTTATATATATATATATATATATATATATATATATAAATCTTGCTTTCCACCACAATAACCGCCATATTTGTTTATAATACGCTACATCTCTTAAAGGAATAGTTCACCAAAAATAAAAAATTTGCCATAATTTACTCACTCAAGCCATTGGTGTATACGACTTCCTTCTTTCAGCTTAACAAATCAGAGTTATATTAAATAATATCCTGGCTCTTCCCAGCTTTAATGGCATTTAATAATGCCTTTGTTTTTGAAGATCCAAAAAGCGATTCCATCCATCATAAAACAAATCCATATGACACCAGTGGGTTAAATGTCCTCTAAAGCGAAGCGATGGGTTTTTGTAAGAAAAATATCCATATTTAAAACTTTATAAACTATAATAACTGGCACTATTCAATGCCATTACAAAGCTAGGAAGAGCCAGGATATTATTTAAAGTGCCCCTATTATGGATTTTTGAAAATTACCTTTCATGTGTGTAATATAGCTCTGTGAATGAAAACATCCAGCAAAGTTTTAAATCTGAAAGTGCACCGTATAAGTTATTGGCTGTTTCTCAATTCCAAGAACACAGAGAACGGACTCGCGTTCTCGTAGAGTTCGGTCTTGCCAGGCAACCTTGAAAGAACGAATTCGGAAGGACACGAGGACACAGAATGCATCCTTGTGAGAATTGAGATATACTACGATCTTGCTGCTCAACTGACCGTCCCAGCATATAATGCAGCGGTTAATGCACAATAAATGCAACATAACATCACAAACAAATGTACAACCTATTAAAAGACTTATTTAACATTATAAAGACTTCATGTTATTATAGACATTGTTTTCATATAATTTTATATCTATATTTATTTTACCGCATGCATTTATGAAAATGAGTAGCCTTTGTGTTACCTATGCTTTGTCAATGTTAAGATTATTTTTATATGCCAACAAAAATACTGCAGGCTTTCTCCAGTTTATCACTTTACTAAAATTAAGCAAAACAAATGGACAAATATTTACTTTCACGAGCCGTCACATATTTTCGAGCTTGTTGCGGGAATCTCCTAAGTGAGAACTTTAAGCTTGCAGGCTTCCGTACGTCGACCGCCCGCAGCGTCTTCTGGGATTTTTAACGATTCGATTCTCTCAAGTCTGCATTCGATGCATCCTCGATATCTTGCGTCCTTGGGTGCTTCTCAATTCTTATTTGTACATCCTCGTTTCCTTTCCTTGCCTTCTTTCCTCTCATCTTAGCTCCACCCCTTCAGGATACGAGGGAAGGACACAAGGAAAAGATGCGAGGATTGAGGAATTGAATCAAGTGAAATGATATCCTCACTCCCTTTATCGTCACTTCAAAGCATCATTAGCTGCACTTGCGGGATCTACCCACATGTTGTTAAAGTTTGGTTATTTAAAAAAATTATAATAAATATTAATAAAGCAAGATGCCCCGTTGAAATATGTGAGATGTAAAGTTTATTTAAACTGCAAAAGTAAAGCATACATTTAAATTATTGTGACAGATATGAAGGGGGAGGAGAATTTATACGTGCGTCAGGTTTCTCGACGAGAAAGACTTCCGCAAAGGATATACCTGTGTATCCTCGCTCCTCAGGAAGCTTCCTCACTCCTCGTTCCTCGCCTCCTTGCGGTTAGAGAATTAGAAAATAGAGATGTCCTTCAAGATGGCTGAGCTTGATCGGTTTCCAGGTCATAGGATGGAGGACGGAGGAGCGAGGAAACGAGGAGGGATATTGAGAAGCACCCTTTGTGTTCTTGCTCTGTCATCATCAACCGTCGAAGTTCAATTCCAACACTCAAAAACAGAGGACACATGAAAGTACCGGGATGTGTTATTGATATCGAGGATGCATTGAAAGAATATACACTGACAAGAAGCGAAACCAAAGACTATAGAATAACACAAGATGTGTCACTCGTATTGTTTTAAATGGGAGAATGTGCAACGCGCAATATAAAATAAGAGCTTCTAAATAAGAGCCAATCGCTGATTGGTAAAGTCATTGCGTCACTGCAGCGGCCGTTAGAAGCTCCGGTTCCTATAGAAACAGTCAGACGCGCGCTTCCTATAGAGACGCAGTTAGGACTGCGCATGCGCATTAGCTTGATCTAGCCTGAAAAAATACCTTTTTATGTCATGATTTAAGCGTTCAAGAACCAAAATTTATGAGACAGTTTTTGTCAGATTTCACTGGTGATTTCAAATATTAATTTTAATTTAATTGAAAGCTTGGCAAACAGCTTTAGAGAAGTTGATGTTTCTCCATTCAAAGAGTTAGGAGCTACACTTGCATGCCCGAGACGCGTTTCAAAGATGGCCGCCGAGTGAAATTACTTGTCTTAAAGGGACTTTGGCGAAACTCAATAGAACGTTCCATTGCAACACTGGCGCCCAGCAGCAGCCCTGTGTTTCCACCATTTTGGGGTGAAAGCGACTCGGCAGTCCACTAGTTTCTATGGCAATATCAGCTGCTTTGTTAAAAAAAAAAAAAAAAAAAAAATTTTTTTTAAAAAATTACATTAAAGCTAAAATCCAACCTGAATGATGACAACACAGAATAAAATACTATCGCTAGTGATCATCAAATCCTTTTTACAGATTTTGTGTTTAAATCTTCCACTTTTTTCACAAAACCTTTGCTCTCTAGAAACCCAGTCAGTTTGGGTTAAAATTCTTTGAAGTTCAAGTATTAGCATTATAAACACTGAATTAATACCAACGTATGAAATTAAATTAAGGACATGCATCAGGAAAATTGGGAATGTTGGACAATAACAGAATATAACAGCTTGACAGAAACTGTTTTTGCAGTGTTGTCTTATATTAATGTCCATTAAAGCAAGACTATGTAAACAAAAAAAACACAGCCACTGTGTCCAAAAGTGGCAATTATGGGATAACAGACACAGCAATGAATCATGTTCTATAAGATCATTATGTTTGTAGCATGATCCAGGGGAAACGTATTTCAGACCTAGTGAAGTAATTTTTTATTAATTATTAATTTACTATAAATAGTAAATATGTAAAGTTGCAAAAAATGGAAATACTCAATAAAGTAGGCTAACTACATTACCTTAGATGTGTAATGGTTGGATTCCACAACTGATCACATAAAACATATAGGTTAAGACAATACAACATTTACTGTAGGTGTCATAAAATTTACTAAGTTTGGCTATGAGATTCGCTGATTTTGGGTGCGTAAGATGTGGTGGATTCATTCTATTGTCCAGTTGCCATTTTCACCCCAAAATGGCTGCCGCGCTACCGAAGCACCTCCTCATGGATTATACCCAAAAAGCATCAGAGTTTCGCATTTTGGGTTCTATACCAAAGCCACTGGAAGGCAAGCCTGCAACCTTTAGCCAAAAAAGCGTAACGGCTAATGCTAACGCCCCGCTCCTGGCAGTACAGAGGGAAGGAGACCAGAGGCTGTTTTTTGAATGGATGTCACTGTGCTGATTAAACCGCTTTTGTGGGGAAATAGCTAATCATTTAATTAATTGACAGCCTGTTTGCTAATCTTCAGCATGTTTTACACTAAACAATACTTTCGTTGGGAACTATATGGTGATTTTAGCTTGATAAAAATATATTTTTTTAAGAGAAAGCAGACTAGGGAACGTTGCGTCTGATGTCACTGCCATTACACGATAGGCTGAGAGGAGCCGTACGTGATTAAGTTAGCCGTTACGGTTTATCCAATGGTAAGAAATACAGACCCTCCTATCTCCCCATTATATACAATAGTTGTGTCTCATTTCGAAGGCTGCGTCCTCCGGAGGTCGCATTCGAAGGTTGCATACGTCATTGAGGCTGTATCGTTTCAGAAAAATAAGTAGGACACTCTGAACGCGACCTTCAAATGTGTCATTCTTTCACAGGAATTCTGAGGATGCATGAGGTGTATCCTTTGCTGCTGCAGATAGCCCACAATTCTGTGCGTCGCTGTTAACAACTGTCATTTATTTGAAAAAAAAAATAAAAAAAAAATTAAAAGGCGGCGTCGGCAAACGTACATACAAGCGAAGATGTGTTTAAATAAGTAGTTTCATGCTTGTTTTTGTTTGAAACTTTGTTCTTCTTAATGTCCTTCTTCTTTGTCTCTGTAACAGACATCTGTTGTACATAAGCCAGCTCCTTAAGCATTAACCAAAATAAAACAAGTAAATACATTTTCGGCAAATACGGCTTATAAGGAGGTTTGGGACATACAATTTACGGGGGTTTCCCGGGAGAAATGGCAAAGCGGGAGGGGGCGGCAGATGGGCGTGAAATACGGGAGACTCCCGGCAAAAACGGGAGTGTTGACAGGTATGTGGTCGGTTCATGTGCTCTCTGCGTAAACTGAAGCGCTACAGCGATCTGTCACTCCACAGAGCTCCAAGAAAGATAGCGACAGCTCGTCCGTGGTCTCACTCCAGTGTATGGGAAAGTAGTCAGTCACTACTCGACCTCGTGTTTGATGAATAACCGGTGAGCCAGTAGCACAAAATTACATAAATCTCTAAAATTACTACGCAATAGGCTAATGTGTGTGTTAAGTGAATGAGTGTAAACTGAGCACAGCGCAAATCAAATAGTTTGTCTCTCAGAAATCAGAGCTTTGTCAAAAGTAGGCTAATACATCAATAATATACATCATAAACATTTTCTACTATTTGATAGGTATTTAAATATTTTAAAACTTGCGAGATGACAAGATAGACGAAATGATACACAAATGGGTGAACAATATGAAATGATGAGCGCGTTCGTAAATCAAATAGCCGCATTTCACTTGCGTCTCTCAGAAATCAGCTTTGTCAAAAGTAGGCTGCTATCAACTAAAACACTACATCATACACACTTTCTACTATTCGATGTCTATTTAAATTTCTGAAACATTGTACCATATGATAAATTAATGAGTGCAAACTGCATGAATGAAATGAAGCACGATAGCAAGTCAAATGTAGGACTATATCTATTTCTGCAGCCAAATGCCGCACGCCGGAGATCCGGCACAGTGCCTGACCTGCAACTGACGCGCGGTGCGTGCAGTAGACCAATCACAAAGGATTGGGCCATCTGACCAATCAGAACAGTGTAAGCTCACAGAAAGGAGGAGTTTAGAGAAACTGATTCTTTGAACTGCTTCTAACGAATCGTTTAGCAATCATTGAAAACTGATGTGAAATTAAATGTATATTATGAGAAAACAAAAGTGTTTTTTGACCTTGCATGCATATAAACTTGCTAGACTCCCAAAACAATATTAGGAACATTTAAAAAGGCATAAGAGGGGCACTTTAAAATAGCCTAACTCTGATTAGAAGAAAAAAAAAGAAGAAGAAAGAAGAAAGTCATATACATCTTTTAGGATGGCTTAAGGGTGAGTAATTTATAGGACAATTTTCAATTTTGGGTGAACTATTCCTTCAAGCACTAACGTTAAAATAACCAGTATGCTTGACTTCATACTGACATTCTTATAGTAAACAAGCATACCAGAAAAAATGGAACAGGGGTTGACAACTTTACAAGTTATAGGCCTATCCTGAATATGCATATGTGACCCAAAAATAACATTATGTATTTTTTTTCCCCCATGTATGTAGGCTGAGTTGCCAATTATTATATTTTAAAAGAGTTAGCGCTTTACATGTAATTTTACTATTAAAGCTGCTGGAGAGGCAAATTTTGTTGAAAGTATCGAGTCATCATGTGGCTTTCCATTGTACCACCATTGTTATTATCAGTACATTTTACAGTAACAAATGGATTTCAATATCTCAAATAGGTTATATTAATCTTACATTATTTAATGACATAAACAAGTAGGAGCTGTAAAATATTTTTTTTTTAAAAAAAGCAATAAATTTAACAAAAAATTGTAGTATTATTGAAAATATTTCTCTTTACTCTGAAGACAGCTGCAGAACAATAGCAAATAGCTGCATTTGCAAAAGCTTAATGATAATGGCTTGAAAGATGCCTTTCTACTAAATAAACAATACCACACCCTATAATGTCTCTATATTTTCTTATATTATAAGATGAATAGCTCTACATTTGTTTGAAGTAATGGTAAATGTTCAATGGGGTTTTGTAAACAAATGATTTTTACTGACAGGCCCAGACCAGTAAAATAAATATATTACCTACCTCAATGAGAAACAGACTACTACATGTGACAAAAATACTATAAGGCCTGTGCTTGCAACAATTATTTATGTAAACTAATTCAACACCTATACAGTGACATTAAACATACTCTGTGTAAAGATGGGTAATAAAAAACATAATTATTAGGCTTGAAAAAGACTTTTAGTTTGTTTAAAAAAGAAAAAGAATAGTAAGACAAGAAAAGCATGTATTCTTACCTAAAACTGATTCAGTGACTTCCAAGAGATCTAATCCAGAAAATCCATTTTCTGTGAAGGCATAAATATGTAAAACTGTTTATATACATAGCCTAATCTATTATTCTTATGAGAACTAACTATGAACACAATGTCATACTAATGAAACGCTTCAAACTTATATTACTTGTGTTTGAGGTATAAATATATAATGACATCACAATACTATAACCCCAAACATGAAGTCAGTCTCAGCAGAACATGGGGGTTGAACACTGTAACTGAGCGCCCTCTTGTGATGGCGCCACGTTTGACAAAGAAAAATGATTACTTAAACTACTACTACTACTACAAAAAAAAAAAAAAAACCTACTGCCTTTTAACGTTTTTGTGATGTTGTAACTTTTTATGTATTCGATGAAAATGAATCACCTCACCCACAAAACTCTGTGCATACTGAGGAAATCCAATATGCTTCATCCATGTGGACACTTGGTCTGGGCTCCAGTCCTCGATTGAAATCATGCTTGTATTTACACTCTCGTCTTCTGCATCCTTTCTTAAAAATCCACATCACACAAGCACTGAATTTAACATACAAACACCAGACAATTCCCTAATATAACGATCTCGACTTCAGACTGTACACCTAAGTTATTGGTTGGACTACAGTGTGCATAAAATCCTATAAAAGCCCTTTCACTGGATCATTACACAGGTACAGTAAACTCGCTTATTAATCTGATATCCACCTTCCACTCCTGTGTTGTGATTGTTATTAGTTAAAGAAATGGAGACACTCTCATAAATCTTTACTGACTCATTCTTCGCATGTGACAATCTTAAAACATAATCTTACCTCAAGCTCAAAAAGAGCCCCTCACTTTTAGCTCACAGCTGTTGTTAAATGACGCATACACACCTCGGCAGGTGAGGGCGGAGCTAAGACAACCCGTGCATCATGGGAAATGTAGTCCAGATCAAAGGCTTTCAAACTTATTCTGGAGTGGCCAAAAATGAATATTTGCTGTTAATGACACTTAAGGTGTTATTAAACAATCAAAATATGAGGAGTATGTTATATTGGGAAGAAGAATACACTAAACCTGGTTAAGGTATTAAAATGACAAAATTATTTGGCAAGAAAGGTGAACTTTAATTAAAATTAAAACACTCCAGTCGTCTCCTACAAACACACCTGACACCATCCAATGCTAGTTTGTTCAATTTTGACTGCAGAACACAGCTCCACTCTTCCACACTGCAGTCCTTATGTTCTTTGGTGAATGCAATATTTTTGTTGTTGTAATTTTTTTTTTTGCAGTACATAAACTAATAAATGGTTTCTTTACTGGTAAACAACCTCTCAATCCAGCCTCTTGTAATCGTTGTCTTACAGTTCAAGATGAAATTGGAGTTTGGATTCCTTGCCGCTGTCGCCTTTGGCTTGCTTAGTTGGGGACACTTGACAATTGACATTTGATCTGCCTGCATTGACACTATTCTTTAAGAGCTGCTGTGCAGCCAAAATAATGTACCAGTTATTAATGTAAAGCTGCTTTGACACAATCTACATTGTAAAAAGCGCTATATAAATAAAGGTGACTTGACTTGAGGTTGGAGGTCTCATCCAGGTCTTTAGAAGCTGTTTTGAGGTGGTCCCACATTCAGGTGATTTTCATCCTGTCAGAATGCTCACTAGTCTTCCCTGACCAGCCACAGCATTTTACATTCGGCCTAGTAGTGCTCTCATGGTGCTTTGAAATAATTCTGTGGACGCTGATGTCCTGCACATGAGCAATATCCAAAACTGACTGACCAGATTTAGCCATTTTAACAATACCCTGCTTGGTTGCAGAGGACAGCTCCCGTTTTCACTAAAACTCACAAAACAACATAATACAGCTAATACTTTCCACATAGTAATTTACTGAATTATAGGCTGGGAATAAATGAGTGCAAGATTGGCATGACTACTGCATCATGATAAATGATACAACTGAAACGTGTAACACGTACTTCAGTATTTTTGGTTTACTAAATAGAACTTTCTCATAAGGGATTTGCTATATATTATATATGGCTTTACATGACTACAATGTGTGTGTATATATATATATATATAATGTGGGTAAAGTATGGATATACACATAATATAGTTAAATTATGCTACATTAATAGTGGCTAATTAGTTATTTTGTTATTACTTGATCTCTCATAATACCATATTATAAATGTACATTGTGTGCAGACAAAAAAAAAAAAAAAAAAGGCAAAAAACAGTTGATAATATTTTTATTATTTTTCTACAACAGGTAGCCTGGGTCTAACATTAGCCCGTTATAATAATTCCAGTGCGGAACATCTGTCTCATAAGCTGCAGGTCTAGGACGACAAGTGCAATATGGGGAAGAAAGTGTCTACATTATTACAAGTCCTCAATATCTGTGGGGAGGCAACACATACCAAATATGAACTCTAGAATTACAACACAAAGCGGTTTACACTGAATACACACATTCAGACAACAATGGGACACACATTAACACTTAAGCAGCAATCATAACAAGAACAGTCATTACTGCGGATATCAACCTTTCGCTCATAACGGATGGAAATATCTTGAATGAGTAACCCTTTAGGTAATTTGATAGAAGAAAAACAAATGGATGTGTTTGAGTGAACAGGGCTGTGTTTCCCAAAAGCATCGTAAGCCTAAGTAGATTGTAGAATCATTGCAACCAATGGTCTCTACGATCAACTTAGCTCACAATGCTTTTGAGAAATGCAGCCTAGGTCAGGAAGTCTAGCACAGCATACTGTTAGCTGTCCATAGAGATTGAAGTAGTTGTCTTTTGCATCCCCGATAGGTTATAGAATGCTGAACAAACGCTGACTGAATAAGGATGAAAGCTTCTTGGGAGACGAGCACCGAACCTCTGGCTGAAGAGCCTCAGAGCGCTTATACATTGCTGAGGGCATCAACACCAGGCAACACTTTACCCTCCAGCAGCTCCAGACTGGCTCCACCTCCTGTGCTCACATGACTGACTTTGTCTTCTGTGTCCCACTTGGCACAGCAGGTTGCTGTGTCTCCCCCACCTGAAATTAAAAGAAGCAACAATGTCAATTATTAGTCTATTATAGTGTCGGTAAAAACTTTTTGATGGCTGATGCTGATATCTTAGGCCGCATTTACATTACATGATTCAAGTGACCAAATTCAAATTTTTTCCTCCCATATGACACAGATCGAATATGACCCATGAACGTGTAAGCAGAAAAAAAAAAAAAAAAAAAAAGCACATGGTTTCCGATATTCTCAGGTCAGTTTCAGGCCTCATTCATATGTGGAAATAAATCTGATATGAATCAGATACATGCATTTGCATCTGCCATTTAAGCGGATAGATCGGATATTCCCTTGACAATGCGAGTCATACGTCATCGAAAAAGCGACAGTGGTGAATGACGTCAACTCAGATAGACACCAACCGCAATCACATGAATCTTTTCAATGCCCAGGCTGCAACAAGGGCTCTCCTTTTTTCTCTCTGCCTTAACAGACCAATGTTTTGCTGACTTTTAAAGATGGTGCAGGAAGCAAAAACTTGTATTAACATTTCATCTGCAGCCATTTCGGCCTAAGCTTTTCCGTGTCATTATGTCTACCTTGGCTTGTTTCACCAAGTCCATAGCGTAAATGCAGATATCAGATATGGGTCAATTTAAAAAAAAAAAAAAAAAAATGATGTAAACTAGTCATCAAAAAGAAATTGGATATAGTCAACAAATCAGAATTTGGGCATCTAGAACTGCAGTGTAAATGTGGCCTTAGAGAACAGGGTGGCAGATATAGGCCTATATGATATCACACTAAATTTAAAGAAAGAAAAAAACATGCATATATTCATTTGACATAATACTGATAAAGTAATAATAAATAATAATCAAAAATCATAAAATAAAGAAAGTAATAAATAATAAAGGTTGTTAAAAAACATGAACACTAATTTTAAATACAATACATATAATTATGACATGATTATGATAGCAGCAAACTGGATGTAGCGCAACATAGTTTGAAATCAAGGACGTAAAGTTGCTTGCTTGTCCAAGAAGAGCTGGATTTGCCGAAGTTTGCAAGATTCGTGGCATTAAATGTTTGTTAGATATTCTTGTAGCATATTTGCTGAATTCAGACAGTATATTAATAAAGTATTATGGCATTTTCCTTTCAGTTATTAGAAAGAGCTGTTATACAAAGACAGTTCAGTTATTTATGGAGAGTGACAACCACATTCTACAACCAAACTCACACCCGTAAATTTTCAGGACTCACAACCACATTCTCAGAAAAGCAGAGCTATGTGAACAGAACCTGACTGGACAACTAGTCTGTCATGTCATACAGTGCGAGAGAGCCTCTCTTCGCTGCACAAACATGTGCCTATCGTGTGTTGTGGGTTTTCATGTTTGGTTTCTGTAACTTACAGCAATGGAGATATGAGCTGTGTGTGATCTGAAGGTTTTACATCATCACTGTTCTCCATCTGAGCTGCTCCCATCAGTTTTATGTTTTACACACGACTCAAAAGCTCCAATCTCCACCCAAATATATTCAAAAATGTATTACCGGTTAATGAAAATTTGAAGGATGAATTCTCCATGCAAGAGTCAGCCACTTGAATGAAAAATGAAATTAAATTAAATTCTCACCAATAATGGTGATGCAGCCATTTTTGGTCGCTTCCACAACTTTATCCATCAAGTTCTTTGTTCCACGAGAAAAGTTGTCCCACTCGAACACACCAACAGGTCCATTCCACACAATCTGCTTGGCTCTAGCTACAGCCTCTGCATAGAGCTTTGAGCTCTCGGGACCACAGTCCAGACCCTGGATGGAAGGATAACCAGATCGGTTTCTTTTGAAAATTGCTTCTAGCTCACTTACAGGAAAAGGAGAAGATCTTATAGCACTAAACAATCTAACATGTGTCTGCCTTACCATCCAGCCAGCTGGAATACCATCTGCTACTGATGCAGTCCCTGTTGCCGCCTTCTCGTCAAACTTGTCTGCAGTGACGAAGTCAACAGGAAGTGAGATCTTAACGCCATTCTTCTCTGCTTTAGCCATGAGGTCTTTCACAATTTTGGCACCCTCTTCATCATACAAGGAAGTGCCAATCTGAGCAAAACAAGAGAACAATATTTTAAAATTTCAGGGGGAATTCTAGAAATCAGGTTTTGCAACATAACAGATAAGTTTATGGATAAGTAAACGATTAACCTCAACTTTCAATTCCAAAAAATTGAGGTAACTTTCAGGGCATTCAAGTAGCTATTGAAACTTATAATCTGGAGTGGTGATTTTGATCAATTTTACAATGAAATAATACTGATACATTTGATAACAAAAACAAGACAAACAAAAATAACACAGTTGGGCACTTTGGTTTGCAGCGTGAATGAAGCTTCAGGTCACTCACCTCCATATTCTTGAGAACCTTGAGGAAGGTAAAGGCCATTCCTCCACCAATGATCATCTCATTCACCTTGTCCAACATGTTGTTGATCAGCTGAATCTTATCTTTGACCTTGGCCCTGTCCGATCAAAGCAACAATCAAACAAAGTATTTTCAGTGAAATGTTCATTTGCCAAATTAAATCTTATTGGGATGAAAATGAGAAACCTTTACCTCTGACAAATTGCAGGAAGTGCCCTACAACTGTCTAATTATGAGAGAAAAGCTTAAGGCTATTGTGCATTACAACACAGCTTATCAATTCCCTGAATGAACTTTGTTATTTGGGAAAAACTCCAGACATGAACTGCTTCAGTCACCACTGCAAATGAGTGATGACCAATGAATGTGCAGGGGTGGATGCTTTCAGGGAGAAAAAAAAAAAAAAAAAAAAAAAAAAAAAGTACATAATGTGTGTGCAAGTTGTGCAATGGCCTTTTACAAGTCATTTGCATTGAACCATCCATTTCCACAAGAACACTTTGTAGTAATTATTGCTTTATTTGCCATCATTGCATCCTGCACAGTTGCATCACAAAGGCTTCACCATTTCACCAACAGGATATAAAACTAGGAAAAGAAATCTGCAAATGTTTAAACAAATGCAATTCTTTTTACAGCTAGATATGAGAGGCTTAAAGAACTGTAGAACAACAAGGACACTGTCACACATCCTGCTGTTGCATAAGAGGATAAACTCAACTATTCCTGGACTGTCACTGATGCTTTCTGAATGGTTCTTCAATGGAGAGAAGACAGATGTATCATAAAAAAGCCTCTCACAAGTACAGCCCAATTTTCTTTCATTCATTTCGGTTGGTGAATTCTGTAAAGGTCTTTGCTTTGATCATGAACAAGATCTTGAAGGACCAAAGCAACGTCTTTCAATGTTTTTAATCACTAAACCTGACTAAAACTTATCCTCTTTAAGCAAGACTAATTATTTAGGACTAAACTGATAGCTATCAGAGTACTCTGTCAATAAAACTCACCCCCCGAGAATGGCCAGGAAAGGCCTCTGTGGTTTCTCGAGGGCCATGGCAAAATAGTCCAGCTCCTTCTTCATCAGAAAACCAGCTGCCTTCTGAGGGAGATTCACACCAACCATGGAGCTAGAGTGATACATTAGACATTAGGCTTGAAAACCAAGGAAAAATATAATTTATGTCATCTTGACATTTTGCAGACTAAACTCAATGTGAATTTTTATTTTTCAATTACTGTTTTGTGTAATAGAGTACCTATGAGCTCTGTGCGCAGTTCCAAAGGCATCATTGACGTAAACATCACCCAGCTTGGACAGTGAGGTTCGGAAAGAATCGATTTCCACCTGACTTGCTTTGGTCTGAAAAGATGAGTAAAAAACATTTATAAATTATAAGATGCCACCTGAAAAATAAAAATCACATTAAAAGGTACAGTGTGTAATATTGAAGCTGTTATAAGGGCAACCTCAAATCGCAAACGGAAATCAGAAAGAATTTGTGCTGCACAAATGTGCGATGCAGACATTAAATGGTTCACCTTTAAAAGTGCTGTATGTAGTTTTTTTGACTGTACTGGAGCCCATAAATACCATGAAGCTGCACTGAAACTGCAATTTGGAGTGTTTTCCTCAAAAACCTTAATTTCTTTTCGATTGAAGAAAGAAAGAAACATCTTGGATGACATGGGGGGTGAGTAAATGATCAGGAAATTTTAATTCTGAAGTGAACTAATCCTTTAATATGCCTCTGGAGCTTTTTAGATGGAAGCTGAGGCTTTTTAGGTTAGGTAGAATCTGCGATCTCTGACCTAGTTTGCTGGCTTCCGTGGCTACAATATGCTGCGTTTCCCCCTCCCCCTAAACGGAAACCGGGGGTGTCGAAATACTACTGGGTAAATTGGCAGTGGGCAAAATCAATCACACATTCCGACACAAAATGTTTCCTGAATCTACAAAAATATTATGGTATTTGTGCTTTAGTACAGTCAAAAAAACAACAACAAACAAACAAACAAACAAACAAAGGTGAACCATTTAATTTCTGCATTGCAAACAACACGAACGTGGAGCACGAAAATTCAGTCTGATTTCCATCTGCGATTTGACCATTAAGGTCAATGCAGAAAAAAATAGACGGACTGAACGAAAATGATAATTCACTCTCTGACAGTAGGTGGCACTTATAAAAGGGAAGAAATACTTTGGTTACCCCAGTGCGCAAAGCAGCACTGAAGTCAAACTGTATTTTATAAGTTTTAAAACGTCCAAAATCTGTTTAGATTTTGTACAAATACAAGAGAGCAGGTTACAGATTCTTTCTCCGCTATTCACTGTCGCTTATTAAAATAGTCTGTTTGTGAGCGCCACCAAGTCATAGCTTTATGTAACTACAGTACCTTTGTGCACATGACCAAAAGTGCAAATCTTATTGGTTGCCAGTTTGTGTGACGAAAGACATTTAGAACGGAAACATAAACATAAAATTTTTTGCATCAACAGTATGCGAATGTTTGTGATGGTCTGAACAAACCCATTAACAACTGTTCATTTAAATTAAATGTTTACTCGCACCCAATTTTTTTTGACTGAATAGTCATCTTTGTGTGAACAGCCTTTAGTCAAGTTTCCCCCTGGCAAACTGATTTATTGTTATTTTACTTTGTCATCATTATTTTGTTTTAAAGATATAAAAATGGCCCTTATTAACCTTGGTTGACACAAATGGTGCACTTGCAGTTGTGTTTGCATAGTAAACTGGAGAAAGTATTTTAAACCCAGTTACAGTAGGACCCCTGGATCAAGACTAACCTACATCATGTAGTTATGATCACATTACTGCTATCCACATGCACTCAAAGTTCATGACTTCTGAACTACTGTGAATGAAAGGTTACACAGGTGCCCAGAAAATGCCAAGCTGCAGTTCACTGCCGATGCTTGCCAGCAAAGAACATGGCAGTTTCCCTGTCTTGTTCTTTAGTCTCTACTCGTCCCCCTCTCTTTCTCTTCTCCCCTTCCCTGCATGCATTCCAGCCAGGGCTCCGAGGACCAGAAAAGCCATATGATCACACATGACCTTCCTACAAATGTCAATAGGTCAGATGCGTACAGTATCTCTGCATGCACACACAGCCACAGCCTTTAACAGTAGCAGCTTTGTAGATAATCTCCGTCACAATTATTAAAGCCAACTATTAGCTTCTTGAGCCAAAACTGAATGATTTGTTAGATTTGTGAAACCACCCTTATTATAGAGAGATTCCCTTACCATATAGTCAATTTTAAATATATGTAGTTATTTTACTCCCTATTCAAAGCTACACAAACTAACCTGCTCTCATTTCATTTAATTTCTTTAAGCGTGTGGCATTTCAGGCCAAAGATCCTACTGTATAAGACAGACAAGTCCATAAAAAGTCTTAAATTCAGTTTGATCAAATTTAAGGTCATAAGAAGTCTTAATTATCATTTTAAGAGGTCTTACATTTGGGGACGTTAAAAAGCACCACTGTTGCACGATCTACAGGCTTGTAGTTTCAGATGTTAATCAATGAATACCACTCATTTATGCTGAGCGATTGCTTGTAATTTACGGTTAATGAATTATGGTTGTAAGAGTCTTTTTTTAATCTCCCTCATCTTTTTGAATAAGCAGCTGCAAGTGATAAACCAAAGACATTTCAAAATAAGAGACCCAATGTATTTCAGACTTGAGTTCAACGTGAACTCTTGTGGCTTCTCTCTGGGCCACACAGTCACAGGAAGGAAAGACTAAGAACATTATTTAACACGTATTTGAACAATAATCTTTTGTTGCCTTTCTTTAATCAATTATCATCATATCAGCAAAATCCAATATCAATCTACCTCTACTTCGTATGCACTGATATATTAGTACATAAACCAATTTCAATACAAATATACTGAATAAACATGTTTATTTGTGCAGTTCTTAAACTTACTCCGTAAGATAGTCTCAGTCTGTGGGCGTGAGGTCAGAGGCTATTGGCTGAATGTTTGATGCATATGGCACACAAAACTGGAAACACTTTAGAATTTTTGAAGTCGTCATCTGATTGGTTGAATTCTCCAGGATTTCCGGGAGATGTGTGAAGAAAGTTTACATGTTTACATATCATGTTTACAATGACAATGAGCACTTCTCAGGATCAAATTAATGCTTCAAAAGTATGTGAAGTTCACAGCACCATTGTTGCAGTAAACATAGTTGCCGCCACCTACTGGTGTAATGATGTCATGATACAATCGTTATTTGAAGTGCCATGTTACTTTTAAAAGGCTCTATTTTGATGGCTACTGCAGACATCAGTGTTTATATCTGAACTTTAAACTATTATCCCAGTACATATGTGATCATTTGAATTATTGTAAGACAGAAATAACGCTACGGTGTGGTTGAAAAGTCTGTTTGTTAAGCTGTTTCATACCTTTCTACGTTTGTTTGTGTGTTTGTGATTTATTGCCATGCGAGCTACCTCGGCTATATTCATGGCGAGAACAAGATTTTATTTTTTTAAACATGAACATAAACATGACAACTACTCTCTCTCGCTTAGCGGTAGCGCAGATTTGAATGTTCCAGTGTGATTTTATCAAAAGTTTAATAGACACAGGAGAATCGCTGTCATTTAGGAATAAGATCGCGTGGGTGTTTGAATTGAGATCATGATCACTTAACAAATAATTGTGCAGCTCTACCGTCAGTCTGAAGGTCTGGCTATGTGAGACTACCTGTAAGATGACCAAGTGCTTTTTACCTGCAGAGCCACTGACATACAAAGCACTGACCTTGTTCCCCGATGCATCTTTGCCCTTGCCCTCCTCGGCCAGATGGAAACGCAGATTCTCCAGCAGAATGACAGAACCTGCAGATGGGTCTGCACAGGCTTTCTCCACATCTGGACCCACACAGTCCTTCAGGAACTGAACATCTCTTCAGAGGCAAATTAAACAGCAAGGTTGGTGGTCAAAGCACTAAGCTGAATAAGTAAGCATTGCTATTAAGATGTCAGCTTGAGAATGCTTTTCTACCATACATTTATAATGTTTACGCAATAAAACTATACATCACTGCAGTTAAACAGATTTAGCTTAAAGGTTTATACTATTATCTCTAACTGATGGTGTAATATGTGTAGGTTAAGAAGTTTATATTGAGCTCTCCTACTTTCCCAGCAGGCTCTTGAGTTCTGCAGCCACAGGCTCCAGAGAGTACTTGTCTGGCATGGGGACTCCATCAGGACGGCCCAAGTGGCTCATCAGGACTACAGCTTTGGCCCCATTATCTAAGCAGTGCTGAATTGATGGGACTGCAGCCTTGATTCTGATGAGAGCATATATAATATTAGTTACAAATACTGTAGCACAAGGCCAACGTGACTTTTTCACGGTTAGGTCTATATACATTATATCATAAAAAAATATATATATACACATCCCAAATTGGTATTTGTGTCTCAAATGGTTGCTCAAACTAAACACACATTTAAAATACCGTTGACATTTTATGAACTAACATTTATTGAGTAGTATAATCTTAATATTTTCTTTAATATTTTGCAAGACATGAATAAATGAATGATTATATACAACAACATTTATAAACAACAAAGCTGTGGGTCGATTTTCATGGTAAAAACATTGCAATTAAATGTAACAGTATTGGCTTATCAGCAATATCCATCTCACCTCTGGTTATTTGTTATTGTCTTGTCTTTCATAGGGACATTGAAGTCAACCCTATTAGAGAAAGAGAGAGAGAGAGGGAGAGGGATCTATTAATAAATTTGCTACATAAAATGCTATGGTTTAATAGAATTATTGAAATGATCATTCATTATTTGTAAAATAAATAGGTTCCAAAAATGTATTTAAAAGATAAGCGATATATGAAAATTATATTCCCCATATCTGTGCTAATTAAATGCCCTTTAGGGCAGGGGTTTTATAAGTAAATAATATAGCATATTACTCCATTTATAGAATTTGAAGATACCATTTTATTCTGTTTTCTAAAGACTGTAATCATGAGCTAATCATCTCTAGAAATTTCTTATGTATTTATGAAATTCTAACATTTCAAAATGTATTAATAAAAATACCTATTATAAGAGACTATTTTAATAAAAATAAGTATTGTACAGTAATATTCATGAACAACTAAACCTATTATATACACTATAGGAGTACACACACTTTCTGCACATTCATGACTACGATTAATTACTTAAAGCCCCCTCCAGCAGTCATATGCATTCAGGGTAGAGAACAGTGAATGCTGTCGATGCTGCTCTACTATAATATTTTTAATATAATATTAGACAATATTAGACAATATTAAAGCAGCTTAAGTTTGGATCCTGACAGAGGATGGTGGAATACCACGTGCAGTTGCAACTGCTAAAATATATACTCACTCATCGTGACGCATTCAAAATGGCTATCAATAACTTATTCAGAAAGTGCTATTATATCATTTGGATATTTATGTAAAGGTGAAAAATGTTAAATAAAGCGGCAGACTTGTCTGCCAGTGTGGACCAGAGGCTATTTGCTGGCAGGCCTTTTGACTGTGTGTGTGTTTCCAAAACCAAAGTTAATTTATGTAATAGCTGCTGAGAATATGTGGACGTCGTTTAGCAGAATAAAGTATAAACAATCTTCACTTATGTACATAAAAAAAAAAGAAAAAAAAAATGTACCCGGCATGTGTGAGTGACACGAGTATAACAAACGAGTAAGAACACGCCACTAAATGAATGTACATATTGGTATAAACCCGCCAGCACAAGTTAAAAAGACCTTATAAAAAATTATGCAATGTGAAAACGTTCCGGTTGTCGGTATGATACAAAAATAAAGTGAATAGGCTCCCTGACCATTTGACATTTGTAGCTGGGTGGTGTCATTTCACCAAGGCATTTTACAGCCTCTATGGAAAATAATGGTGTCAGATGTTTAAAGAGTTGCCTTTATTTTAAAACAACGGAGTTGTGGCTTATATTACATATATATATATATATATATATATATTATATATATATATATATATATATTATATTATATTATATTATATTATAAGCGTGCACGCGCTTTTGGTGTATCTGCCATCCTGCACGTATCAGGAATCTCGAAAACGTGACGCGTGACAGATACACTTCCGGTTATCAATGATTGAACTTGCATGGCGTTCATTCGCATAACCTTAAGCGATGCCAAAAATTAAAGATTAAAATTAAAGTTAAAAAAAAGAAAGCATAGCCAATAAATGAATACCACGAGCATGTTAATACACCGTTAGCGAGAAATATAACGGAATGTGCCGGTAACACACGGTGACTCACACTTACCTCATGATCACGCGTTTTCCTTTCACATCCACCTTGTCCAAAGTGAGTTTGTTTGACAGAGACATTTTGATTTTGATTAGATTAGCAGGAAAAACTCTCCTTTACTGGTGTGTTGCAGTGCTGCTGGGTAAGTTCCCGAATGAGAGTGACCTTAGCTTGATGCTGATGCACATAGTGTGGGCGGGTCTAATCAAGGTATGCGGTTCTAAATTCAGCGCTCATTGGATAAACTTGCTGTCAAGCAATAATGCCTAACTGAGGACATAGAACCAAGTGGATACAATGTGCTGCAGTAATGCTGCCCCCTATGTAGAGACCCTACCCTCTTGAATTAAAGCAAGACACCACAGGTTAATAGGATAAAAAAATTAACTAATAGATATCACCATACTTCAGTACAATTCAGTTTTGTATTACACGTTTTCTGAAATGTATGTAAATTAGGTATTATCTAATTGAAAATGCACTAATTTGGTTAATTCAAGGTTACAGAGAGGATTTTGGATCTCTTTTTGTAATTCCAAAAATGAGAAAATACTGTTAACAGCCAGGGAAAAATATTTAATGTTTTTTTAAGAATAAAATGTTATATAGATCAGGCATACATGATAAAATCCCTCTGCAAAACCCTTTAGAATATAAGACAGGAATAAAACTGTAGTTTAGTGTAAGAAAGCAGTTTTCTGGCAGTGCAGCAGAAAAAAATACCCGTAAAGATACACTGTAATTAAATTCTACAGATGCAAATAGTTAAAAAGTGTAATATAATAAACACTTATATGCGTTTTAGATTTTCCTTCCACTAGTCTGAAAGACAAATTATAGAAGCAAAATTATCTTAATCTTAAAAAAAAATCTTAATTAATCTTAAAATTGACCAGTGCATTAAAAAAAAAGAAAAGTAAAACACATTACACTTTGAAAAATATCAGACCTGTGATTGGAGTTGTGACAGTATAGTTTTATCATAAATACAAAAAAATTGACCATTCATTTGAGGGTATTGTATTAATTTGATGTAATTTTTACATTACCCTTTAATAACACAGGTATGTAGATAAAGTAAACAAGATGACAAATATTGAGATTTATACTTTAATTTATTAAATTTTTTACAGACATTTCAAGACAGCAAGAAGACTGGATTAAGTGAGAACTGTCTCCATTTGCAAAATGGAAAAGTTCAGAATGTCATTCAGAATCCCAGAGTATTCGGTCCACTATGGGAAATGCATTCATCACTCCTTCCATTCCTTGGGCTGCACCTTGCCTACAGGTGACAAGTTCCATGAGATGCCTGTTGATGTGATCACCTGCGAAGAAACAAAATCACATAAAACATTGAAAAAAGACAGGTAATTAGAAGATTTGTGTTTGCAGTCACTTACATATGCCCAAACAGCTGTGCAAAATGTGGCTCCAGCAATCAGCAGAGGGGCTCCATACTTTGCATGAAATTCAGGGGGCAGACCAGACGTTTGCCGCACAGCCACCTGACAGGCACTTTGACCTAATGTAAAGAAAAAGAAAAAGAGTAGATTAAAGTTTACACATCATTTAACACATTATTCATTGCCTAGATGAAGATGATTCAAAACTTTGAGTCGCTGAATTTATGAAAGACATTTATCATACAAAACCATTGACCTTATTGTAATCATATGCACAAGTGCAAGCTTGCAGATAATAGACAAACCACTTCAAGGACACATTTTCAGTTTGTTAGAAACATTTTATAAGAAACATTCAATACATTTGGTTCAAAACATTGAAACATTTTGGAATGAAAACAAATTGTTAGTAACATTTACAACAAAATTGAGATTATCAATAAGAGAGACATATTTTAAACATATGGAAAATCCATGAAAATATAAACATCTTTATATGGTAAGGTGACTATATTTAAAATTATTTGCAGAAACGTATACAATGGCGAACTACGAATGTATTCCATCAAAACTAGATTTAGCACACTAGAAAGTAACATCAGTTTATTGACCAACATTGCAACAGACGCAGTTTACTAAATCGTGAAATAAAACATCCAGTCCTCGAATAAGATGTTTAACTTACCGCTGAGGTTCAGGGCAGCCTTGGCGAAGCGGTACATGATTATTTCTCGGGACAACCGACTGCGCGTGCTAATACCCTTGAACTGAATGGCATAAACAAAATGGTAGAGCGGAAATGAACGCGCAGGACTTGTGCGCATGCACGGGAGGTGATAGCGAAAGACAGTATGCGGAAGAATTCAACATAACTTAAAATTAAATGTTAAACTAAAGTAAACTCTGATAGCTTAAAGTGGTGTTGTTTGTTGTTAACATATACATAGTTATACTAAGAATATATATGTTGAAATATTTACATATTTTCTTCTGAATATAATAAGGAACCTCCTCTGCTGTTTTACTTTAGTTAAACCGTTAACGGGTTGTACAGCATTACTTTGGCATTGTACTTATACACTTATACAAAATGGGTTTCTTGATAGTACGTTTCAGTTGTGTCAGGATGGCCGAGTGGTCTAAGGCGCCAGACTCAAGGATTGTTACCTTCCGATCAGACGGGTATTCTGGTCTCCGAATGGAGGCGTGGGTTCGAATCCCACTTCTGACACATACGTTTTCCTCGATCGAGAAATAATGATATTGTCACCCTGTATCTTATATGTAAGAAACAAGCATGTCCTGTAACCATTTGTTTTACAATACTGTGTGACAATTTTACATATTCCTAAAATTAGAGGGATATGTCTCCCCTGTTCCCACACCTCAATTTGTTCCAACTTATGAATTTTTTTTTTTTTGCATATATGTTTTAACTTTTGTATCATATTTGATACATTAGGCTGTTATGGCCCATATAATGACATAGTGAAAATATGCAGCTCATACTTAAGTAGAAAAGAAAAGAAAAAAAAAAAAGCCATTTTATGCAGAGGCTCAAACTGAGCAAAAAAATAAATCAGTTTGTTTTTTATAAACCAATGAGATCTTTATAACAGCATAACAGACTTTATACATAAAATGCTCATAAATATAAGTTGTCACTCTATACCTCCCAATAACATCTTAGGAAGATGATTTTTATTAAATGCTTAGTATTATGAAAGGCCTATAGTTTTTATTGCGTGGGGCAAAACATAATGCAGTGCAATAGAACGATGATTGAGAGAACTAGAAATAAACGTTCCTCAAAATCCTGCTGTCAAATCTGTTATTTAAATTTTTAACATGATTTTCCTAAAAAAAAATTTAAAAAATGTTTGGATAAAAAAAAAAAAGTAAACCTAAAGTTGCTTCAGTCCAGTAAATGTTCATCTTGAAACATTTTTCTTACTTCTTTTTTATCAAAGTTTTCACAGCAAAAAACACATACCACCTGAAGGGGGATGTTTTTAGAATTATACTTAAAGGCATTTTACTTGACAAAAAAAGTATAAACTATCAATCAGGTGACAGAAGTCATGTAGGAGATTGTGTGCAACAGATTTTTCAGCAAAGGTTTGATCATGTTGATAATTAGGCCTTAGAAATTCATGTTCACAGTTCAGCTGGAGCTGTTTAAATGCTTTGTTCAATGACACATACATCTGATGGCATACATCACAGTTAATTAGCAACATTCACATATACTTTGAACCAACATAGAGCTCTAAAAAAAATAATTCAATAATGCACAATAGTAATAAATCATATTATTTAATAATGAATATTATTAACAGAAAAGCTGTTTTGCAATTACTTGTCTTTGTAAATCATAATCTCTTGGAATGTTGCGTGAACCTAATCTCAATCCCAGATGATAAAACTATCATGTGAGGAGTTTGCATGAAAACCCTATTCAGTATGGGTCCAGTCTTAATCTGTATCAAGGAAACTGATCTGACACATACCCTTGTATTCTAATGTGCCTTGATGTTTATATATGCATTTGGTTTAAATGTTCTCTGGTTAGATAAAAATCTAGTGAGAAATTGTGTCTCATATTTACAGCAATCATATATTCCTGAAGAATTTACCCCCAAGAATTCTTCAAATGACATGATTATGAGTCACAGTTGCTGTAGATATAACATATGCTACATTAGTTTTAGGAATACAGAGATATGAAATTATTTATAAACATATGACATGCTAATTAAACTCACATTAAATGACAGAGGTTCAGACAAAAAGGCAAGTTTGACTGCAACAAATCTAGGTCATTTAAGCACAAATGGAAGAAATAGGTTTGGATCCATGTTCTCTATGTTCTAATCCTTCTTTTTGTCCTTGACTTCCTCATCATCTGTGTACTCTGTTGGTTCTTCTCCAGGTTTAAGAAGCTTCCCAATGTAATCATATTTCTCTGCGAAGGAACATAAGAGCGTTTACTCAACATTTAGCAATCCAAGCTCATTGCAACATCTCTAAAGAGCACAACTGTAAAATCAGGGGGAGGAACAAAAAAGGTGCCCTTCAACTCACGTGTGAACTGGGTCTCCCACTCGCTCAGGCTCTCCTGCTGCATAGCATTGAGATCTGAAAGATCATCATGAGTTTCTTTCAAGGCCTCCTTCTCCAAACAGAACGTGGCCAGTCCTCTGGATGCATCCTTGCCCGCGAAGACCCCGTAAGGGCCCTCTAAAAGTGAACAAATTCACAAATATATCAGAATCTCATGTTTGTTGTAAAACATGTAGGATCTATTTTCTTAAATGAAGCACCATTCTGTGCTCAGTAAGAATGTTAAGTATCTAGTCAACCTTTACCTAAGTGTAGTTAATTATTCACTGATGACCAATAGTTTTTGGCATTGCAAAAGTGTGCACCAAAAGTACAAAAACGCAGAAAATACTGCTGGCGTCTCATTATCAGAAGAACTACAACATAAACACAGGAACAACACTTTAACAGGGTTGCGTGATATCTCTATTATCCTGAATTTTCAGTAGGTTAGAGGTTATGACTTTGCATTTGTACCTTGTTTAAAAAGTGCGACAAAGGGGCGTGTCTGAAATTAAATCAATGCGTTTTTAATAGGTCGTTTTTCAAATAATAATAAAAAAGCATATGCAAACATAATTCAAGAAACCATGTAATTGTTATGGAGCAAAATCACCTAAAATAAGTTTGTAAGATAAGTAAGACCTGCAACTGAATTTGTGACATTCGAGTGTTACCTGGTCCGTAGAACTTCTTCCCTCTTGTAACATCAAACACTTTCCCGTTGACAGCCATGAGGATTCTTGGGTTTTTCAGTCCATCGTACTCTTGCAGTTCTGCTAAAGTGAAATCTCTTTTCTTTAGTTTAGGCAGTGGCTCCTCAACCGGGCCAAAGTCTGCAGGCTTGTCTCCACGGACGATTTTGTACAACAGGAACAAACAAAGACACAGCAAGCTAATGTTCAGAGGCGAAGTGAAAATTTCCTGAAGAATTCCAGAAGTTCGCTCAACATTTTCTTCAGCCATTTCGTTTCTGATATTGTGCGTGAGAGAACATCGAGAGACTCATCGACGACTACAGCAGTGCACCAATCACAGTAGCCAAAAACACACAATAGTGTGACGCCAGCCAATCAGATTCGAGGTGGATTTCTGGGGCGTGTAGTTTTTGAGATGGGTTTTGAAGCTAACTGTAATCTGTGAACCGTGCGCGTGACTTTTAATTTTTTTTTTTAATTTTTTTTTTTTTACTGTGTTATAATATTGAGAATTTTTTATTTGAGAATTGTTATAATAAATACAAAATTTAAACTATATTTTTTTCTTAGCAAATGTTTCCATGATGAAATTATAGTTCATGTTCTTCATTCAGTAAAACTGAACAGCTACGACATTAAGTGTATAATCTTTGTTTTAAAGTTATGTGTAGGAATTTAATTATCAACTTATACAGTAAAAACCTGTTAATTTGTTAAAAAAAAAATATCTTACCATACACATTATATTTATAATAATTATGCCAATTTTGATGATTAATATAACAGGTTGTTACATTTATGTGACACAGTTAGACGCCGTACTTTACAGTCATTTATTTAATTTATTTAATTTATTTAATTTAAGTAAAATATTTTCTTTTATAATTTGCATTTGCTGTTGGTCTGTTGTGAAAACGTCCTCCAAACAGCAGGTGGCGGAATAATATGTTGAGTCGATGTTTACATTTCTCAATGGAAGAGAGAGTGTAACGGGAAAAACAAAACACAGCAGAGGACTAATTCCAGTGACGTGGCTGGACGATAGAGAAGAGAAACAGGGAGCAATAGGTTGGATATGTTTTGTTTATCCCTTATTTATTTTAATATTAACTTTTTCCCTATAATGATTTTATAGCGTTCAGCTTACTGGATGTTGACTAACTACTATTGCTGAGTAAAGTTAGCTTAGCTTTAAATACAGTACAGTACAGTATGCCACTGTGACAGACAGATAATGTGGTTTATTTTGCTAGTATGTACTTCAGCATCAATTATACCGGCTATTCATGATCAACTCGTCTCTAAAAGTCCACTAATGTCTATAATCTGTGTCTTGCATCTTATTTTATTGAGTATCATCTTAATCCACAGACTCAGCAGTTTGTGATGTATGACACGTTGTGATGTTTTGAAGGTAGTTTAAAATGTGTTGGTTTTCAATTCCATAAACTATACTGTCATGTACACAATTATATCATATAGCTATCCTTTGCATTAAAAGTCAGTTATGAATTATTTACTTGTCCATTTCAGGAGGCTGGTATGTGTTAAGAAGGTCCCACAGTGAAAGCTCCACAAGTGACCAAACAGAGAAATCAATGGATCAAGAGGCAGAAGAGCTGTCATCAGCCCCCCGAGATGAGCCCTCCGCTGATGCTCAGAGTGACAGCTCAACTGATGTAGCACCAACCCGAAAGACGAGGAAAAGACCAGAACATAAACCTCCAACAGAAGAACAGAAGACCCTAGAGACACCACTACCAGCAGAAAGCGCTTCAAATGTACACTTTTTTATACGCTTTTATTATTATTATTAATAGTAATAATTATACACACACACACATATATATACATATATATATATATATACATATATATACATATATATACATATATATATATATATATATATATATTCAGTGGCGTGCAGTGGTGTTCTGAAATGGAGGCAAATTTTTTATTTATTTATGAATTAATGTAAATTCATGTGCATTACTCTTAATGTTGACACATCTTCCTTGTTAAATGAACATTACATCAAAAAAGAAACCAAATACAATTCTATTTTGAAATTTTACATTAACAATGTATTGTATTAAAGTTAGTGTTTTAAGCATTTCTACATTCATTCCAAAATAATAACTAAAGGCAATAATAATTTAAACAGTAATCGTATTTTCAGTCCATTTCAAGTTTGATTTTGACGTGACATAAAGCAGTGATATCTAACTGGATGATCTGTTTACTTACTTTTCAGTTAGTCTTCCCATTGACGCCATCATTTGTTCATTCAAACTGACGTGCGGAACGTGAGGCGGGATTTATAGCACAAACCAATCATAACCAATTACATCCAATCATAGCGCGATGGAGACATTGCCTCACGTGACTTTCCCTCATTCATTCTCAATTACCCCCCATAAAACCCACCGCACGCCGGGGGTCTTTTTTTTTTTATGGTTTTCTATGAGAGCAAAGGGAGGCATGACTCCTGCTGTAACTTTACCTGCGGGTGTCGCTGTTGGGCAGCGTTCCTTAAGAAATACAATTGACTTGCCTCTTTTTAATGTGATAATTTGTAATATTTGTGTTGTTTTAAATGTAATATGGATTATTTTCTCATCCTATTTTTTTTTTTTTTTTTTTTTTTTTTTTTTTGAGGAGGCACTGCCTCCCTTGCCTCCTCGGAGGAAACGCCCCTGATATATATATATTAGGGATGTGACGGTGAGAATTTTCCCACAGGTTAATCGACATGTGACAATACCGGTGTCAACAGGGGGCAGGGCCTCCACCTTTTGAATGGTGGGTTATTATTCTTACTGAGAAACACAACAACAAAACAGTACAACGACAAACTCGCTTATATTAAACATAGAAAGTTTATTAACAAGACGAGTAAGAATACACCATGCTAGGCCAAATAAAATAACAAATAGCCAAGGCTAACTTAACGTTAATATAAAAAACTAAAAATCAAACCGTAGAAACTCTGGAACCAAATAAATAAGGAACAGAACGTTTAAGTTCTTTAGTAAAGAGCAGTGAGTAATTCTCTCTTACCTTTGTTCTTTGATTAACATTAATGACACGTTAAGATCTGCCGCTGCTGCACACGACGCGGATCTGACACGTTTTCTCACAAATCTTTACGTTCATTAGTGGTGGTTCGTTCAAGCGCGGAAGAGAACTCAGTACTGGCACGCGTTGTGTGTGTGTTACATAGGCAGGGCATTCACAGACAGCGCTTTCTCTTTAGTCGCGCTTGAATGGTTTAAAAGCATTTGCATGAATAAGAGCTTGATCATATAACGAAGAAAAATGGATACTGCTTTAATTGCGATATTTGCAATGTGTGTGTATATTTTATATATATATATATACACAGTGGGTATGGAAAGTATTCAGACCCCCTTAAATTTTTTACTCTTTGTTATATTGCAGCCATTTGCTAAAATCATTTAGGTTCATTTTTTTCCTCATTAATGTACATTAAACATGTAAACACAGAATTGTTGACATTTTTGCAGATTTATTAAAAAAGAAATACTGAAATATCACATGGTCTTAAGTATTTAGACCCTTTGCTCAGTATTTAGTAGAAGCACCCTTTTGATCTAATACAGCCATGAGTCTTTTTGGGAAAGATGCAACAAGTTTTTCACACCTGGATTTGGGGATCCTCTGCCATTCCTCCTTGCAGATCCTCTCCAGTTCTGTCAGGTTGGATGGTAAACGTTGGTGGACAGCCATTTTTAGGTCTCTCCAGAGATGCTCAATTGGGTTTAAGTCAGGGCTCTGGCTGGGCCATTCAAGAACAGTCACAGAGTTGTTGTGAAGCCACTCCTTTGTTATTTTAGCTGTGTGCTTAGGGTCATTGTCTTGTTGGAAGGTAAACCTTCGGCCCAGTCTGAGGTCCTGAGCACTCTGGAGAAGGTTTTCGTCCAGGATATCCCTGTACTTGGCCGCATTAATCTTTCCCTCGATTGCAACCAGTCGTCCTGTCCCCACAGCATGATGCTGCCACCACCATGCTTCACTGTTGGGACTGTATTGGACAGGTGATGAGCCGTGCCTAGTTTTCTCCACACATACCGCTTAGAATTAAGGCCAAAAAGTTCTATCTTGGTCTCATCAAACCAGAGAATCTTATTTCTCACCATCTTGGAGTCCTTCAGGTGTTTTTTAGCAAACTCCATGCGGGCTTTCATGTGTCTTGCATTGAGGAGAGGCTTCCGTCGGGCCACTCTGCCATAAAGCCCCGACTGGTGGAGGGCTGCAGTGATGGTTGACTTTCTACAACTTTCTCCCATCTCCCGACTGCATCTCTGGAGCTCAGCCACAGTGATCTTTGGGTTCTTCTTTACCTCTCTCACCAAGGCTCTTCTCCCCCGACAGCTCAGTTTGGCCGGACGGCCAGCTCTAGGAAGGGTCCTGGTCATCCCAAATGTCTTCCATTTAAGGAATGTGGAGGCCACTGTGCTCTTAGGAACCTTAAGTGCAGCAGAAATTTTTTTGTAAGCTTGGCCAGATCTGTGCCTTGCCACAATTCTGTCTCTTGAGTGTCACAGCAAAGGGTCTGAATACTTAGGACCATGTGATATTTCAGTTTTTCTTTTTTAATAAATCTGCAAAAATGTCAACAATTCTGTGTTTTTCTGTCAATATGGGGTGCTGTGTGTACATTAATGAGGAAAAAAATGAACTTAAATGATTTCAGCAAATGGCTGCAATATAACAAAGAGTGAAAAATTTAAGGGGGTCTGAATACTTTATTTGTCCCCACTGTATATGTATGTGTGATATATATATATATATATATATATATATATATGTATATATATATATATATATATATATACATATATATATATATATATATTGTTGATATCAAGAATTACATTTCCACTAGTTAAAATGCTAATTTTTGATATCAGGAATTCTAGTTAGAATTCTAGTTAATTCTTTATCAATTTGTAAAATGTAATTCCTGATTTAAAAAAATTAGCATTTTAACTATTGGAAATGTAATTCCTGATATCAAGAATTCATATCCTGAGAATGAATAAAAGTCAAAACGGCTTGCCATAATATATATATATATATAATATATATAATATATCTCACTGTGGTATGCAAAAGTTTGGGAACCCCTTGCAGAATCTGTGAAAATGTGAATAATTTTAACAAAATAAGAGAGATCATACAAAATGCATGTTATTCTTTATTTAGTACTGTCCTGAGTAAGATGTTTTACATAAAAGATGTTTACATAAAGTCCACAAGACAAAAAAATAGCTGAATTTATTAAAATGACCCTGTTCAAAAGTTTGGGAACCCTTGGTTCTTAATACTGTGTGTGGTTACCTGGACCTACGACTGTTTTTTTTTTTTTTTTTGTGATGGTTGTTCATGAGTCTCTTGTTTATTCTGAGCAGTTAAACTGAGCTCTGTTCTTCAGAAAAATCCTCCAGGTCCTGCAGATACTTCAGTTTCAAGGATTTTTTGCATATTTGAACCCTTTTCAGCAGTGACTGTATGATTCTGAGATCCATCTTTTCACACTGAGGACAACTGAGGGACTCAAACACAACTATTAAAAAAGTTTCAAACATTCACTGATGCTCCAGAAGGAAACACGATGCATTAAGAGCCGGGGGGTGAAAACTTTTGAACAGGATAAAGATGTCCACATTTTTCTCTTTTTGTTGAAATATCATTTTTTTCATTTAGTACTACCCTCCGGAAGCGACAGAAGATACCTACATCTTGATCTTGAAATTCAAAATGTTTTCACCCCCTGTCTATTAATGCATCGTGTTTCCTTCTGGAGCATCAGTGAATGTTTGAACCTTTTCTAACAGTTGTGTTTGAGTCCCTCAGTTGTCCTCAGTGTGAAAAGATGGATCTCAGAATCATACAGTCACTGCTGGAAAGGGTTCAAATATGCAAAAGATGCTTGAAACTGAAGAATCTGCAGGACCTGAAGGATTTTTCTGAAGAACAGAGCTCAGTTTAACTGCTCAGAATAAACAAGAGACTCATGAACAACCATCACAAAAAAAAAAAAAACAGGTAACCACACACAGTATTAAGAACCAAGGGTTCCCAAACTTTTGAACAGGGTCATTTTAATAAATTCAGCTATTTTTTGTCTTGTGGACTTTATGTAAACATCTTTTATGTAAAATATCTTACTCAGGACAGTACTAAATAAAGAATAACATGCATTTTGTATGATCTCTTATATTTTGTTAAAATTATTCACATTTTCACAGATTCTATAAGGGGTTCCCAAACTTTCGCATACCACTATATATATATATATATATATATATATATATATATATATATATATATATATACACTGCACAGTCAAAAAAAAAAAAAAAATTCGCTGTTTGGATGTAAATGGGCATATGCTTAAGTTTTACTGGATCATTATTGCAGTGCTTATTATGTTTCTAGCATGTTATACAGTATGTTTGGCTACAGTTCTTTTAACCCTAATTGATAGAGTGTGTAACTTTTCATTTCTTAAACAACCATGTAGGAAGACGTATCATGGCCATATTCCAGGATGACAATGTCGAGATTCATCAGGCTCAAATTGTGAAAGAATGGTTGGCAGGGAGCATAAAGAATTATTTTCACATATGAATTGGCATCTCTGAGTCCAGACCTTAAATTCAACGAAAGTCTTTGGGATGTGCAGGAGACTTTACAGAGTGCTCACTTCTTGCATTGTCAATACAAGATCCTGACCAAAAATTGATGCACTTCTTGATGGAAATAACATCACAACATTTATTTTGGTCAAGATTGTATTTTCCCATTCATTTACTATAGCGGCCATTTCTGAATGTGAAGATCACAAGGATGTTTTTTTTTTTTTTAAATGATTTTTTTTTTTGTTTTAATGCATTTTTTTGTGCCCGTATGCTCATTTACAAGTTCACAATTTTATTTCTGGGGCTAAAGTACATTTAAATGATTTAAAGTTTAAAAAACATTGTACATTGTGGCTGCACCTCTTTTCACCCTTTGCCTGAAATGCACTGTTTTACTTCCTGTCTTTTTAAAGCCACCTTTCCGAAAAGTCCAGTCTGCTCTCATTGGTCAGCTGGCCCAGGCTGTTGTGATGAATCAGACAACTTAGCCAAGCTTTGCCTTTTCTAATCATGTCAAAAACTATTTTAAACTGATCTATTACTAAACTGTAACTTTTTCCCCATCAGACCTCCCCAGAGATGACTGTGTCCCAGGGAAGTTGGGGTTACTGGGGCAGCTGGGGTAAATCTATCCTCTCCACTGCTACTGCCACTGTAGCTACTGTGGGTAAGTGGCACAAGATTTTCACTTTTTTTGTATTAAACAGTTTTTATTATATTATATTATTGTATTAATATATATATATATATATATATATATATATATATATATATATTAGTATTAATACTGTTTTTCATTGTCTAAGGCCAAGGGTTGACACAGGTCATTGAAAAGGCAGAGACGTCTCTTGGAATCCCAAGCCCTGAGGAGCTTTCAATTCAAGTGGAGGAGGAAAAAACTGATGGTAATGACATGCTCTTCATTTGACGTGAATTGGTATATGTGGTTTTTTATATCCCTAGGATTTATGATCTTTCTACCTTCTGCCTGCAGGTTCAGACAGTAGTGAGACAAATAAAGATGAAGGGGAGAGGACGTATGGGATGGTCGGTGCTATGGGAATGATCTCCTCCAGTAGTATGGGAATGCTGTCATCTTTAACCACTGTAGTTCAGAGTACGGTAAGGGCAAGCTAAATGTATGCTAGATAATGTTAAAATTGAATTTATTTTGAGTTTCTATATTTATTTTTTCATATAAAAATATTTTTGTTTTTTGTTATTCAGTGATACTAGACTTGCATGATTCTGGATAAGTTGAGAATCGCATTGTTTTTTTTTTGTTGTTTTTTTTTGTTTTTTTTTTCAAACAGATCATGATAACTAAAGAAAATAATGTAATTTAGTAGAGGTTCTGACAAAATGTTAATTGCTGCAGTCAATTTAAAATGTTTAATTATTCTGAATTATTTAAAAAAAAACTGTTTGAAAGAATGGTTCAATGCCTCACTCATAAAATTCTTTACTTGTTACATTACTGAATAAATCAGCGTTTTTGAATAAATCTCCTATATGAATGATTCATTGACAGGTAAGACATTTTAATGGTTCATTGGGTAGATAATGCTAATACACACTAAATACACATAGTCACACAATGTTGATGTAAATATTAACAATTTGAGAACAAATGATAACAATTTGCATGGTTTGACTTAATATGAGCTAATTTTGCAATTGTTAGATTTAATCACCATTTGCAGATTTATTGTAAAACATTTTTTTTCAGTTGGTCAGAACAAAACTGGCAGACATGTTACTCACTTGTCAGATGACATTTTCCAGTGAAACTTATTATTTTGGACATACTTCCAAGACGTAGTATCTGTAGTTCCGAAGTCACAGCCTACACATACACCTCAAAACATTAGATTAATCCACGATAAGGAGCTGTACCGATGCACAACCCACATAAAGTTGATAGTGCCGCAAATAACTGCAGTTGCAGGTTTCAAACAGAGATGGCGACAAAAGGGGCCAAACTTACAGATTGCAGCTTCTCTACTGTGATGTCTATCCGAGTGAAACAGCATCTGAAATGAGAGGGCGGGACTTGATTTTGTCCTTCAGGAATTGATTGAATCATTGGAAATTGGGCGTTTCTAACAAAATGGAGGCAGATCTGAATGCCCATTTGCAGTCAGTTGTGGTGGATTTCTCTCCATCTGACTCACTGCTAGCACCTTCACATTACTGTAAGAACTTTATTTATTGAGGATGAGGATGATGACAATGAAGACGGTCAACAGCACTAAATAGTGAGAGAGAGCGCGAGAGAGTGATACTGACTGACTGACTGACTGACTGACGGTGCGTGTCCACTGGCGCGGAGCGAGCGGAGAAGAGCGAGCGTTATCAGTTCATTCCTACGGAAGTTGAGGCTCACGCTCGTGCGTAAGTTAAGCATGATGCTCAACTTCCATAGGAATGAATTTTAAAAATGCTCAGGTCGCTTGCTCTGCTCCAGTGGACATGCAAGCCTGATTGACGGAACATGTCACCTGTTCAAAGTAAATGAGAAGCGTTAACGCAGACGCCCTGTGTAAATGCACCCCAGCGACAGCATTTACCCCTTATGCCACTGGATCTGCTGGCAGTTCCAGAATCCAGATAGCTCTGCCCTCGAGTCATAGCATGTGACAGGAGAAGAGAAGATGAGTCGTTTTGAGGGAGAGGGGAGGTTAATGTTTTTGATTAAAGATTACAAGGGCACATGAATTAAAAATAATAATAATGAAGTGCACAGATAAATTATTTATAATAAATACTACAATATTCCATTAAAAAAAAAAAGAACTGTCCATTTTGATTTCCTGGCGACACTGTTTCATACCTACACAAGTCTTGCTCTCTCTGGCTCAACGGCAGCGCATCCGCATTTTGTCAAAGGTTTAATAGACACAGGCGAATTGTTGCCATTTAGGAATGAGATCGCATTGGGTGTTTGAATCGAGATCGCCATCTTTTAACGATTAATTGTGCAGCTCTAAATTATACCATTGACGTTTTGTTTTTGTTTTTATTATATAATGAGTCATATTTACAAAAACAATTTATCACATCGTTCTGAGTTTAATTGCAGAAGCATCATACAGTACTAATGTTACTTGAAGAAATGATTCAGCGCCAACACAAGCACAGATTTGAATGTTGCGATATGATTTTGTCAAAGGTTTAATAGACAGACAAATTGTTGTCATTTAAGAATAAGATTTATGTGGGCGTTTGATTCGAGATCACAGTGTTTTAATGATTAATCGTGCTGCTCTACTGTCGTATCTATAGTCTTTGCTTATACTTTCTCATTGATATCTGACGCAAAGCGTAAATGAGTAGAGCAAGGGCTTTTCAGTGCATTCATTACTTTAATAAAGGGGTGGTTCACTGTTTTTTTTCTAGGCTTGATTGTGTTTATGGGGCGCAGTTTAACAAGTCTTAATGCTTTGTTTTTAAAAAAAAAAACAAAAAAAACAAAAACGCTGTATTTTTCATATATTTTACCTTTATTCTACACTACTGTTTCCCTTTCCCTAAAAACGCTCTGTTAAGTTCCTGGTTTTATGAAGCCCCTCCCTTAGAAATACGCAATGGGCTCAGATTGGTTAGCTGGCTCAGTGTATTCTGTCCGGAACACATTGTCACGATTCACTTTGTCCGGAGACGCCACACCCCTTACCATTACGGGCAATAGTTGCATGCTTTCGGTGGAAATGTAAACAATGGCGTCAATATTGCCGTATCAATTTGAGCCCGAATCAGACCCAGATAGTAGTAATGAAGAGGGTCAAACAGAACCTCTGCAAGCACGGCTTTTAAAGGATGTTTATGAATGGTAAGTATTTGTGTCAAAGTGTTTAGATATACTGTCACTTGTAAATGTTACTGCTGTTTATGTTAGCTTTCGATATACGGTGTTACCCTGATTGACTGTAGCCGAATACATGACTGAGTAGTAGCATTTTTGTAAAGGTATTGTTTAATTTATAACATGAACGAGCATGTGGGTAAACACAACATAAAAGCCATAATGAAACAATGCTGTACACTGATAACAGAAACGGCAACAGAAGTTCGCTGGTGTGATTACATAGAAGTTTTTTGGCGTTTGTTGGAAAAGTATGAAATAGAATTTAGCTATCTGGCTAGCGAAGCCAAACTGCGTTGGTCTTTATTTACGTCCCAGAAACTATATAACTTTATAAACAATAAAACATTGTTGGGGCCCATAAACAGCAGCTACTGCTTTTAAAGTGGGAACTGCTTCAACTTTCAGTAATAGCCTTTGTGCAAATCCAGCATTGAACTTGTGTAGATTCTGGAAGCTTCCGTAAAATGTGCAGCACCTACAGCTAAATTAGCATTATAATTGTCAGGAACGGAATTAAACATAAATTTTAAACATTGTTCCCGAAGTCCAGCTTCCCTAGGAAGCCCAAACACAGAAGACTTGTATTCTTTGTTGCGTGTTTCCGGGGGCAGTGTTTATGTGTATTGCAGGGTTTATGATGGCACCAACCCGGGAAAAAGCTTGTTGTAGTCTAAACCGGTTGTAATTGCATTAAACTGCCATAACTTTAAAAGACAATATCTCAGTTTGCATTTAACTTTCAGCGCTGTAACTTTGCAGATACTGTTTATGCTCAAGCAGCAACATTACACACTAACTAAATTTTAAAAAGTGAAATCGCAATGAATCCACCTCTTTAATATTCATGAAGTGAGACATCGCAATTAAAGGATACAGCGCTTCTCCCACACATCCCACCAGAACCATTTTCGGAACAGTTTAAAGCCCGCCAAAAATAAATCAATGTATAATGCGCAGGGTTGCCAGGTTTTCACAACAAAACATGCCCAATTGCTACTCAAAACTATCCCAATCGTGTTCCGGGGGATAAAATCTGCTTCTTGGTAGGGTCCCCCTGGTAAAATTTGCACTCCAGAGACTAAATATCATGTTATTTGGGGGTCGCTTCATCGCTTTCTCTTGTCCACTTGAAAGGGGATATTACTATGACACGCATAGATAACATCTTTAGCCCTCCGTTGGAACAAAAGTGGGTAACTTCTGTCCACCTTGTCTATAAGCAAAGACTAAAATAAAGCAATTTAATTTGAATTAATATCGATTCTGGAATAAAAAAAAAATCGATTTAAAAAAACGTAAACAAAAAATTAAGATTTTTTTTTTTCTTTTTTTTTCTCCCAGCCCTAGTTTTCAACCAGGGGGCCTCAAGATGACAATGATTTATTTTAAAATAAGACAAAACAAGCTTTAAAGGGGTCTTATAATGTTGTTTTAGAATGTCATTATTTTGTATTAGGTGTAATAGAATAGATTAACATTCTTTAATGTTCAAAAACACATTATTTTTCACATACTGTACATTGTTGAAGCACTTCTATTCCCAGTCTGTCTGAAACGCTCTGGTTTCAACAATGCCCCTCCCTCCAGAAAGCTCAGAGTACTCTGATTGGCCAGCTAAGCCAGTGCGTTGTGAGCAGAAAGTTTCACAAGTAGTCTTTGTATATAGCTGACGATGTACTCTCCCAGGTTCAGGAAGATGTCCTCTGTAAAATGTGCTGTACACAAGGAAACTTTTGGGTTGTACTGCTGAGGAACTTTGTTACAAATAAGTCTTAACCACTGATTCCTAATTTCATCCTTTTCGGAAGGCTAAACACAGTGTCTCACATCACTACAATTCACTGAAGCCTCTTCTTCTCTCTTTGCGTATGCCTATGGGCGGGCATTATACTAATATTTCACATTGTGATGTAGACAGTGTTCTCTGCTAGATAGAATAAATAGCTTTTTTGGAGATTATGAGCTTTGTAACTTTGCAGGTCTTATACATGAACAAACAGCTACATTACACACTAAAGAAAACATTCAAATGCATCATGACCCCTTTAAAATCAGCTAAAACAACTGAAAATAATATTTTGCCGTATCAGTTAATAACAGTTTATCCCCTTAAAAATTGTTTGTTTTCTTTTCAAGAACCAGGGTTCCCATTTAGTCAGTCATGTTCGACGTTACGTCGATACTGAGGTAATGGGATCTCGCTTGGGAGCCCTATCACCACCAAGTGGTACATGGTACAAAAACGAGCCAATAGGAATTGGCCAGTGAGATTTACGTGCCGTGCCACACCCACTCGGCACATCTGGGTATAAGTAGGACCGGCATACTCTTTAATTCATACTTTTGCTTCTGAGCCGAATGGTTGTGTTGATCATTTCTCTCTCGCCTTCAAGTGCACATTTCCTTGAAATCTAATAGAGCAAAACAGCCATTTTAATTGCTTGTTCGTTTTGTTCAAGTTGCTGCAGCTCGCGGATCTGTCTCTGGCTGGTGGGAAGGCACATTCAGTGATGTGTGCAGTACTCGTCCTTGCGCACTTCAGCTAAAAGAGCAGCATGGGCATTCACCATCTTTTTCAAGATGTCTTTTCGCCCGTGTGTTTCTGGATGCGGTCGTTTCCTGACCTCATCGGATGGCCATGATCGCTGTCTCACATGCCTGGGAAAACAGCATGCTGAGTCGGCGCTTGTGGATGGTACATGCTCTCACTGCGAGGGCATGTCCATGTTGGCGTTGCGATCACGACTCGGAGGTTTCCCAGGTCACATTTGGCACTCCGGATGATGATCTGATGTCGATCGCTGCATCGGAGAGTGGGCTTTTGGACTCTGAAGAGGATGAGGAAGCCGGGGTGGTCGTTCAGGCTAAAATGGATTCAGAGTTGATGGCTATGCCTGCCCGGGCCGCCTCGGGCTTGAGTGGAACCCTCCACCATGTCCCGAATGCTCGCGGTTGGATAATTGGTTTCTGGCTGCTAAGTCTTACTCATTTCCCAGGCTGGCCTCATCGGCGACACTGTCGAGGACTTTGCCCAGCAGTTCTCAGCAGTGCAGAAGCATATACATATACAGTGGGTACGGAAAGTATTCAGACCCCCTTAAATTTTTCACTCTTTGTTATATTGCAGCCATTTGCTAAAATCATTTAAGTTCATTTTATTTCCTCATTAATGTACACACAGCACCCCATATTGACAGAAAAACACAAATTGTTGACATTTTTGCAGATTTATTAAAAGAGAAAAACTGAAATATCACATGGTCCTAAGTATTCAGACCCTTTGCTCAGTATTTAGTAGAATCACCCTTTTGATCTAATACAGCCATGCGTCTTTTTGGGAAAGATGCAACAAGTTTTTCACACCTGGATTTGGGGATCCTCTGCCATTCCTCCTTGCAGATCCTCTCCAGTTCTGTCAGGTTGGATGGTAAACGTTGGTGGACAGCCATTTTTAGGTCTCTCCAGAGATGCTCAATTGGGTTTAAGTCAGGGCTCTGGCTAGGCCATTCAAGAACAGTCACAGAGTTGTTGTGAAGCCACTCCTTCGTTATTTTAGCTGTTTGCTTAGGATCATTGTCTTGTTGGAAGGCAAACCTTCAGCCCAGTCTGAGGTCCTGAGCACCCTGGAGAAGGTTTTCATCCAGGATATCCCTGATCTTTCCCTCGATTGCAACCAGTCGTCCTGTCCCTGCAGCTGAAAAACACCCCCACATCATGATGCTGCCACCACCATGCTTCACTGTTGGGACTGTATTGGACAGGTGATGAGCAGTGCCTGGTTTTCTCCACACATACCGCTTAGAATTAAGGCCAAAAAGTTCTATCTTGGTCTCATCAGACCAGAGAATCTTATTTCTCACCATCTTGGAGTCCTTCAGGTGTTTTTTTAGCAAACTCTGTGCGGGCTTTCATGTGTCTTGCACTGAGGAGACAACTTTCTCCCATCTCCCGACTGCATCTCTGGAGCTCAGCCACAGTGATCTTTGGGTTCTTCTTTACCTCTCTCACCAAGGCTCTTCTCCCCCGATAGCTCAGTTTGGCTGGACGGCCACGGTCTTCCATTTAAGGATTATGGAGGCCACTGTGCTCTTAGGAACCTTAAGTACAGCAGAAATTTTTTTGTAACCTTGGCCAGATCTGTGCCTTGCCACAATTCTGTCTCTGAGCTCTTCAGGCAGTTCCTTTGACCTCATGATTCTCATTTGCTCTGACATGCACTGTGAGCTGTAAGGTCTTATATAGACAGGTGTGTGGCTTTCCTAATCAAGTCCAATCAGTATAATCAAATACAGCTGGACTCAAATGATGGTACAGAACCATCTCAAGGATGATCAGAAGAAATGGACAGCACCTGAGTTAAATATATGAGTGTCACAGCAAAGGGTCTGAATACTTAGGACCATGTGATATTTCAGTTTTTCTTTTTTAATAAATCTGCAAAAATGTCAACAATTCTGTGTTTTTCTGTCAATATGGGGTGCTGTGTGTACATTAATGAGGGGAAAAAAATGAACTTAAATGATTTTAACAAATGGCTGCAATATAACAGAGTAAAAAATTTAAGGGGGTCTGAATACTTTCCGTACCCATTGTATATGTGTGTGTGTATATATATATATATACACACACACACACGCAACAATACAATAGCATGTTATTTAGATAGATATTTAAATTATTATTATTATTATTATCATAATTAGATATCTTTGCAACAAACACAGAAGAGACAAGCATTATTTCTGGCGGATTATGGATTGTAGCCCGAACTGTAGCCCGAATACCATTGCATGTCCTTTGCTTTGTATAATAATAACGTATACAGCTACATTTGAAAGAAGAAAGCGGGAAAACTCTTTACATGTGCTCGCGCTCATAACCGCTGAACATAAACAATGATCACATGCACATTGACGAATTGACGGGTCTGTTCTCCAAAATGTAATCAAATGTAAATTTCTGCAGGCGCGTGTAAACTGGTTAACTGTGTCTGCGCAAAGGCATTCATTTTAAAGACGAACAAGTTTCATACTCTCTGAACAATGGTAGCTTTTAATTAACTTAATTAAAATATTAATTTAATTAACATTTAATGTATAAATTAAGATGTATGTCCAAAAAACTGGTAAAGAAATGCTACATACTTTGTAGTGGTGTTATCGTGGCGTAATAATCTGTTTGGTTGTAAAATGTCGGCTATTGGCTATATGTAGCTACTGAAATCAAATGAAATCGATACCTGTGGAATTGTTCACAGACAGCATACGCAGTTCAAATAATAAAGATCTTCATCGCTGGCAAACAATAGAATGCATTTGCAGATTTGCTTTTAATTGACTGTAATGTTATGTCTGTAACTTTAATTGACTGTAACGTTACGTCCCCTTGCCATAGCCCTGAAATCACCACTGAACGACCAGGGTACCTATCTCTGCTCCTCAGCAAAATATGAATGGAAGTGAGTATGCCGGTCCTACTTATACCCAGATGTGCCGGATGGGTGTGACGTGGCATGTAAACCTTCTTGGCCAATTCCCATTGGCTCGTTTTGTACCACTTGGAGGTGATAGGGCTCCCAAGCGAGACCCCATTACGTCAGTATCGACGTAACGTCTCCTAGACGTTCCTGTGGTCTTGGAAAACTTGGATATATGAGGAAGCCTCGTTCGCGTCCATGCATCAACCGCATGATGTAATTTTCGTTATCAGAAGGGTCCTCATGCAGCCCAATTTTGAAGACCATGCGGACAGTGCACGTACAACAGTGCATACAATAGCGTGTGTGTATGGAAACTTTCTTCCGCCACTAAATTAAAAAAAAAAAAAAATGGTAATTGCGACTTTTTATCTCACAGTTCTGACTTTTTTTTCTCAGAATTGCAAGTTATAAAGTCAGAATTGCATGTTGTCAGAATTGCGAGACATAAAGTCACAATTCTGATTTTTTTCTCAGGAGTTTTTATCTCACAATTCTGACTTTTTTCTCAGAATTGCGAGCTATAAACTCACAATAATTTATAGATTAATTGATATAATTTAATAATGTAATTTACAGAAACTAGGTGTCCCATATATTAATTTCTGAAAACAAAACTAGGCATAGGGGCCTTTAAATATTGTATAGGAAATATTTATAGGCTATTTGTTTTTATTCTATTGTAAATATATACGCTAAATCTGTTTCTCGTGATCCTGTTTGACTTCTGAAGTGCAAATCAGAATTTATACAAATTAAAATTATAAACAGATTAAATTGCGCTTGGTTATGAATTTCATTATTAAAAAAAGAGATTAAAGATAGACTGGAAAGTGAAATTAAAAAAAGCAGGGTCCAGGATTTATTCTTTTTTATTAATTATGAATTATTGTATGAATAAATATTAATAAATAAAAAATATTTTAGGCATTCTTTTTTTGTACGTTTTTTTTTATCATTATAATTATTGTTTGTTTGTTTTTTGACATTGCATATTGTTAATGTTCCACTTATTCACTTCTGTTTATGCTGATTATTTTGAAAAACTCAATAAAAAAAGAAAAAAATCTTTTTTTTTCTTCTTTTTTTTTTAAAAATTATTATGTTGTAACAGTGGCTGTTTCAGAGGTAACTAGGATCCAGTAAAGTAAAGTAGGATCCAGATGCAGCAAACATTTATTGAAACAAACATAAATAAAAGTAAGTCCAGGCAAAACTGATAAATCCAGACATGGGGGCAAGGAAACACTTGACAACAAGCGCGCACACACGTAACATCCGTGGAAAGACAACACCAGACAAAGAACATGAGAAACACTGGGGTATATATACACAAGGAGAAAACAGACTTAACAAGATAACAAGGAAACAAGAAACACCTGGGGAGACAAATCAGAAAATCTGTAAAACAGAAAATAATATAAAAGTCCACACACACGACAGGGGAACAGGCTGGGATCATGACATATGTTGTATATTTAATTTGATTGTATATGTATTTATTCTGTCTTCTTATGCTTGTTGGCTAGGGTAAAACAGTAATAAGTGGTGGTCTGGATGCATTGGAGTTTATTGGGAAGAAGACCATGGATGTGATAGCAGAGGGAGACCCTGGCTTTAAGAAAACCAAGGGGCTGATGAACAGAAATTCCACACTGTCACAGGTGCAGAAGCTATGATGACTGTCCTAATGAGATGAAATATATTAATAGCAACTTCAACTCCCATCCCATCTGACACTCCTGCATTAATATATGACCTTATACTTAACTCATTTCACAATTTGATTTTGTTTGAGAATGATACTGACCCGATTCTATTTTTCGTCTCTCAAAGGTTTTAAGGGAAGCAAAGGAACGCGAGGAGCAGCAGAAAACTGAAAACGTCACTTCAGAAACAGACAAAAAGGCTCATTACGGGATGTTGTTTGATGAGTTTCAAGGCCTGTCCCATCTGGAGGCTTTGGAGATCCTCTCTAGAGAGAGTGAAGCTAAGGTCTTTTTTTTTTTTTTTTTTTTTTTTTACACAAAATCAAACAATGATAGAATTTAAAATGATGAAGGATTTGAATTGCTGGTGTCATGTTTGTGTGCAGGTGAAATCTGTGCTGACCACTCTGTCAGGTGAGGAGTTAGCTAAACTGAGAGAGGAACTACAGGACATTAAAGAGCCTTTTTCCCTCATGGAGTTTGATGATGAGGTGGAGGATGAAATGAAAGGTAAAAAGTACAACGAATACAAAGTTAAAGAAAAAAAAAAAAATATATATATATATATGTTAAAGGGGTCCTATTATGCCCTTTTTCAAAGTCTTGCTTATGTTTTTAGGGTCTCTTAGAGCAGGTTTTCATGCCTGAATGTTCAAAAAACATTTTTCACATATTTACATTATTGCAACACCTCTCTTCCTAGTCTGTCAGTAACGCTCTATTTATTTTCTGTCTGTATGCATGGGGGGGGGTTCTCATTATAATGCCATGTGTATGGCAGATGTGCTTTATTTTCATGTACATGATTATTATTACAACTTTCATCTGCAAAAAGTTTGTGAATATTGCGCTTTAAAACGAAAGCCACCGAAACGAAAGCACAACAAATTCACAATCTATTAGGCTACATTAGTGTCACTATTGTAATTTTTTTATTTATTCTAATATTTCCGCAATATTTTGGATTCAATTTGCACTTTCTGATCAACCAAAATGTTATTTTACAGTATGAAAATCACTGATGATCAAAGGCGCCGATTTATGTTTCTGCCGGTGGGTGCCCTCTCTCCATGAGAAGAAGCACGTTGAGATTCGTGACAGGACAAAGTTTGAGCGCGTCCAAAATGAAATCCGCGTCCGAGCAGAGATTCGTGCTCGTGAATTACATGGATGAGCTCTCGACATTAACGACATAGAAACTGCTTCAGATCAAATGGACTATAAAAACGAAAAGAAAGCCATGTCTGAAGGCTTCAGTCAATTTTTATTGGTTGAAATGAAATGAGAATTGGCGCTGCACAGCTGGCATTGAACTGTATTTTCATCTCTCTTGTCAAAGTGAAGCTATGCTGTGGCAAGCTAAACAATCAGAGCTCAGGGCGCCGCCCAAAGTGCTGCTATATAACCAATCGGGAGAAGAAGAAAAAACAAAACATTTCGATCATCGTTTACATGATCGATCGTCGCTGTCACTTGAGTACTCGATCGCTGTTGCACATCCCTACTATGCAGCCTGGTATCATTGTTAATATCAGAATCAGAATCAGAAAGAGCTTTATTGCCAGGTATGTTTACACATACTAGGAATTTGTTTTAGTGACAGAAGCTCCACAGTGCAACAGAGTAACAGTGACAAGACAAGACACAGATAATATAAAGAATAGAAGAATAATATACAAATATACAAGATAGAAAAAGTGCAAAAAACAATATATAATATAGACAATTTGTATATACAGTTATGATGTGTGCAAATTTGAAATATAAAAAAGTATGTGTTATTAAGTAAATATATAATAGTGTTGTGTGTTCCGTGTTTGTCAAGTGTTCATGAGATGAACTGCTTTAGGGAAGAAACTGTTCTTGTGTCTGGTCGTTCTGGTGCTCAGAGATCTGTAGCGTCAAAATGTTTCTTTAGCGTCAAAAATGTTTTATTGCTGTAAAACTGTTTCAGCAGCTCCTGTGGCAGGTTGAACTTCCTCAGCTGGCGAAGGAAGTACAACCTCTGCTGGGCCTTTTTCACAATGGACTCAGTGTGGTTGTCCCACTTTAGGTCCTGTGAGATGGTGGTGCCCAGGAACCTGAATGACTCCACTGCAGTCACAGTGCTGTTTATGATGATGAGTGGGGGGAGAGCAGGGGGGTTTCTCCGGAAGTCCACGATCATCTCCACTGTCTTGAGCATGTTAAGCTCCAGGTTGTTAATACTGCACCAGACAGCCAGCTGTTCAACCTCCAGTCTGTAAGCAGACTCGTCACCATCCTGGATGAGGCAGATCAGTGTGGTGTCATCCGCAAACTTCAGGAGCTTGACCGAGGGGTCTTTAGAGATGCAGTCATTGGTGTAGAGGGAGAAGAGCAGTGGGGAGAGGACACAGCCCTGAGGGGCGCCAGTGCTGATGGTGTGGGTGCTGGATGAGAATTTTCCCAGCCTCACTAGCTGCTGCCTGTCTGTCAGGAAGCTGGTGATCCACTGACAGACAGAGGTGGGCAGGGAGAGCTGAGTTAATTTGGGCTGGAGGAGTGATGGGATGATGGTGTTAAAAGCAGTGCTGAAGTCCACAAACAGGATCCTCACATAAGTCCCTGGTCTGTCTAGATGCTGCAGAACATAATGCAGTCCCATATTGACTGCATCAGTCACAGACCTGTTTGCTCGATAAGCAAACTGCAGGGGGTCCCGTAAGGGTCCAGTGATGTCCTTCAGAAAAGCCAAAATCAGTCTTTCAAATGATTTCATGGCCACAGACGTTAGTGCCACAGGTCTGTAGTCATTAAGACCACTTATTTTGGGGTTTTTTGGGACTGGGATGATGGTGGAGCGTTTGAAGCATGAGGGGACTTTGCACAGCTCCAGTGATATGATGAAGATCTGTGTGAAGATGGGAGCCAGCTGGTCAGCGCAGGTTTTCAAACAGGCTGGTGAAACGCTGTCTGGGCCTGGTGCCTTTCTTCTCTTGTTCTTTCTGAAGACCTGGCGCACATCATCTTCACTGAACTGAATTGTAGGTGTGGGGGAGAGGGGGGTTGTTGGAGGTGTTAATGGTGATATTTCAAACCTGCAATAAAACTCGTTCAGATTGTCTGCCAGTTGTTGATTCACCACAGTGCTGTGGGATGGTATCTTGTAGTTGGTGATGACTTTCAGACCTTTCCACACTGTGTGGAATTAGAAGAGAACTGATTCCGAAGTTTATCGGAATAATTCCTCTTTGCCACTCTAATCTCCTTTTCCATTGTGTATTTGGCCTGTTTGTACAACACTCTGTCCCCATTTCTGCAAGCATCTTCTTTGGCCTGACGGAGCTGACTGAATTTTGCAGTAAACCAGGGTTTGTCATTGTTGTAAGTTAGATGAGTCCTGGTAGGAATGCACAAATCCTCACAGAAACTGATATATGATGTAACAGTCTCTGTGAGCTTGTCCAGATCGGTGGCAGCAGCTTCAAAAACACTCCAATCAGTCCATGCGAAACAGGCTTGTAAAGCCCACTCTGTTTCGGTGGTCCATCTCGTCACAGTCTTTGCTACAGGTTTAGCTGATTTCAGTTTCTGCCTGTAGGTCGGTATGAGATAAACTAAACTGTGATCAGAGAGCCCCAAAGCTGCCCGTGGGACAAAGTGATATGCATCCTTTATTGCGGTGTAACAGTGATCCAGTGTATTACTGTCTCTGGTGGGACAAGTAACATGCTGTCTGTATTTTGGAAGTTCACGTGAGAGAATAGTTTTATTAAAGTCCCTGAGTACAGCAAACAAATAAAATGGATGTGATTTGTGAATCAATCTTATGGTTGTATTGTCAGTCGTTGCATAGGAGAAAACGCCTTGTATCGCACAGCAAACAAACTAAATATTACAAAATGTTTTAACAATTACAGACATTTTATTCATAAGGTTTCAAATTGTAGTCTTGTTTAACATTATGTAATCCTCCGAAACGAGTTTGCAGCACAAGTCACGAACAGAAATGTTATTTTCATATTAAGTAGATGAGTAAACTGCATTCAATAAATTCGACTAAAAACATGTATTGATATGACAACTGAATACAACAGATTTAAAACATTAATGCATGGGATTCATATACACACTTTACGTTACATGATCTACGTTTTATTGCTGTTAATACGTAAGTATTTTTTACGTTTTAGTGCTATAAATACGTCAATGTTGTTAGTTTTTGTGTGTATGAAAACATAAGTAAATGTAAGTGTGGTAGAACCACACTTTACGTAAAAATACACACGTATTCTCATGAGATCACGTTGCTCTATGAAACCTTCCTTCCGAAAAAGCGCAATGTGCTTTGATTGGTCCGCTAGACCAGTGTGTTCTGATTGGTAAAAGCCTTCAAGCATGTTTCAGAAATGACACTAACTATAACCGTGAGTTTCAACACACTACTAGCACAATTTTAAGGGTGTTCGCAGTGGGCTGTGTTTACATTAACCTTGCATCATAAAAGCATTCTGAGCCGAGGTGCAAGTATATTTAACCACTTACATGACTCAGCCGAACGCAGAAGCATTGTCCAGCACTCTTCTTCTTGAGCATTTGAGTGTGCGGTTAAAACCTAGACTACAGCTCCATTGCAAAAGCCTCTAAAAGCCACCTTGGTCAAAAATAAGATAACAATACTGAGTGAATGCTCCCCAAACATAGTATACGTTCATCAAATTCTTTCACTTCAAACATGCTAAATCCCAGCCTCAACTTAATCAAAAGTACTTAGGTAATATATAATATAATATATAATAGGACCTCTTTTGGTTCAGTAAATGAACAACAGTGTTGTTTTGAACATAAATCTTCATTTTTATCCTCAGTTGATGATGGAGAGGATTTTGTGAAGGAACTGACAGATTTTCTTGAAAAATTACAGATCTCCACATCAGCAGACAAGCTAAGCAAGGTATCACTTCAGCATCTCTTCATAATTGTAATCGGGTATTTTGTGTGTCTGATTATTTACCATTACTCATATCCACTCAGGCCAGAAAAAACGCATTCAACCATATCACAAACATGAAGCTACAAAGAGAAGAGGAGAAAGAACAGGAACTGGCAGTGAAAAAATGCAGCGTTGAGGTCTGCAACTCTTGCTATTTAGCCTAAAATGAACTAACCTTAAGTTATTCCAAACCTGTATACGTTTCTTTGTTCTGCTTTGTTTGTAACCAAGCAGATCTTACCCCCCATTGCAGTGGCCCCTCACTGCAGAACACGAGATCCAGTGGGCGGAGATGCGTAGGTTTAGGGATATGTCAAGTGGGAGGAGTTTGATCAAGATCGAGGGGGTGGAGATGTAGGTTTAGATCCAGGGGGCAGAGACAGGTTGGTTTAGGGATATGTAAAGTGGGAGGAGTTGGATCTGGATCCAACCTCGCCCCCTGTATCTCGTGTTCTGCAGTGAGGGCCATCTCCCCCATTGACTACCATAGTAGGAAAATAAAACACTATAGTAGTCAATAGGGGGCGAGATCTGATGGTTACAAACAATCTTCCAAAAATCTTCCTTTGTGTACAGCAGAACAAAGAAATGTATACAAGTTTAGAACAACTCGGGTGAGTAAATGATGACAGAATTTTCATTTTTGGGTGAACTATCCCTTTAAGATGCGCATGCATATGTCTTATATAGAATATTGTATATTTGTATTGTGTTTTGACAATTCGAGTTTCTCTTTTTTGTAGGAGGCCCATTTGTCTGCCATTACAAGTCTGGCCGAGTTCACGGCCAGATCCATAGAGCAGTTCCACAAAACAGCTGAAATGCTGCTTCACTGTAACACTGAGGGGGCGATGGCCGCAGAACAAGCCAAAGTTTTATCGCAGTGAGTTATCTTGTTGCAGAAATAGTGCAAAATTGGCATTAGGAGAAATTAAAATCATAATGTGTTTCACTTTCAGAGTTACTATTGTTATTTGTAAGGAGGTATCACTAATGTCCAAAAAGTTCACGTCGTGTTTGACTACCATTGGGGTAAGACGCTTTGACTTTTTATAGTTCTGTCTAGAGATCTCTAATATTGTTTATGATCATTATAATAATATTGGTAGGGTTTAGTTTTAGAGGAAACAAAGTCAAAAATATATTTTTATTATGTCCTATATTATTGCATTTTTATTGTATATTTTCAAATTCCATGGAGTCGAAAATGTTTGTTTTTCAGGCAATTGAAAAGGGAGAAGTTCTCAATCCACTCATTACCAGCATTTTTCTGGAGGTTTGTCTCTATGTCCGGCTCGCTTGTCTTTGTCTTTTCTTCATGTTAAAAATGGTCATGTACATTACAATAAACCTAAATTAAAAAACATTTACAGATGTAAGACTTGCATGTTGATATTTTCAAGTTTGCACAGGAGTATTAAAATCTTCTTACACTTTATTTTCAATTTTAAGGCATCAAACAGTGCATCATACATCCAGGATGCGTTCCAGCTCCTCATGCCAGTGCTTGAAGTGTCTCACATTCAGAGGACAGTGGAGTCAGCACAGTGAGGACCAGAAACACTTTACTGTGCCAAAAACCAAACATGCAACATCATCATATGATAGAAGTAAAATAATGTGTGGTTTACATTCAGATAGACATGGTAAACACATGACATACTCTATGAAGTGCACAGCTTTAAGGTTGATTATTGGCTTTTTTTTCCTATCTTGGTATATTTTTGAATAGACTGTGTTATAAATCTCCTTGTAACTGACAAGTGTATAAATGGATGCAGTAATTTAAATATCTTTTATGTCAGAACGTATAGCAAAATGAATAGAAATCATCTTTTAAAATCTTTAAGACTTATATTGTTTTCAAATAATTATGAAGTCATATCAGTATTAATGTTCAGTTATCTTTTAAATAAACAATTGTCTTCTGGATTATAGAAAACTTTTAACTTTAGTATAAAATGCAATTTATACACTATATAGAGTATGATAGGTTACATGTTTTTATGTAAATTTGGTATAAAACAAAGTTTGAATATATATATACAGGTGCTGGTCATATAATTAGAATATCATCAAAAAGTTGATTTATTTCACTAATTCCTTTCAAAAAGTGAAACTTATATATTATATTCATTCATTACACACAGACTGATATATAACACAAATGTTTATTGCTTTTAATTTTGATGATTATAACTGACAACTAAGGAAAATCCCAAATTCAGTATCTCAAAAAATTAGAATATTACTTAAGACCAATACAAAGAAAGGATTTTTAGAAATCTTGGCCAACTGAAAAGTATGACCATGAAAAGAATGAGCATGTACAGCACTCAATACTTAGTTGGGGCACCTTTTGCCTGAATTACTGCAGCAATGCGGTGTGGCATATAGTCGATGAGTCTGTGGCACTGCTCAGGTGTTATAAGAGCCCAGTTTGCTCTGATAGTGGCCTTCAGCTCTTCTGCATTGTTGGGTCTGGCATATTGCATCTTCCTCTTCACAATACCCCATAGATTTTCTATGGGGTTAAGGTCAGGCAAGTTTTCTGGCCAATTAAGAACAGGGATACCATGGTCCTTAAACCAGGTACTGGTAGCTTTGTCACTGTGTGCAAGTGCCAAGTCCTGTTGGAAAATGAAATCTGCATCTGCACAAAGTTGGTCAGCAGCAGGAAGCATGAAGTGCTGTAAAACTTCCTGGTATACGGCTGTGTTGACCTTGGACCTCAGAAAACACAGTGGACCAACACCAGCAGATGACAAGGCACCCCAAACCATCACTGACTGTGGAAACTTTACACTGGACCTCAAGCAACGTGGATTGTGTGCCTCTCCTCTCTTCCTCCAGACTCTGGGACCCTGATTTCCAAAGGAAATGCAAAATTTACTTTCATCAGAGAACATAACTTCGGACCACTCAGCAGCAGTCCAGTCCTTTTAGTCTTTAGCCCAGACGAGATGCTTCTGACGCTGTCAGAGTGGCTTGACACAAGGAATGCGACAGCTGAAACCCATGTCTTGCATACGTCTGTGCGTAGTGGTTCTTGAAGCACTGACTCCAGCTGCAGTCCACTCTTTGTGAATCTCCCCCACATTTTTGAATGGGTTTTGTTTCACAATCCTCTCCAGGGTGCGGTTATCCCTATTGCTTGTACACTTTTTTCTACCACATCTTTTCCTTCCCTTCGCCTCTATATTGATGTGCTTGGACACAGAGCTCTGTGAACAGCCAGCCTCTTTTGCAATGACCTTTTGTGTCTTTCCCTCTTTGTGCAAGGTGTCAATGGTCATCTTTTGGACAACTGTCAAGTCAGCAGTCTTCCCCATAATTGTGTAGCCTACAGAACTAGACTGAGAGACCATTTAAAGGCCTTTGCAGGTGTTTTGAGTTAATTAGCTGATTAGAGTGTGGCACCAGGTGTCTTCAATATTGGACCTTTTCACAATATTCTAATTTTCTGAGATACTGAATTAGGGATGTTCCTTAGTTGTCAGTTATAATCATCAAAATTAAAAGAAATAAACATTTGAAATATACCAGTCTGTGTGTAATGAATGAATATAATATACAAGTTTCACTTTTTGAATGGAATTAGTGAAATAAATCAACTTTTTGATGATATTCTAATTATATGACCAGCACCTGTATATATTTGGACCTTACAACATGATCTGACCCATCATCACCAATGACAAGAAACTAGTGTGGAATGGATTACTGGTCTTTACTTACCACTAGAGGGCACTGGCACATTAAACTTCTTAAAGAAAATAACTAGTGGGAAGTTTATTAACCATAGTTATGTAGGAATTGTGATTTAAATCTACTAATATTCATAATATTAATAACAGTATAGTATTGTTAATTTGTCGGTCTGTGTGAAGAAGACAGCAAACAAGCATTTCTATGCAAGGTTAATGACCACGCAAATACTAGGCAGTGAGTTTAATAATAATATTTTATGTGAAAATCAAGAGAAGACATTTGCATCATTTGAAACAACGCTAAGAGGGTGAAGGGGGTGCCGAGGCAGTAATGTTCAGTTGCCCCAGTTTTTCCGTTAAAGATACTTCTGCGTCTTCTGTGCTTTCCGTAAGAGGCTCCAAATATTGCTTCCCAGCAACCCTTTTCCCAGTGAGAGGGTCCACCACCTGCCCAACTTTATACACAATATTTGCGAGTTCATGTTTGACATGTTTGGATCTTTTCTCCGGCAAGGCCTTCAACAAAACAACATCCCCAACAGTGCACTGCTCCAAAGCATCATGGGCAAAGTAGGTCTTCCTCTTGTTGTAATACTGAAACAAGTAAATACATCAGGACCATTTTGGCTATAAAATAAATGCGACTATTTTATTTAAAAATAATGCGTCATTATTTTACTTGGACAAACATAAGTGATACTGCTGCGGTTCTATTTGTCATTATGTATGTATGTATGCATGTATATATATATATATATATATATATATATATATATATATATATACACACACACACACACGTATATTTCATAGCAAAATATCAACTGTCTTACCTTGAGCAGGTATGGATCAAGCTCAAGTCTGGTAGCTCGAACCTTTGCCGTCTTCTTCATCTTGGTTCCGATCACTTTACCAATGATCCATTTCGCATGGACTGATGCTTGGCGCGCAGACATGCCGTATAAGGTTTGCTGTCCCCTGAAATGTAGTAAATGTTCACGTACTTGCGGTCAAAAAAGCAGGTGCTAGCTCTAAGCTAACCGGTTTGCACAAATCTCTTTTACTGAGGCAGAGTTTCTATAACAGGCAGTTCTGTGGGTATGTAAAATAAAGGCGTACAAAATACACTTACCGGATTCACTTTAAAGGTAAATGTTAAGGTAAAGGTCAAAAACTCATGTAACATTCCGCATCCGTCTGAATATCAAGACTCCTGGCTCATGTTGATGACGTAATATGGAGGGACCTAGGCAAGATTTAAAGTGGACTATTTTTCTTTAATATTTTTTGTCTATAATATGTGAGTCCTTCAATATATTTACATAATTATTAGAAAAAGCCCTGGCAGTATGTTTTTCTATGTATATATTTATTATATTGTAGTTCTGACTGTACATTGACTTTGGTTGAAGTTTAATTAAATAATATTTTTTTTTTTAAAAAAGCAAGCTTTGAAGTGTCAAATGTTGTATGATGAAATGTATGATTTTTCTTATTTTAAAAATACTGGAAAATGAGATAACATTAAAATTTATAGTAAAATATTATTTATAATATTTATATATCACAGTATACATAACAATGACAATAATAATCATAATCATCATCATTATATTTTTTTCCCAAAAAATAGTTTAGGGTTTTTTCCCAAACACTAATTTCTCTAATGAATCCTTTTCTGTCTATTACAGATAAAGTATTTGTCAAATGTTGTAAGTAAGCAATAATGCACGATACAGCACTAGCCTCAAGTACCTTATTGCTTTTATAAAATGGTTACCACACAATACAAATATTAAAGCCAGAAATATTTATCAGTGCAACTTTCATGAAGTAAACGTTTTCTAAAAGCCTTCCTTCCACTAGAAAAAATAGTCCCTGACCATGAACAGCAACAGAAGTTACATTTTCACGCCATTAGATGGCGGCAAAGACTGTCTTTATGAGTGTGTCAGTCAGTAGCAAAGACTTTTATATTGAAAAGACTTAATTGTTATGAACACGGAACAAGATGCAACTTACAAATTCTTTGACTAGAGCTGTTGGTCAAGGGAAAACCCCTTAAAGGCCCACTGAAGTGCATAATTTCCAGTGAAACAGCTAGACAGTGGGGGATATATCTAGAAGCTCCTCCCCTTTCAAAATAGCCAGTAGCGTTTTGCCTAGATCACAGCTCGGCCAGAGCCTTTGAGCTTATAAAACCCAGTTTTCCTCATAATCTCTAACCGTTTCTCCTCCATATTGCTTTAAATTATAGCATTGTTTGTAGAATTCAAATGTGTCCGAACGTTTTGTGGTCTGTGCCAACTCGCATATGATCCACTCTGTGCTCTCTTGTCTCTAGACTTGGAGCAGATTGTGCTCACGCTGCAGCGGTTCACGTGATACTAACGTGAAAACGGACTCCATTCACGTCAGTGGAAATCATATTTACATTGTCTGAATCGTTCCCTATTCTCTAAATAGTGCCATATGTGCCATTCACCATGTAGAAACTAGTAAATGTGTGAACAAATGACCGATTTCAGCCGCAGCTTCAGCATCTGTTTATAGTGTATGAGGGGACAGGACTTAAGATTCTAGAGAGCATTTGATTGATCGGCTGCTGATCGATTGCTCCTGTCTGCCTCATGTCTGCCATGCCCCTCAGAGTGGTTTGCCTCTGTAACTCCGTATAGCTTTGTTTTGAATCTCTTACTATCATTCATTGTTGTTTATATTATCATTACCATATATCTAATATTGCCTATCACATTAATCTGACCTCGCTAGCTTTTAATCTTTTAATCTAAATCGCTATCACAATGTGTTAGAATTTTGCTAGCTTGTTAACTTGTCATCAGTCTACACGGTGAGTCATGTCATCGTCTCCTTCTATTGTTACTTGCTCTGCCTGTCATATGCATAGTATAGCTTTCTCTGTCAGCGACGGGCTTTACATGTAAGTAAGAAGGAGGATAATAAGAATGTAAGGGCTTTAGATACTGTTTTGGATGCGACTAGCTTAGTGAACACTGCACATTGTTCGGTTCTGGCTGTAGAGCTCGTGCAGCAGGGCAGTTGGGTGACTGTGAGATGGCCTAGTCATGGGAAACACCGCTCTTCCGTACCGATTAGACTTTCAAACAGATTCTCCCCACTCAGTGACGCACCCACTGAGAATCCTGTTGAAAGTGCCCTAGTTATTGGCATGTTTGCCAGGAGCCAGAGCACCTGACATCAAAGCAAATTTATAAGTGCTCGCTAATGCTAATCGTAAATACTCTAAGATTATTATTTATGTCGGCACTAATGATGTTCGACTTCGCCAGTCGGAGATCACTAAAATTAACATTAAAGAGGTGTGTGAACTCACAAGTACAATGTCAGAAACAGTCATTTGCTCTGGTCCCCTTCCTGTTGTTTGTTGGAGTGATGAGATAGTTAGCAGACTATCATCACTCAATGGTTGGCTGTGTAAGTGGTGTCCGCCAAATAATATAGGTTTCATAGACGATTGGAAAAGTTTTTGGGGCAGACCTGACTTGTTGAAAAGAGATGGTATTCATCCCTCCTGGGATGGTGCTGCTCTTCTCTCTAGTAATATGGCACCTAATCTTAGAGCTGAAACATGACAAACTAGAGCCCAGGTCAGGAAGCAGACATACTGGCTAAACCGACCTTCTGCTAGCTCACGTCACAGAAGTCAGATAAATCCCAACACACAGAAACTCTTTCACCTATATATCATCACATAGAGACTGTGTCTGTACCCCGAATTAGTATATACAAAAAACTTCCAAACCCATTTAAGGGTAAAAATGTAATTGATGTTCAACAAATAAAAAAACGATATTATAATAATAATAATAAACAAATGATAAAGCTTAGGTTGCTCAATATTAGATCCCTTTAAAAGCACTTATTGTGAATTATATTATCACAGACAATAATCTAGATGTACTGTGTTTGACAGAAACCTGGCTAAAACCAGACAATTACATTACTTTAAATGAGTCTAGCCCTCAAGGTTACGATTATCGATGAGGAAAGGCAAAGGGGGAGGTGTTGCTGTAATTTATAGTAATCTCTTCAGTATTACTCAAAAGTCTTTTAAATATAATTCCTTCAAAGTGATGGTGCTTTATGTAACGTTATGCAAGTTGACATTTGTGCTGGCTACTGTATACAGGCCACCAGGGCACCATAAAGACTTTATCAGAGAATTTTCAGTTTTTCGCATTTCGTGGAGAGAGAGAATGAGTACAGAAAGGCCGTAAAAACGGCTAGATCTGCTTATTTTTCAAATCTTTTAGAAGAAAATAAACACAACCCTAGGTATTTATTTGATACAGTGGCTAAATTAACAAGAAATAAAGCTTCAACTTCTGATATTTCCAAATAGCACAGCAGTAATGACTTTATGAACTTCTTTACTTCCAAGATTGATAATATTAGAGAGAAAATTATAACCATGCAACCTTGTACTACAGTATCGCGTCAGACAGTGCATTGTAGTATCCCTGAGGAAAAATTAAATTCATTCACTGCTTTAGGAGAGGAAGAATTGTCTAAACTTGTTAAATCATCAAAATCAACAACATATATGTTAGACCCTATACCGACTAAGCTATTGAAAGAGATGCTTCCAGAGGTCATAGATCCTCTTCTTAATATAGTTAATTCATCTTTATCACTAGGATACATACCAAAAACTTTTAAGCTGGCTATTACTAAACCTCTTATTAAAAAAACACAACTTGATCCTAGAGAATTAGTCAATTACAGGCCGATCTCAAATTCTTCCTTTTCTGTCAAAAAATACTAGAAAAGGCAATATCATCACAACTATGTTCCTTTTTAGAAAGAAATGGTATCTGTGAGAATTTCCAGTCAGGATTTAGAGCGTACCATAGTACTGAGACTGCTCTCATTAAAGTTACAAATGATTTGCTCTTATCATCAGATCGGGGTTGTATCGCTCTATTCGTGTTACTGGATCTTAGTGCTGCATTTGACACTATCGATCAAAAGATTCTTTTAAATAGACTCAAAAATTATGTTGGCATTAGTAGAACTGCATTGGCATGGTTCAAATCATACTTATCTGACCATTATCAGTTTGTAGTAGTAAATGAAGAGATGTCATATCAATAAAGTTCAATATGGAGTACCGCAAGGCTCATTACTAGGACCGTTGCTTTTCACTCTATACATGCTACCCTTGGGAGATATCATTAGGAAGCATGGCGTTAGTTTTCACTGTTACGCTGATGATACTCTGCTCTATATTTATTCACGCCTTGACGAAACTTACCAATTCACAAAATTAACGGAATACATAGCTGATATAAAAAATTGGATGACCAGTAATTTCTTACTACTAAAATCAGAAAAAAAAGAGATTCTAATTATTGGACAAAACTTTGGCACGTAATAACCTAGAATACTGTCTAACACTTGATGGATGTTCTGTTAAGTCTTCGTCGTCAGTTAGGAACCTGGGTATGCTCTGTGATACCAATCTTTCTACCATTTGTAAAACCGCATTCTTCCATCTTAAAAATATATCTAAACTACGACATATGCTCTCAATGACAAATGCAGAACAGTTAGTTCATGCATTCATGATCTCAAGGCTAGATTACTGTAACGCTCTCCTAGGTGGTTGCCCTGCTCACTTGATAAATAAACTACAGCTCGTACAAAACGCAGCAGCTAGAGTTCTTACTAGAACCAGGAAGTATGACCATATTAGCCCGGTTCTGTCAACACTGCATTGGCTCCCTGTTAAACCTCGTATAGATTTTAAAATCTTGCTAATTACTTACAAAGCACTAAATGGTTTAGCTCCCTAGTACCTGAGCGAGCTCTTAACGCATCATAGTCCTTCACATCTATTGCAATCTCAGAATTCAGGCCAGTTGATAATACCTAGATTCCTAGCATTGTTCGGGAAGCAGACACACTCTGTCAGTTTAAATCTAGACTAAAAATGCATCTCTTTAACCTGGCATACACATAACAAATTATCAATTTATGTTTTCAAATCCGTTAAAGGATTGTTAGGCTGCATAAATTAGGTCAGCCGGAACTGGGAACACACTTCCTATAACACCAGATGTACTTGTTACATCAGAAGAAGAATGGCATCTACGCTAATATTAGTCTCTCTTTTTATCCCGAGGTCTACCGTAGTCAGCCGGATCCGGGCCATATCCAGGTGAGATTGAGGACCTGTGCCTTGAAACGACGATAACGCAGCCCTGAAGCGTCAGCAGAGATTGAGTCAACTAGATCATCCACTGTGAAGGCCTCATCGACACAACAACCAGTGGCACAGATCCTCAACAAACCGTCCATACCAACGTGATGAATATGATCCTCAATTGGATGGAACTGGAATTGATACTTTGCCTGTTGCGATCCCAATCAGACTTATGATAGCTGCCTGAATCATAATCATGCACTGTTCGCTGTTTGCCAGAGGAGAACTGGCCCCCCTGACTGAGCCTGGTTTCTCCCAAGATTTTTTTCTCCAATTTAACACCTGTTTGCCACCTGATGTCACCTGTTGGAGTTTGGATTCCTTGCCACTGTCGCCTTTGGCTTGCTTAGTTGGGGACACTTGACATTTGAAATTCAACAATGTTTTGATCTGCCTGCATTGACACCATTGTATGCGAACTGAACTGAGCTGGATGATGACATCACTGTTTACTTCAGTGCTGATATAGATAAATTAATAACTCTTGATTCTTACAACGGAATGAATCAATACTGAATTTACCTAAGCTGGACAATGACACCATTTTCTTTAAGAGCTGCTGTGCAGCCAAAATCATATACCAGTTATCACTGTAAAGCTGCTTTAACACAATCTGCATTGTAAAAAGCACTATATAAATAAAGGTGACTTGACTTGACTTGGACAGAAGATTTGATGAGAGGCTGAAGTCTGCGGTGATGTCATGAAAATGATCCATTTTAGCGGAAGTGAGAGACTGTAAGTTTTGAATGCTTGTATCTCCTAAATGCGAATTTTGTCATTGTTTTGGAAGTCACCAGCTTATTCATAACCTTAAGGCTAACATATTCATGATAAAAGCTAAAAAACTTAAATTTTGATTTCAGGGGGACTTTAAATGTTAAAAGGACAAGATGATACATAGGACATTTAAACAGATTTTTTTTATTATGAACATAGGACTGACCTGAAGGAACATGCTAAATCTGAATGCAGGTAATAAACTTTCTCACTCAATCTTTTTCTCACAACACTCTTCTACATAATACAGTAAGCTTCAATGAACAATATCAACTGAGAACATTACATTGCTAAGAGTGGTTGCTAAGGGTGTTGTGTAGTGATACACAGAACCATTGGGTGATATATTGACCAATCAGAATCAAGGACAAAAATCAAGGAATAAAATTATATAAAATCATGTGAAAACTATAAAATATATACAAAAAAATATAAACGCAAAATATTGCAAATGCAGTTGAACTTCATACAAGTTTAACTTCACGTATCTTTGAAATCAGAACATGAGGACGTGATTCCATTAGAGATCTCTACAACTGTGCAACTGTGCAACTATACAACTGTGGAAACTGTAGAAAACGCTCACAAATATATTTATTTACAGTCAAAAAAGTTACTGCAGATTAAGTATTTTTTTAAAAAAGTCACCGTAATAGTATGAATTATAGCTGAAATATAGATAGTGATGCATGATGTCCACTTTAGTGGACAGATGATTAATCAGAGTTTCAATACCTACAATACCTGGAAAATTTAACTGTGATATGACTCATTAGATATTGCTTCTTGATATTGCTAACTTTTTTTTTACCTGCAGGAGTCTCCTAGGATAGAAGGAATGGGTGGATATTCCGGAGCAACTTGGCATTTCTGACTTGCCATTGGCCATCTTGGTTTGGAGGGAGGAAAAAAATCATGTATAGGATGATGCACTAGGGTCCACTGTAGAGGTTGATGTGTACCTATGCATCAAAACCCATGCATATGCAAAAGCATGCTTTGAATAGCTGTCCACTGTAGTGACCTCTATGTGTGAAAGGGTTCATTTTAATTAGAAATTTTAATAATAGGCTATAGAATTTAAGTGCAATGTTACATAATAAACAAATGCATCATGTAAAACATTTATTTTCATGTTTTTGATAATTGTAACATTAAATAATATATAATCTAATCTAATCTAATAATAATATACCATATAACAACACTTTATTATTATTATTACACAAAATACAATACAAAGCAATGCCAATTCCATCATGCTGATTTGTGTATACTAGAAACGTCACCTTTTACAAACTAAAGACTGCATTTGTAAACTCCCCCATAAAGTTCGCCTTGGACACAGCCAAGTTTATTGCAGCAAAGTGCTCAGTGTGTACTCCCATTTGAACTATTTGGCCTGTTGTTCCAACTGGCATTGTGTCAAGACTCAGAGAAAAGGCATTTATAAAAGAAGAAAGATGTGTCTAAAATAGGGGAACAGATCATGGCATACTCTAATGTGTGTTCGACATTGTATGAAAAAGAAATCGGCTTGTCCCTGGGTGGGAACTGGATGAGGGCCAGTGCAGTCGAATCTGGTATTAATCAGAACCACACAGAAAACATGGCTTGTTTCTATGCGATTCCCATTTAAGGCAGTGCAATGGGAGTTTTAGTGGACAGCTTGCACACCATCCGTCTGCAATGCACTTGCACATTCAGGAACATGTAATATATCAGTCAATATACTGACTGACCAGTCTGTTCTGTTTCAGACATTATAGATTTAAACAAATGTACTCTGCAGACACGACACATTTATTTAATGTCAAGCAGATGAAAGCCCATAGTATGTCTGTAAGTGGTAGCAGTGCCAGCCTACAACACTGATTTCCAAAAAGCCATGAAGCATTCTGTAAATACAGTGTCACTTTGTCATCAGCAATCTTTAACGTCTGTCCATCTTCTCTGCTTCTGCTTAATGTTTTTTTTTTTTTTCTGAGTCACTGCTCCTCTGTGTAGCCTTTACTCTAGTTCAGTGTTCTTCTGACAGCAATAGTGAGGCTGATTGGAGAGCAGCAGCAGATAAGAAGGCAGCAATGGACAGGAGGAAGGGAGAGGTCAGAATCACAGGAAACAACCCGCACTGTTAACATACATGCTAGTGTGAAAGAGGCAATGACTCACACGGCCCAGTTTATTTTCTCTGGAGATTCAAATGTGACTTAAGAATATTTTTTCCCTGAAGAAATGAAAAGCAAATTTAAACACACTTGAGTGATGAACGAGATCGCTGTCTCTGTATTCCTGTTTTGCACTCTGTTTGTTTAATGTTACTGGATGAGGTTGGCGTCAGAGCGGGTACATGGAACATGGTTGAGAGAAAAAGACAGTAGTTCATTATATTTGTTCTCATTAAGGACCACACAACTTTATGAATTACTGTTGTTTTTTCATGCAAGTGTGAGTTTTTTGTTAATTGGTCAATTGCAATATATAATATAAATGATTTATCCGTGCACATATTTTTATTTTATTTTATTATTATTCTTTTTTTTTAATTTAGTTCTTATGGTGCAGATGTATGTTGAAGTGTTCATTTTTCCAGTAAGTTTGGTTTTAGTTAGTTACTTGCAGTGTTGGGGAAAGTTACTGTTAAAAGTAACGCATTACAATATTGGATTACTCCCTAAAAAAGTAACTAATTGCATTTCTTAGTTACTTTTTATGGAAAGTAATGTGTTACGTTACTTTTGCATTACTTTTTCTCATTTGGGCTGAGATAGCTTTTTTGTTTTTTAATAACAAAAATGTTTTGGCTATTTTTGGCAAAGTAAAGGCCCTTTCACACCATAAGTTAAATAAATAAGCCTCAGGCTGAAGGAAATGCAAATTAAAGGGCGCAACTCAGACAAGAAAGTTCATTACTCTTCAACAATAAAAACAAAAAATGTAACACAAATGTAATGTTTATCTAAAGTCATTTTTGCTTATTAGTATGGTTGAATTGGATCATCGAAGGTCAGCAGCAAATACATTGGTTAATAAAGTAAGATTAAATACATAAAGTATATTTGTGTTATTTAACACATTTAATTAGTTCAGGTTTGGGTAATATTCTGAGTTTGCATTTCACTGTTTATTTTCATTTTGAGGAATACTGAATCTGTTTTTGTGCAAGTGAGTCAAGTCAAGTCACCTTTATTTATATAGCACTTTTAACAATGCAGATTGTGTCAAAGCAGCTTTACACTGATAACTGGTATATAATTTTGGCTGCACAGCAGCTCTTAAAGAAAATGGTGTCATTATCCATCTTAAGTAAATTCAGTATTGATTCATTCCAAAGTAAGAATCAATAGTTATTAATTTAGTTAATTTATCTATATCAGCACTGGAGTAAACAGTGATGTCATCATCCAGCTCAGTTTAGTTTGCATACAATGGTGTTAATGCAGGCAGATCAAAACACTGTTGAATATCAAATGTCAAGTGTCCCCAACTAAGCAAGCCAAAGGCCACAGTGGCAAGGAACCCAAACTCCAACAGGTGACATCAGGTGGAAAACAGGTGTTAAAATGGAGAAAAAAACCATGGAAGAAACCAGGCTCAGTCGGGGGTCAGTTCTCCTCTGGCCAACAGCGAACAGTGCTTTATTATGATTCAGCCACTATACGTAAGTTTGTTTGAGATCGCAACAGTCAAAGTATTTATTCCAGTTCCATCCAGTTGTGGATCATATTCATCACGCCGGTATGGACGGTTTGTTGAGGAACTGTGCCACTGGTTTTCATGTTGATGAGGCCTTCACAGTGGATGATCTATTTGACTCAATCTCTGCTGACACTTCAGGGCTGCGTTGTCATGTCAAGGTGCAGATCTTCGATCTCACCTGGATGCGGCCCGGATCCGGCTGACTACGGTAAACCTCAAGTGAGATGAGTAAATTCACATTTAGAACTACAATAACCATCATGTGTACACAACGCCTCAGCGTTTACTCATGATTTCTCTCAAGATGGGGACAGGAGAGCTGTTAGTCAATAAATGGGAAATCCACATGTTACTTATTTGAAAAAGTCACTCAGATATTTTGGTGTAAATTTAAAAGTAATGTGTTACTTTACTTCTCCCAAGTAACTAGTAATCTGATTACGTAACTCGCATGACTTGTAATGTGTTATCTACAACATTGGTTATTTGATGCTATAAAAAACGGGGTGTAACGTCATGATTGACAGCCGTGTTTGCAATTGAGTCTGCTTGAGCGGGAGTGTGGATGGGACCTTGATACAATGGCTCCACATCAGGATCACAACTGCGCAGATTCTGGCTCCGAATGACATAATTGGCAACGGCCGTTTCATATTTTGCCTTTATTTTTCTTAATTTTGTTAACAAATTAACAATTAACAACTTAATTTTCCACAAATTAACAATGGTTTTGCTACAGTAACCATAGTTTAACCATGATATTTGTAGTAAAACTGTGGCTATACAAATGGTAATCAGTCTGCCAAAAAAAAACATGATTACTACATTTTTACTTTAATAAAACCATGGTTAATTTTCGTAAGGGCTGTTCTATTGGTTACTTCAGGCTGTAAGATATCATGTGGTGAGATTAAACATATAATGACAGTTTACTCATATTAATATTAAGGGAGAAAGTGCAATGGGCCACTATACATAAGCCGTCCGCCATATTTGAAAGGTCAAAGCCAGTCTGTGAACTTGCGAGTGCAAGTTGACTGTGTGTTTGCAAATTTAGTTATATGCATGTATATCTGAAAGACTTCAGCAGATGATTTTGCTAAACTAACACAATACAAGACAAAGACATTAGCTAACATTAAAAAGTTACCATAGTTTAATAGTTTAATATTGAGTTAATACATATAAAAACACAAACCAACACATTCTCGCCTGTGAAAGGTTATCCCATTTCTTTAGGAATTCTCAGTGGTTTTTACAACCAGAGTCTGTGCAATGTTGTAGCATCTTGGAAAACTTGATTTTTACTGTGAGGGATGAAACACTGACCATTCCAAGATGGCAGATCCACATATACATATCTATGGTCCTGTGCTTAGGACTGCACATGCACATTGACTGAACCAACCTTAAAGGGTTAATTCACCAAAAAATGAAAATTATGTCATCAATTACTCACCTTCATGTTGTTCCAAACCCGTAAGACTTTCATTCATCTTCGGAACACAAATAAAGATCTTTATAATAAAATCAGAACGATTTCTGTCCCTCCATTGACAGCTACGCAACTACCACTTTGACGCTTCAAAAAGTTCATAAAGAGATCATAAAACCAATCCATATGAATTGAACGGTTTAGTCCAAATTTTCTGAAGAAAAAAAAAAGTATATGCTATCAATCAGAGGGCAAAAGGCATGCAGTAGATTGTGTTTCAGCAAAGTTTTGATAATTTTGATATTTGATATTTAGAAGCCTTAGAAATTTGTGTATGAAATAAGATACAGTATGCTTTATAGGGTTAAATGATTCATAATTCTACAGCTGAAAGACTATTCAAATGATTTGTCTTTAATTGTTTAGAGTTTCTAAACCATGTTTCTACAAATCTGTTCACACAGGACAAATGTATTTCTAATAGCCTTTCCTCATTGCTTCAATGATTCAGCTTTTCATTATGCTGATAAATGGCTTGTGGATTTTTATGGCAGATGCTCCAGTGTAATGTCTGTTGCAAGCTGATGTCAGTGTCCCTTGAAAACAAACATGAGATCACTATGGAAATACCGTCAGACTAGCAGAGGAAAGTCATTTGTTAATTACTGTAATAATATTTTTGCCCACTTGAATCACCGTGCAGGTCACGGCCCGTAAAAGTTTGACTCTTGTACCACACCTGTGACAACAACACCTGCTATTTTCATGCAGTACGCACGATATGCAGAACACCCTAAATACGTTTGAAGAATGCATGGCATTTAAAAAAATATAATAATGCACAGTTGGCCGTCGCATGTGGGAAAAATCTGCCAAGAATGAAGCTCATGGTCTTGGTATCCTTGGGGAAAAGAGAACAGCAATAAAGCAAAATACACACACACAAGACAAACAGACTCAACTAGCTGGGCAGCAGTGAGGCGTATTGTGAGGACATATCCCAGAAAGCCTGTCTCGTCATCTGTATGGAAGCAGACGTATGGCCCGGTCCAACTCTTGTCATGCTGTTTACGTAAACACAACGTTTCAATTCTGCCATTCACAGTACCTTCTGCAAACAGAACCTGTCAAGCTGTAAACATGGAGTGACAAAAAGTGTGGTGTCCACTCTGACGCACAACAATAAACTCTCCGCAAGAGTTCAAGAGTGCCAGTATCCAACGTAGTATTCTTTTAGTTTATTCTATTTAAATTGAAAACATATTAGACTTTTGTTTATCTGAAACTCTGTTGGCAATGATTTTCTTCTCCTGCACTGAATTGCTGGGTTTGACCGTGTCTTATTCTTTCTCTAAACATTAAGTCATGGCATGCTTAGCTTGTGTAGCTTGGCATTGTCATTATCATGCAAACTGATGTCATTGCTACTATAGATGACATTGATAAAAAGTCTAGCCCGACAACGCAATTGACTCAACCAATGGTGTGAGTTTGGGGCGGGATCTGTTTGTCGACCACTGAGGCATGGGGAGATATGATCAGGAACAATGTCAGCATTAAGACATACATTATAATTACTGTTGCTATCCACTTTGTGCTGTAGACATGAATGATACCTCACATTGTGCAGCTTGTTAAGGAGAGGGGTGTTCTGTTGCTCTGTTACTTTTTTAAGTGATGAGACTTTTCCTAACTGATAATGAAAAATCCTATTGGCCTACATTGAAGGAAAGATTTGAGTCTTGAGACTGGAATATCTTGGGGGTGAGTTGTAGTATGTAATCACCGGTCCCACTTTATATTAAGTGTCTTTAACTACTATGTACTAATATTTAAATTAATAATTTGATACAATGCACTTATTGTGTCCATATGTTTTTACTTATATTTAAAAAAAAAAAAATACAGTCTGCATGTAATTACAGTTGTAATTAATTTCTGTAATGAAAATGTCTTTTTTTTTAAATTCCCTTCATAAATACTAGTTTTTTTAAGTAAATACTGGTCATATAATTAGAATATCATCAAAAAGTTGATTTATTTCACTAATTCCATTCAGAAAGTGAAACTTGTATATTATATTCATTCATTACACACAGACTGATATATTTCAAATGTTTATTTCTTTTAATTTAACTGATAACTAAAGAAAATCCCAAATTCAGTATCTCAGAAAATTAGAATATTGTGAAAAGGTTCAATACTGAAGACACCTGGTGCCACATTCTAATCAGCTAATTAACTCAAAACACCTGCAAAGGCCTTTAAATGGTCTCTCAGTCTAGTTCTGTAGGCTACACAATCATGGGGAAGACTGCTGACTTGACAGTTGTCCAAAAGACAACCATTGACACCTTACACAAAGAGGGCAAGACACAAAAGGTCATTGCAAAAGAGGCTGGCTGTTCACAGAGCTCTGTGTCCAAGCACATTAATAGAGAGGCGAAGAGAAGGAAAAGATATGGTAGAAAAAAGTGTACAAGCAATAGGGATAACCGCACCCTGGAGAGGATTGTGAAACAAAACCCATTCAAAAATGTGGGGGAGATTCACAAAGAGTAGACTGCAGCTGGAGTTAGTGCTTCAAGAATCACTACGCACAGACGTATGCAAGACATGGGTTTCAGCTGTCGCATTCCTTGTGTCAAGCTACTCTGACAGCGTCAGAAGCATCTCGCCTGGGCTAAAGACAAAAAGGACTGGACTGCTGCTGAGTGGTCCAAAGTTATGTTGTCTGATGAAAGTAACTTTTGCATTTCCTTTGGAAAACAGGGTGCCAGAGTCTGGAGGAAGAGAGGAGAGGCACACAATCCACGTTGCTTGAGGTCCAGTGTAAAGTTTCCACAGTCAGTGATGGTTTGGGGTGCCATGTCATCTGCTAGTGTTGGTCCACTGTGTTTTCTAAGGTCCAAGGTCAACGCAGCCGTATACCAGGAAGTTTTAGAGCACTTCATGCTTCCTGCTGCTGACAAACTTTATGGAGATGCAGATTTCATTTTCCAACAGGACTTGGCACCTGCACACAGTGCCAAAGCTACCAGTACCTGGTTTAAGGACCATGGTATCCCTGTTCTTAATTGGCCAGCAAACTCTCCTGACCTTAACCCCATAGAAAATATATGGGGTATTGTGAAGAGGAAGATGCGATATGCCAGACCCAGCAATGCAGAAGAGCTGAAGGCCACTATCAGAGCAACCTGGGCTCTTATAACACCTGAACAGTGCCACAGACTGATCGACTCCATGCCACGCCACATTGCTGCAGTAATTCAGGCGAAAGGAGCCCCAACTAAGTATTGAGTGTTGTACATGCTCATACTTTTCATGTTCATACTTTTCAGTTGGCCAAGATTTCTAAAAATCCTTTCTTTGTATTGGTCTTAAGTAATATTCTAATTTTCTGAGATACTGAATTTGGGATTTTCATATATAATATGAATAATCATTTCGGTAGTGAGTTATAATCATCAAAATTAAAAGAAATAAACATTTGAAATATATCAGTCTGTGTGTAATGAATGAATATAATATACAAGTTTCACTTTTTGAATAGAATTAGTGAAATAAATCAACTTTTTGATGATATTCTAATTATATGACCAGCACCTGTAGTACAATGCCATGAGTAGCAGTAAGTGAATGAGACAGACATTTAGATGAGGTGTGAATGATCCGACCATTGCCAGAGCTGAATTACTTGACATGGATGCCATTGCAGCATCTATTTAGATGCCATTGAACATGGATGACTTCAACCTTCATTGCCATACATAAAATAAAATATATTGCTGGTTTGGAGGAGGCTTTGAATATGTTCTATATTTTTTTCTCTAATGATAGATTTTGTATAAACAAAGTATAAACATTGACCTTGAACTTTGACCTATAAACTTGTTAATTTAGAAAATCTGTTAATAGAGTCCTGCAGTAATGATATATTTTTATGCCAACCCAGAAGTTAACATCACCCTGGTTCCCTCGACAAAAACTCAATAGGAGTTTTTCATAGGCTTTTGGATTTTTGCAGAAAATAAGCTCTGTGATCAGCATAAATTTATGATTCTTTCATGTTTTGCTCATCGTGATAATCTTCAAAAATGAACACAACTTTTGTAAATTTTGTAGTGTAAACACAATCAGCAGTAGCTAGTAGAAGCTAAATGTAGGCTATAACCGAATCACACCACAGTCACATGACTAAGTCACCATCACTAAGCATCTGACAACTCTCAGTCTTTGTTTTCCAGTCGCCTGTGTCTCATCATATCTGTAAATAGAGTTGTTACGGCTACGGCAACGAGAGAGAAAGGTTGACATGGAGCACGCAAACTCTTGAACTTCCTGGGAATCACCTGTTTTTAAAAACAAAGTGAAAAAGAGAACGTGACAGAGCTTGTAATAAAACAAGTATCAATAATGGCTGTTCAAAGATGGTGAAAACAGGGATTTGAAATGTTGTAAAAGTGACATGGAGATGACTTTATTACTCAACAACAGATGAGTAAGGTATTTTATTGAACAGATAAATTGCCATATGTAGCTCTCTAACAGAGTTTATTGTAAAGCATTATCTATTGTGAAGGCTCATTTCATAGTGGTTGTTGTAGTGCTGTGCTGGAATTTATTTTCAAGGAAGTACCATGTCTATTAATGGGTAAAACTACAGTAACTTCTTCAGCTAGTCAGTTTGAGATCCTTTCCATCTAAGCTGGTTATATATCTTAAGTCTAGTAGTGAATGTTTTATGAGCAGAATAACCATATAATCCGCACAGTCACGCAAAGCCGAAGCACAACCAAAACAATGTTCTTCCTCAAAATACATGCAGTTTTGTTTTTTAACTTCTAGAGGGCCAAAAGTTACACCAGGAGCTTTGTTGTCAGAAAGAACAGGATTCATGGAGAACACCAGGTTTATTCTTGCCTATTTATTGGGAAAATCTTATTTAAGCAAAAATGATATTTAGCGTCCCATTCATTGACATCCATTCACTGCGCTATCTAGATAGACAGATTGCTGCCAATTCTGGAATTGATGTAGAGATGTAGCTGTTGTCAAAAAAACGAATAAGGTAATATAATACAAAGTATAGTGTTTTTTTTAAATGAAAATATAAAAATGTAGATGACCGTTAAAATGCGCCATAGTCTGTGAAAAGGGTCCATTAAAACGAAGTGTGGTTTTTAAACGTGTATTTAAGTGTGTTAAGAAACATCATGAAAGTGTACTTTATTTAAGTACACTTAAATTTCATTGATATTATATTATCTTTTAACTAACATACTTGAGATTTGAAGTACATTACAAGTGCACATTCAATACAATTAAGGGCATTTCTTTATCACAGGGGTTATCCCAGATATCTACGATAGTAGGGGACATATGTTCAAAAAACGGTGGAGTGTCTTATTGAAAAAACACTTTTATTTTGGTTGAAAGCATTGTATTGTAGAAAGTGTATGCCTGGGCCGCACATCCCTCTCATAACTACAGAGTTAAAAAAAAAAAAAAAAAAAGCTCTTTTACTGTTTCCTATTAATGTTATATAAAGACTGTTTTCCCTTGAAATACAACACGGGCATCCTCTTTTCCTTTCGGCGGCCCTATTTCTTCTCTGTTGTTCTAGTTCTAGTGACTCATTCACAGATGTAGGTCATTATGAATGTAACAATATCTGTACAATCGAACAACAAATGTGTGCTGCAGGGAGTCACACTGCATTGGCTTCCTGTTAAACATCGTATAGATTTTAAAATCTTGCTAATTACTTACAAAGCACTAAATGGTTTAGCTCCCTAGTACCTGAGTGAGCTCTTAACGCATCATAGTCCTTCACGTCTATAGTGATCTCAGAATTCAGGCCATTTGATAATATCTAGGATATCAAAATCAACCGCAGGTGGTAGATCCTTCTCCTATTTGGGTTCCTTGCCACTGCCTTTGGCTTGCTTAGTTGGGGACACTTGACATTTGATATTCAACAGTGTTTTGATCTGCCTGCATTGACACCATTGTATGCAAACTAAACTGAGCTGGATGACATCACTGTTTACTCCAGTGCTGATATAGATAAATTAACTAAATTAATAACTATTGATTCTTACAACAGAATGAATCAATACGGAATTTACTTAAGATGGACAATGACACAGTTTTCTTTAAGAGCTGCTGTGCAGCCAAAATTATATACCAGTTATCACTGTAAAGCTGCTTTGACACAATCTGCATTGTAAAAAGCGCTATATAAATAAAGGTGATTTGACTTGACCCTTGGTCTAGTGTTTGTAGTCTGCTGGGAGAATTCAACTGAATTATTTTTATTTTTTAAAAAAATTTTTTACATCATCTACTGAGCAATATATTTGTTGTGCAGCAGAAAAGATATTTTTTAGGATGCTAAGAGCCTTTATTTTAGGTGAACTATATGGAACTATAAACTTACTTACAAATGTAAGTTTATTTATTCTAGTCTCAGCAGTAAAAACACACTTAAATCTCAAACACACATACAAATACAGTCTGTTTCTCTTTCCTTGTCCCACCAGTGATGTCACTGATTATTGTTGGATATGTTCCAGACCTGACCACCAATGCTCCACCAACCATAATGCAAGTGCCTCAGTAAATGTTGCCCAGCACCTCTATGCTTATCTTGGGAAAATATTGCTCTGTCTTTTTAAAATCATATATTGTCAAAACAAATCAAACCTTATGCCACTCTATCACATTAAGTGGCCCCATAAAGGGAATGTCCTTAGATAACAAAAGTGGTATTTTTAAAGAATGACATTTCACAACAATGTTGGTTCAAAGCCAGAGTTTGAAAAATATAATAGAATATTTTTCCTCTCCCCAAATTTGTCACTACCAAAACACAATAATAAATTTAATAAGAAGGGTTACATTAACCTATTAAGATTTTGTTTACATCTACCTTGTAAATATATTTTTTGCTATTAACACCCCAAAAAAAGTTTGCTTAATTGCAAAAAAAAAAAGAAAAAAAAAGTGTTCCTTAAAGCTACACACAGATTTTCAGACATATTACAAACACATTTATAAACATATTTACCTCAAAATGATGGTACCTATCTACTATGAAAGAGAGGCTATAAGAGGTAGGGACACAGAAATATTTCTTGATCAAAAATGTAGGGGTGTAGTTAAAATTGTTACGGACAGATGGATAGGAGACAACAGGTTTGCAGATATAGATGTGTTTATTGACAAACAGCAGGGAATAACAGATGAGCAGGTGAGTAATGGTTATTTTGGTAATAGTGCTGGTGAAACTTAAGTGATAATACTGTCCTTATCTTGCAGGTGGATGACTCGTGGAAGACTGAAGATAAAGTAATGGAGTGAAGTCATGGAGACGGTAGGGACACACACACACGGCACGAAGACTAGGAAGCATGTTGGAGTGGAGTAGGTAATTATTCACGATGAGCGGAAACATCGGAGTAGAAGTTCTTTCATCAAACGAGACTGGACAGTGAACTGAGGTGAGTGCTGTGCTTAAGTATCTGGTGGTGATGGGTGATAATGAGGAACAGGTGCAAGTGAATACGGAGTGGTGGAGTGAGTGCAGGTGTGGGCCAGGGAGGATAATGGGAAATAGAGTCCAAAGCAGACGGGAACTGTGACAGTACCTGGTGGGTGCCCTAGAGTCCTACTAGCAGGTGAGGGTGGAGGTGCAGACTGGTACGGAGGTCTCCAGGGCGGGTCGGGAGCCTCAGGACGCCACGGCAGTGAGGCCTCTGTGGCCTTGGCCACTACGACCACGGGTATATGGCTCCCCCACAAAATTTCTTTGGGAGGATCCACGCATCCCCGGTGACAGGCTTCCGGAGGATTCAGGCTTCAGGCTTCTGGAGGATTCAGGCTTCAGGCTTAAGGCGGATTCAGGCTTCAGGCTTAAGGCGAATTCAGGCTTCAGGAGGATTCAGGCGGATTCAGGCGGACTCAGGCGGATTCAGGCGGATTCAGGCTTCGGGTTTCAGGCTTCAGGTTTCAGGCTTCCGGTGGATTCGGGCTTCAGGCTTCTGGAGGATTCCGGCTTCAGGCGGATTCAGGCTTCAGGCTTCTGGAGGATTCAGGCTTCGGGCTTCCGGAGGATTCAGGCTTCGGGCTTCCGGAGGATTCAGGCTTCGGGCTTCCGGAGGATTCAGGCTTCGGGCTTCAGGCTTCCGGAGGATTCAGGCTTCCGGAGGATTCGGGCTTCCCGAGGATTCGGGCTTCCGGAGGATTCAGGCTTCCAGAGGATTCAGGCTTCCGGAGGATTCCCTCATATTCCACCAATATGCCAAGGCGTACTACTACGCGTTCATCAAACAGCTGTGGTAAGTCGGATCAGTCTACGAACACGGTGAGTCATGTCATCCTCTCCTAGCATTGTAACCTGTTCCATTTGCCACATGTTCAGCATAGCTCTCTCTGTCAGTGACAAGGGATTTACATGTCATAAATGTAGGGAAATAGTCAGGCTGACAGAGAGAATCTCAGAATTAGAGACACGCATCCAAACTTTAATCGAGGATAGTAAGAATGCAAGGGCTTCAGATACTGTTTTGGATGCGACTAGCTTAGTGAACTCTGTACATTGTTCGGTTCCGGCTGTAGAGCCCGTGCAGCAGGGCACTTGGGTAATGGTGAGGCGGCCTAGCCGTGGAAAACACCACTCTTCCGTTCCAATAAGAACATCGAACAGGTTCTCCCCACTCAGTGACGCACCCACTGAGAATCCTGTTGAAAGTGCCCTAGTTATTGCCGATTTTATTACACGGAATGTGAAAATAGAGACACCAGCCACCATAGTCACATGTTTGCCGGGAGCCAGAGCACCTGACATCAAAGCAAATTTAAAAGTGCTGGCTAATGCTAATCGTAAATACTCTAAAATTATTATTCACGTCGGCACTAATGATGTTCGACTTCGCCAGTCGGAGATCACTAAAATTAACATTAAAGAGGTGTGTGAACTCGCAAGTACAATGTCAGGAGAAGTAAATTGCTCTGGTCCCCTTCCCCTTCCTGAGTGATGAGATAGTTAGCAGATTGTCATCACTCAATGGCTGGCTGTCTAAGTGGTGTCCGCAAAATAATATAGGTTTCATAGACAATTGGAAAAGTTTTTGGGGCAGACCTGACCTGTTGAAAAGAGATGGAATTCATCCCTCTCGGGATGGTGCTGCTCTTCTCTCTAGTAATATGGCACATAGTCTTAGAGCTGAAACATGACAAACTGGGGCCCAGGTCAGGAAGCAGACAGACCGGCTAAACTGACCGGCTGCTAGCTGCCTCACGTTACAGAAGTCAGATAAATCCCAACACATAGAAACTCTTACACCTAGATATTATCACATAAAGACTGTGTCTGTACCCCGAATTAGTAAAAACAAAAAATTTCCAAACCCATTTAATGGTAAAACTTTAATTGATGTTCAACAAATAAAAAATAGAGATAATAATGATAAACAAATGATAAAGCTTGAGTTGTTAAATATTAGATCCCTTTCTTCAAAATCACTTATTGTAAATGATATTATCACAGACAATAATCTAGATGTGCTGTGTTTGACAGAAACTTGGCTAAAACCGGAAGATTACATTACTTTAAATGAGTCTAGCCCTCAAGGTTATGATTATCGACACAATCCTCATCAGAAAGGCAAAGGGGGAGGTGTTGCTGTAATTTATAGTAATATTTACAGTATTAGTCAAAAGTCTCTCAAATATAATTCCTTCGAAGTAATGGTACTTTACGTAACATTATGTAAGTTGACATTTGTGTTGGCTACTGTATACAGGCCACCAGGACACCATACAGACTTTATCAAAGAATTTGCTGATTTTCTATCGGAGTTAGTACTAGCTGCAGATAAAGTCCTTGTTGTTGGTGACTTTAATATCCATGTAGATAATAAAAAAAGACTCATTGGGATTGGCATTTGCAGACATTCTAAACTCTATTGGTGTTAGACAACACGTGTCAGGACCCACTCATTGTCGTAACCATACTTTAGATCTAATATTTTCACATGGAATTGATATTGATGCCGTTGAAATTCTGCAGCAGAGTGATGACATCTCAGATCATTATCTACTCTTGTGTATACTACATTTAGTCAAAGCAGCTAAACTGCCTCCCTGCCATAAATTTGGTAGAACCATCACTTCTACCACTAAAGATCGCTTTATAAATAATCTTCCTGATCAGTTTCATCGCCTTAGCATATCAGACAGCTTAGAAGACCTCGATGTTGCAACAGAAACTATTGCCTCTGTCTTTTCCAGCACATTAGACTCAGTTGCTCCTTTGCGTTTAAAAAAGATTAAGGAAATTAATCCAACGCCATGGTACAATGAGCACACTCGGGCCCTAAAGGTAGCAGCCAGAAAAATGGAGTGCAGCTAGAAGAAAACAAAACTAGAAGTATTACGCATTTCGTGGAGAGAGAGAATGATTGAGTACAGAAAGGCCTTAAAATCTGCTAGATCTGCCTATTTTTCAAAACTTTTAGAAGAAAATAAACAAAACCCTAGGTATTTATTTGATACAGTGGCTAAATTAACAAGAAATAAAGCTTCAACTTCTGATGTTTCGAAAGAGCACAGCAGTAATGACTTTATGAACTTCTTTACTTGCAAGATTGATAATATTAGAAAAAAAATTATAACCATGCAACCGTCTAATGCAGTATTGTGTCAGACAGTGCATTGTAGTGTCCCTGAGGAAAAATTCAATTCATTTACTGCTTTAAGAGAGGAATAATTGTCTAAACTTGTTAAATCATCAAAATCAACAACATGTATGTTAGACCATATACCAACTAAGCTATTGAAAGAGATGCTTCCAGAGGTCATAGATCCTCTTCTTAATATCGTAAATTCATCTTTATCACTAGGATACGTACCAAAAACTTTTAAGCTGGCTATTATTAAACCTCTTATTAAAAAACCATAACTTGATCCTAGAGAATTAGTCAATTACAGGCCAATCTCAAATCTCACTTTTCTGTCAAAAATACTTGAAAAGGCAGTATCAACACAACCATGTTCCTTTTTAGAAAGAAATAGTATCTATGAGGATTTCCAGTCAGGATTTAGACTGTACCATAGTACTGAGACTGCTCTCATTAGAGTTACTAATGATTTGCTCTTATCATCAGATCGGGGTTGTATCTCTCTATTAGTGTTACTGGATCTTAGTGCTGCATTTGACACTATTGATCACAATATTGTTTTAAATAGACTCAAATTATGTTGGCATTAGTGGAATTGCATTGGCATGGTTCAAATCATACTTATCTGACCGTTATCGGTTTGTAGTAGTAAACAAAGATGTCATATCGATCACAAGTTCAGTATGGAGTACCGCAAGGCTCAGTACTAGGACCATTGCTTTTCACTCTGTACATGCTACCCTTGGGAGATCTCATAAGGAAGCATGGCGTTTTCACTGTTACGCTGATGATACTCAGCTCTATATTTCTTCGCGCCCTGACGAAAATTACCACAGATGGGAAAATGTACTTATAACTAGTACATTAGTATTACATGACCTGTGTGTTCATGTGTAATAGGTGACTATTATATTTTTAATAAAATCAATTTAATTTAAATTTAGGATTATTATATAAATGTCTACTAAGATTGAACCAATTTTTAAAGCATTCAAAGCATTAAGAAATACACTAATAAAACTGTATATTTTTGTGGTAGTATATTTTATTTCAGTGCAATAAAAACGTACTTGTATTTAAGAATTTTTAGTGCATTCAAGTATACCTTTTTTTTCCACCTGGGCAGACTCGGATTTATGCATTTCTATGTCATAGGTAAGTGGTAAGACCTCTGTAAGTTCTTTATTATTGTAATGTTGCATGCTTTGAGACATGAGGTAATTTAACGCTGTCTCCCATGACACTTTGCTGAATCTTCTCTGGCTGTGCATGACCTGTGTATTCATATGTTCTGAAGGAGGCTTTAGAGAGTGTTGTGAAGGGAGGGTGGGGTCAAATGCTTTCAAAGCTAGATTGGTATTGCTAGCCTCTCTGAAATTGCCTACCTATATATACCTATACCCTATATAACATAAAATAAGTGTCCTAAAACATTATATTCATTTTGCACTTAAAGTCAGCATGAAATGGAAGTTGCGATAGTCTTTTCGGCCCTATTGTGACATATATTCAAGTGAAACAGCTTCTCGAACAAGAGGGCGGGACTTGATTTTGTCCAGTGGGAATTGATTGGATGATTGTGGTTTGCTATTGCTTTGATGTCATATGAGTGACAGGTTCCCCCACCCTCACTCCAGTAAATGCATCATCAGAGAAAAGATGTCATTGCAAGAGAGAGAAAGATTATGAGGGCACATGAATTAAAAAAGAATAATGATGACAAATAAATTGTTTACAATAAATACTGCAATATTCCATAAAAAATAATTTCCGTGTTATATAATCTTTTTTAAAGTAGGCTAAAGTGTATTTCTTTTTCAAAAGGGTAGATATGCAGAAGGTACCCATCTTTTTGCCTGACAAGCTGATACAGGCTGATGCCCTAAAGGCAGCTTACTAGTTCTTGGAACCGAGCCATGGTCTCAGGATTGTGAATCACAGACAGCAGACACAATCAGCACCACATTGCAATAAACCCAGTGTGTGGAACATTATCACACTGGCAGTGCTGACAGATTGACCGTGATGTCACAATTAAAACAATGTTCCTGGTCAAATACCATGAACGTTTTCAGGTTTAAGCAGTGAAGTCATCCGAACGATCCAACCCAGACCACAGATAACATAGTCAAGGCTCTCTTCTATCTTGAATGAGCATGGGAAGGATGTTTAGACATTAGAGTGAATTACTATCACTGGGACAAGCTGAATTTTTCAGAGACATTTGAGTAATTGGTACTGTGGTGAATATTAGAATGATCATAATTCATAATTAAGCACAAAGCAGCTGCAGTGACTCAAATACAATATCGCTGCTTCAAAGTTATCGCAGTTAACGTTCCCTGGCACGGATGCTTTTGGCTACACTTAAATCTTTGAATCTCATTCCTGTTTATAGAACAAATGCAATGCAAACTTGGGCCTGTTGTGCAAAGCTAATTTTTTGTGATGGAAACAATTGGAAATTAAATTTTTGGATTAAAATTGACAACTGTCTTGTTAAATTTAATTCCACAGCTTCCAATTTATGCAAATATCAGCAAATATTTTACCTTGATTTTTGCTTTCTCTTTACTTCACACATAATGTCACATATTTCATCACAATGAACTTCACTGACACTGTTATGTCTTTGGTAAACAAGTGCCATAAACATAAACAAATGTAAAAAAAAAAATGGAAAACAATTATTTAAAAAAATAATAATATACTGAATGTTAACTATTGTCATGGGTTTGAGGAGGATCAGGGATAAAGAGAAGCAATTATCTATTTGCATGTAGTATTTATTCCAAAGCACACATACTAAGATAATCCTACACAGGAAACATACATTTCCTGCGCCACGTTGTTTAAATAGCAAATGCATTTGTACCCATCTGTGTGCCCATGGTTGTGCTAGTCTGAAAACGAGGTGTGTTCAGGCGCGTTGCTATTTTGAGGCAACTGAAATAGACTGCGCCATTGACCAACTGAAACCTGGTCTGAAGTCAATGGTGCAATATTTGTTTTGTTATTTAAAGAGCGTGTTAGTAATATGCGCCTATATTTACAATGTAAAAGATTATTATTGTGTGCATAAAGATAAAAATGTTTTGGTTTTTTTCCCGCCCTTAAACTATCAAAAGTGGATTCGGACATGCCCTAAGTGCACTTGCGCCGTGCGCTTCATTGTTCAGACCATGCGCTTAGATCGTTAAAATAGGGCCCATTAACTGACAACTACAGACTGAAACACAAGGGTATAAATAGGCCTACACTGGGTAACAAGAGGGATAATAAGGAACAGGTGTGTGTGATGAGTAACCATAGAAATGAACAACTATATATACATGGTAACATTAAAGCCACTTGAAGGTAAGCCTGCAAGGTTATCAAAAACAACAACAACAAAAAAAAAAACTATAATGCCTGATAACACTGTGGTATGCAGGGTAGGAGACCAGAGGCCGTTTTTAATGGAGGAGAGCTTTCACTACGCTGAATAAACTGCTTTTGTGGGAAAACGGCTTATCGTTTAATGAATCGACAGGCAATCGGCTAATCTTCAACATGTTTGCTCTTAAACATTTGTTTTGGATTTATCTATTTTTACAGTTTTCACAGAAAAAAAAATGCTGTTTTATAGGAGAACTCACGGACAATTGAGCGAATGGTATGATTCAGTTTATGGCACTTCTCATTCATTTCTATGGTATCTGCAAACAGTGATTGACAGTCGCACAACTCTAAACAAAATTAAATGACGTCAAGGCTGTAATGTGATTTGTTATCAAGGCACATGTGATATACATCTCTGGTAACATAACTATAGAAACAAGGTAAAACAGGAGCTAAACTCAGGAAATGAAAACCAGAGACAGTAAGACAAAAGAATATCAAAATAAAGGTCCTAGAGCAAAAATACAGTGGAATTGTGAAAACTATTGAAATGGTTTATTTATTTCACTGTTTGTTTAGATCATAGTTTTAAAATGGTTATATTTTGATATTAAAATATATTGTCATATGTTTTAAGATTGAAGTTCTGGGACAAGAGTAAAACACAAACTATATACAAACAACGAGCTCACACAGCAGCTCTTAAAGAATAGTGTCAATGCAGGCAGATCAAAGCACTGTTGAATATCAAATATCAATTGTCAAGTGTCCCCAACTAAGCAAGCCAAAGGCGACAGCGGCAAGGAACCCAAACTCCAACAGGTGACATCAGGTGGCAAATAGGTGGCAAACAGGTGTTAAAATGGAGAGAAAAAAATGGAGGCAAACAGTGCTTTGTTACGACTCAGGTTGCTATCATAAGTCAGATATGATCGCAACATTCAAAGTATTTAATTCAGTTCCATCCAGCTGAGGATCGTATTCATCACACCGGTATGGACGGTTGTTGAGGAGATGCGCCACTGGTTGTCATGTTGATGAGGCCTTCACAGTGGATGATCTAGTTGACTCAATCTCTGCTGATACTTCAGGGCTGCGTTGTGGTCGTGTCAAGGCGCAGGTCCTTGGTCTCACCTGGATGCGGCCTGGATCCGGCTGACTACGGTAAACCTCGGGATAAACAGAAAGACTAATATTAGCGTAGATGCCATTCTTCTTCTTATGTAACGAGTACATCTGGTGTTATTGGAAGTGTTCCCGGTTCCGGCTGACCTAATTTATGCAGCCTAATAATCCTTTAACGGATTTGAAAAAATAAATTGATAATGTGTTATGTGTATGCCAGGTTAAAGAGATGTGTTTTTAGTTTAGATTTAAACTGACAGAGTGTGTCTGCTTTTCGAACAATGCTAGGAAGATTGTTCCAGAATTTAGGTGCCAAATAGGAGAAGGATCTACCACCTGCGGTTGATTTTGATATTCTAGATATTATCAACTGGCCTGAATTCTGAGATCGCAATAGACGCGAAGGACTATAATGCATTAATAGCTCGCTCAGGTACTGGGGAGCTAAACCATTTAGTGCTTTGTAGGTAATTAGCAAGATTTTAAAATCTATACGATGTTTAATAGGAAGCCAGTGCAGTGTTGACAGAACTGGGCTAATATGGTCATACTTCCTAGTTCTAGTAAGAACTCTAGCTGCTGCATTTTGTACAAGCTGTAGTTTATTTATCAGGCGAGCAGAACAACCACCCAGTAGAGCGTTACAGTAATCTAGCCTTGAGGTCATGAACGCATGAACTAACTGTTCCGCATTTGTCATCGAGAGCATATGTCGTAATTTAGATATATTTTTAAGATGGAAGAATGCGGTTTTACAGATGCTAGAAACATGGTCTTCAAATGAAAGATTGGTATCAAAGAGCACACCCAGGTTCCTAACTGACGACGAAGACTTAACAGAGCAGCCATCAAGTGTTAGACAATATTCTAGGTTATTACGTGAAAAAGTTTTTGGTCCAAAAATTAGAATATCTGTTTTTTCTGAATTTAGTATTAGGAAATTACTGGTCATCCAATTTTTTATATCAGCTATGCATTCCGTTAATTTTGTGAATTGGTAAGTTTCGTCAGGGCGCGAAGAAATATAGAGCTGAGTATCATCAGCGTAACAGTGAAAACTAACGCCATGCTTCCTAATGATATCTCCCAAGGGTAGCATGTACAGAGTGAAAAGCAATGGTCCTAGTACTGAGCCTTGCGGTACTCCATATTCAACTTGTGATCGATATGACCTCTCTTCATTTACTTCTACAAACTGATAACGGTCAGATAAGTATGATTTGAACCATGACAATGCAATTCCACTAATGCCAACATAATTTTCGAGTCTATTTAAAAAAATTGTGATCAATAGTGTCAAATGCAGCACTAAGATCCAGTAACACTAATAGAGAGATACAACCCCGATCTGATGATAAGAGCAAATCATTAGTAACTCTAATGAGAGCAGTCTCAGTACTATGGTACGGTCTAAATCCTGACTGGAAATCCTCATAGATACTATTTCTTTCTAAAAAGGAACATAGTTGTGATGATACTGCCTTTTCAAGTATTTTTGACAGAAAAGTGAGATTTGAGATTGGCCTGTAATTGACTAATTCTCTAGGATCAAGTTGTGTTTTTTTAATAAGAGGTTTAATAATAGCCAGCTTAAAAGTTTTTGGTAAGTATCCTAGTGATAAAGATGAATTTACGATATTAAGAAGAGAATCTATGACCTCTGGAAGCATCTCTTTCGATAGCTTAGTCAGTATAGGGTCTAACATACATGTTGTTGATTTTGACGATTGAACAAGTTTAGACAATTCTTCCTCTCTTAAAGCAGTAAATGAATTGAATTTTTCCTCAGAGACACTACAATGCACTGTCTGACGCAATACTGTAGTAGACGGTTGCATGGTTATAATTTTTTTTTTTCTAATGTTATCAATCTTGCAAGTAAAGAAGTTCATAAAGTCATTACTGCTGTGCTCTTTGGAAACATCAGAAGTTGAAGCTTTATTTCTTGTTAATTTAGCCACTGTATCAAATAAATACCTAGGGTTTTGTTTATTTTCTTCTAAAAGTTTTGAAAAATAGGCAGATCTAGCAGATTTTAAGGCCTTTCTGTACTCAATCACTCTCTCTCTCCACGAAATGCGAAATACTTCTAGTTTTGTTTTCTTCCAGCTGCGCTCCATTTTTCTGGCTGCTACCTTTAGGGCCCGAGTGTGCTCATTGTACCACGGCGTTGGATTAATTTCCTTAATCTTTTTTAAACGCAAAGGAGCAACTGAGTCTAATGTGCTGGAAAAAACAGAGGCAATAGTTTCTGTTGCAACATCGAGGTCTTCTAAGCTGTCTGGTATGCTAAGGCGATGAAACTGATCAGGAAGATTATTTATAAAGCGTTCTTTAGTGGTAGAAGTGATGGTTCTACCAAATTTATGGCAGGGAGGCAGTTTAGCTGTTTTGACTAAATGTAGTATACACGAGACTAGATAATGATCTGAGATGTCGTCACTCTGCTGCAGAATTTCAACGGCATCAATATAAATTCCATACGACAATATTAGATCTAAGGTATGGTTACGACAATGAGTGGGTCCTGACACGTGTTGTCTAACACCAATAGAGTTTAGAATATGTGCAAATGCCAATCCCAATGAGTCTTTTTCATTATCTACATGGATATTAAAGTCACCAACAACAAGGACTTTATCTGCAGCTAGTACTAACTCCGATAGAAAATCAGCAAATTCTTTGATAAAGTCTGTATGGTGTCCTGGTGGCCTGTATACAGTAGCCAACACAAATGTCAACTTACATAATGTTACGTAAAGTACCATCACTTCGAAGGAGTTATATTTGAGAGACTTTTGACTAATACTGTAAATATTACTATAAATTACAGCAACACCTCCCCCTTTGCCTTTCTGACGAGGATTGTGTCGATAATCATAACCTTGAGGGCTAGACTCATTTAAAGTAATGTAATCGTCCGGTTTTAGCCAAGTTTCTGTCAAACACAGCACATCTAGATTATTGTCTGTGATAATATCATTTACAATAAGTGATTTTAAAGAAAGGGATCTAATATTTAACAACCCAAGCTTTATCGTTTGTTTATCATTATTATCTCTATTTTTTATTTGATAAACATCAATTAAATTTTTACCATTAAATGGGTTTGGAAGTTTTTTGTTTTTACTAATTCGGGGTACAGACACAGTCTCTATGTGATAATATTTAGGTGTAAGAGTTTCTATGTGTTGGGAATTATCTGATGGTGTCTGAAGAGTTTCTATGTGTTGGGAATTATTCTGTGTTGGGAATTATCTCAGTGTTGTTCTCTTGGTACAAAGTGAGCTTACAGTAAAAAAAAAAAAACTTTAATGTTAAAGTAAACCACATTAATGATCAAAAGGACAACTCTCATTCTAACGACATGTTTTACAAACAAAATCCCTTTATCCTCTCAAAATACAGCACTGCGAATGAGAAGAATGTGTACAAGGACAGCTAATAAAGGGTTTTCTATTCATAGTCGCAGCATTAAGTTCTTGGCTTCCTTACGAGCCAGACGCTCTAAATTCAATATTTATATCCCTCTTCTGTGATAAGTACTGATTCTATGTATGGTAACAGCTCACAGGTATGTGCCTGAAAGGAAACCTTCTCCTTAGCCAGCAAGTTGATGGACACCCCCCCCCCCCCACCCCCTATTTCTTTGCTCCGTTTCACTCTGATTAAATTCCCCAGCATTGTTTGTTCAGTGATTCACACTGTAGGCTCTAATGTTGTATATATAATGTGCTCACAACTTTGGCATTTAACATATTCACCACACTCTCATTCTACAGTGATATGGGTGTGTGATTTATGTAATGACAAGCTGGGTATCTTTTTCAGTGTCCGACAGAATGTTTGCCAAAAGATGACGTAAGACAGGTGTCTCGATTACTATATCACTGCCTGAAAGCCAAGAGTAAGCATGTTTTACTTGTGCTGCTTGCATGTAGGCTATGTATAAGGAGATACAATGAATTGTGTACCTACACAGATTACCATTCTTTCTCAGTGCAAATATGTATGTAGAATTTAATATTTTGAAACACTGAAATCAAGTTGTGCATGTAATAGTGCATGGGGAAGCCTAGCAACCCCATGTTACATAATTATTCTAATTCAGCTCAAATAAAATACCAGCTTGTGTTTTATCAGGGAGCAGCTGCAGACATAATTGAGGTTATCTGACCGGCAACGATCCGCACCATGGATTACTCTACAGCAGTTTGATAGGAAGCCAGAAACTCCTGTTATAAAATGATGTTGTTAATGAGTAATTATTATGTGATTAGCTTTTAAAACAGACTCTGACTCTACAGACATGGTTCATTGGGTCTGTATGTCCAATGGATCACTAAACATTAAGTGCATGACTGAGTGATCAATTGGCAGAAATTCAAATGAAGCAAATTACACCATGTGGTTGACCTATAAAGTATACAATTAAAATCAAAGTGATTGACACATTGTTACAGTATAAAATTGCACTGTTAATTAAAGTTTAAAAGTTCAGTTTACCTAATTTCTCTCTTATCTTTGACACTAGATTAAGTTAAGTAGTTTCACTTGTGTCTCTAGTTCTTTTGGAAATAGTTCAATGCAAAAAAATGCTAACAAATTTACTACAGTAAAAGGATTATTTTGGAGTTATTATTCAAAATATGGAAGTGAACATTACATTACAATGATGTCAGAAGAGAAACTTAGACAAATCTGATTTAAAGTGTTTCCAGCTGGATGATTTTGATTTGATGTTAATGATACGGATCATGTCTATTTTTGTTGGGTCAACTGCAATGATCAGAAGATGACTTCAGAATAGGATGAGGCAAATATAAAGTTTGAAACACTGAAACTCTCAACTTCTAAAGTTAAACAAATAGTATATGGTTAAATGCAAATATTAATTACTATGAGGGTGAAAAGTTCAACACATTAATTAAAATTAATTTACCATCTATTTTCAAGATGTAGCCAACATGATGAGAGCTGAACAAAAATCAGATCCATATTATACACAACACTATCACTATCAGATCACTATCAGATCTTTTTGCAAACATTCTATGATCTATTCTGTTTTATATCCTCCAGAGATTGTAAAGCACTGTTATTAGATTTTATATTTTCCAGTGCAACCCAGTGCAAACACAATCTGAGACCGAATGAAACAATTGAAGAAATATAGACAGTATGATCTGTTGATTTATATTATTAGTTTAGTTGGGTGTCACTGAAAATAAATTGAAATGTTTTTCTCTTGGGTTCTTTTATTGATGTGAAAACATTAATAGAATTTTGTCCTTGTGTGTATTTTTCATGAAGTCCTAATGAAATTCTATACTAAATATATATGTCATCAATAACCAAATCTTTTATTAATTAAATCATTTTTAAAACTGTTATGGACACAAACAATATCGTGTAACAGGTTATCGTTGTTCTAAACATAATTTTTTAACCCCGGGTAAAGGAACATTTCACACTTGTAATTTAGAAGCAGGGTTATCATCACTTTTTACCCGGTGTTATGACACGCTGTTCCGGAGCAGGGTTAGCACTGTTTTTGTACAGTGTGAAAGGATGTGTTGTTAGAATGTTATGACTATATGCTTAGCAACCGAAAACCAATAGCGTGCCTCATATTTGCATGCTTTAAACAGTATAAACAGTAGTTCCCTTTTGATATGGTTCACTTGTATTGCGTCGAAGATGCTATGGGGAAAAATCCTTTTTCTAAGAACATTGAAGCTTATATTTATTAACGCAGTGCAACTGCACGAGCCAAAAGCCAAGCAGGCCTCTGCACAAGCTGATTGGTCGGTCAGTTGGAACTGCATGAACCTATGGCGATGCAGTGTAAGTGCACAAACCAATGGGTGCACTTCCCACCGCCGTAGGCACAGAGCCTGCCAGAATGGGCGGGGCATCTACCTATATAAGCGGCTTGCTTCTCCATAGGAATCAGATTTTTTCTCCATCAGTGACGATTACCTCACTTGAACACTACTTTGAAGAAGCTTCTTGCCATCTGATGAGCCCTGCAGCAGAACGAGCGACCTCCTGCAAGCAAGCAGACCAGCTTCAGCAGCCTGCTGATCGGTGCTCTCCAGTGAGCTGTCTCGGTGCTGCTCAACTCCTGTTTCCCTGCAGCCATCTGGTGGGTTAATAAAAGAGCAAATTTGTGCACATGTTAGCGGCATTGTTGCAAATGCAGCGCCACAAGTGTGGCATGTGCAGAGCCCCTCTGCACTTGTCTGACTAGCACAGTGAATGTGTTGCCTGTCTGGGTAAATCCCACGCAAAATCCACGTTCACTGAGACAAGCTGCTCTCACTACAAGAGTATGTCTCTCTCCTCTCTGCACTTCCGGATCATTTTCTTTTCAGAGAGCGGATCCACTCCTCGCACTCTTCCGTCTCTTCCCTCCCAGGAACCTCGGAGGAAGAAACAGCGGAGTCAGAGGGCTGAGCGATCGGATCCGTGTAAGCTCACGCCAGTTCAGATCCCGCATGCCTAACTCTCTCCGGCAAAGAGAGGTCTCGCCAGTTCTCTTCACCCACCTGGACCAGTGCCCCTAGTGTGAAGCGAGTGGACTTATCTCGTTTGGTGGTTCTTAAGAAGACCTCTGTGATGACAGCATGTCATTGGTGGCTTGTGACACAGAGGATTGGTCAGGCTCAGTGGATGACCCCGCCCCCCCTGCCATCTAAAAGCAAGAGTGACAGATCTGGCCTGGATACTGACTGTTCCACATCCTCTCAAAGCTGTCGAGGAACTGGGTTTTTCCACTGGAAGAGCGCACACGAAGGGCTCCCAGCTTAAGATTACACTGGACCCCATGCCTCAGAAGCTGTCCTGGTCCACAGAGAAGGAAAAGGGGAGGGTTAGGTCTCGCTGCAGCCGGACTGCCCTCCAAAAAGGCTTGTGTTTCCCTCCAAACACCCTGTTCAGTTCCAGCATTTGGAGAAAATTTTTATCTGTCAATGGGCCAGTTCGAGTTCATGCACCCATGCAATTGACCGCTGTTATAGTGAACAAAATACAACACAAAAATTCTTAGAAAAAGAGTACTTTTCCTCTTCCGAATACTGCGGCTGTCTGCCCCCTGCATCAAAGCGGAGGACCATCTCCCGAACTTATTCAGCCCCTAGCCACTCAGGCCGAGGTGTGGGACGCCATCCTCGATATGGCAGAATTGTTTCTGAAAACTATAAAATGAGGTTACTCGTTCCAATTTGCTCGCAGACCCCGCTTCAGGGGCGTGGTCAGTACTTCGGTAAAGAGCAAAGTGGCTCATGTCCTCTGCGCCGAAGTCATGAGCTTACTGGCGAAAGGAGCTGTGGAGACAGTTCCTCCGTCCCACAGCAAGTCAGGCTTCTACAGCCGCTACATCCTTGTTCCCAAGAAGGACGGATCGTTTCTGGCCCATCCTAGACCTCAGACATCTGAACCGTGCCCTTATGAAACGGCCGTTCAAGATGCTAACCCTGAAACAAATCCTCTCGCAAATATGCCCAGAGGATTGGTGTTTCTCTGTGGATCTGATAGACACTTACTTTCATATCTAAATAGCCTCCCATCACAGACTTACCAATATACTGTCCTTCCATTCAGACTGTCTCTGGCACCACGTACTTTCACAAAGTGCATGGATGCGGCCCTCTCCTCCCTGAGGCAGGCGGCAGTGCGCATCTACCTTGATGACTGGCTGGTTTTGGCCAGTCAGAGGCTGAGTTAAATGCTCACAGATCCATCCTCCTCAGCCATTTGCAATTCCTGGGACTATTAACCCTGCCAAGAGCTCACTGTCCCCTAGCTAGCGTATCGCCTTCCTGGGAGCAGTGCTCGACTCAGTCCAGATGAGGGCCTGGCTCTCACCAGACAATACGACAGCTCGCTACATCCTTCAGAGTAGAGGCCTCTCCCCCTCTCCAAACTTTTCAGAGGATGCTGGGCCTGATGGCCTCCACATCAGCAGTACTGCAGGGCCTGCTGCACATGCAGTACTGGCTGAAGAAGAAGTAGAAGATTTTTATTAATCAGAATATATGCGATTTAAGTATAATATAGACATTTGTGTGAACATGTTATTCTGCTATTATAATCATATATCTGACTATGTGCGTCTGTGTAGAAGCTGTGAAGAGAATGGAATGTGCTTGCATTGAATAGGTTTACATATGTTGGAGCCTCCTCGCTCTGCCAGTAGATATATGGTAAGCTGTGCAGTCCCGTTCTGCCATTAAAGAACATTTGAAGGATGAGCGGGGGATTTTAATATAAATAAGTTGGGGTCTCTCGTTCCACTGTTTAAAGCAGACTGGATTCACAGCCAACAAATGGAAGAACTGATAAACAATATTGGTGAGTTTGAAAATACATATGATGTATTGATCCCACCTGGGCAGAGAGCTATATGAAAACTGTATAAAAAGATTTGGTGAAAGATGCACTGCAGACCAACTCGATTTTGTTTACTTGTAATAAATCATCTTCTGGCAACAAAACTCCAAGACGTGAACAGTGATTTTTCACAGAGGCGAGAGAATCACCTGTGCTGCATGCAGAAATTGCTGTCCTCCTGGCAAAAGGATGCAATAGAGTCTGTCCCTCCAATTGAGATGAAGTCAGGGTTTTAAAGCCCATACTTCATCGTACCCAGAAAAGGCAGGGGATTACGACTAATCTTGGATCTGCATGTTTTGAATTGGCCCTTCACAATCTCCCATTCAAGATATTCATGCAGAAATGCAGTTTCACTTGCGTTCGCCCCAGGATTCGCCCCAGTGATCAACCTGAAGGATGCATACTTTCATGTTCCAATTTTACCTTGACACAGACCATTTCTACATATTGCTTTCGAGGGTCAAGCATTTCAGTACAATGTTCTCCTCTTTGTGCTGTCCCTTTTTTTTCCACATCTTTTCCAAAACTGCGGAAGCTGCCCTTACCCTTCTCAGGGAGGTGGGCATTCGCATCTTGAACTATCTCGATGACTGGCTCATTTTAGCTCACTCTTGGGATTAGTTATGCGAACACAGGGACCTGGTGCTCAGGCACTTCAGCCATCTGGGGCTTCGGGGGAACTGGGAAAAGAGCAAGCTCTCCCCCTTGCAGAGCATCTCTTTTCTCTGTATGGAGTTGGACTTGGCCTGTATGATGGCGTGGCTTGGTCAGTATGACAGGCTGGGGCACTGTGTGCAATGGGCGTGCAGCTTTGGGCTTCTGGACTCCATCCCCAGGTGGTCCAGCTGATCTGGAGTCGATTCGGGGATGTACAGGTAGACCTGTTTGCCTCCCAGGAGTCCTCCCACTGCCAGATGTTATATTCCCTGACCAAGGGGACCCTCTGCATAGATACACTGTGCAAGGACAGGGAGGACGAGGAGCAGGTCAGAACAACCCGGAACTAGTTTTCGGACCTGATGCTCCTAGCAACAGCCCTTCCGTGGTGGATTCCCCTGAGGAAGGTGTTTACATGGACAGCAGACAGAGCTTTAGAAGCTCAGAGCAACTCTTGTCTGCTTGGACGTCAGCAGAAAGGGAAAGGCTGTCTCCAAACAGAGTTTGGCCCACTGGATAGTGTATACTATCACCTTGGCGTACCAGTCCCAAGGTGAGCCGTGCCCCCTCGGAGTGATGGCTCACTCCACTCGGGGTGTTGTCTCCTCCTGGGCGTTGACATCTGCAAAGCTGGGGGCTGGGCAACACCTAACACTTTAGCAAGATTCTACAATCTCAGAGTGGAGCCAATTTTTTCCCTGTGTGTTGGGTACAAACAGGTAATGTGCGGAAAGGCTAGCTCAGTGTCTCACTTGCAGCACCATTCCCCTCTAACAGGGGGATACGAGCACCTACTTGCTCTTAAGCAAGTGAGTTCCCCACCTGGCAAACCCTGAATTGAGTCCCTCCAGCATCCCGCCAGGACCAGTAATCGTGCATGCCCGGCCAGTCAGCCCTTGTACTTGGTTAGATGCCCATATGTTGTGATTCCCCCTTGGTCATCTCATATGTCTACTATCCACGATACAGTTTCCCTGACGATAAATGTTCAGTTCTGCTCTGCCCCATCTTTGCATTGATAGTAGCTCCTCCCTGGTTAAGCAGGACCTGCCCCACGAGCCAGTCCATATGTGTATCCACCACACGTTACCTTCCCTTCGGCAGGGTGTGGCCTCTGTAGCATCCCTCTCCATTGAACTCAGCACACTTTCCCAGCGTTAACAACACTGGTCATGGCTAAAATATAGGGCTGTGAAACTTTGGGTAGACAGCGAATCGATACGATTCACGATTCACAGGTTTTTGATTCAATTCAAGAATGATTTTTGCAAATTCAGAAAGATTACATTTGATTCAATTGTGTATATTTGAGCAAATTGCATCTGAGGAAATAAATAAATTTTTGGGAAATTCATGACCATTCAGTTCAATACATTTGCAGCAACTTGATCCAGAACTTCAGTTTAGTAGCTTAACTTCTTAGGACTCTACTTGTCTTAATGTATTTTAAGCAAGAAAAAGAATACTACTCCTACATATTTAATGGACCATAATTTGTTTTTATTATAAACATTGCATACATTTCTTGAACATTTAGGAAATACAGCAAAGTGCAGAAATACAACAAAGTGCAACTGGCAGTAATACCAAACACACAGAGTTCAATTAAAACATGGTAGTGAGTATTGTAAGAGAGATTTGAACAAACAAATGGCTATGATGTGTTTTTTTCCAACCTTACTTGACATTTTTTTCAAAAATATTAACTGATCAACACAATCTGGCCGTAAACTGCTTCTCTAGACGACACTATGTCTCATGCAGTGCTGAAAACTCTTTCTGAGGCCACACTGGTAGCAGGAATACAAAGATAACTTCTAGCCAGATTTGCAAGTATTGTTAGGACTTATCAAGTCTGGTTTAGATGCAGTTATTTCTACATTAATGGCATGGTGTCTACGGAGATGGTTGCTAAGGTTTGTTGTATTTCCACAATACTATCAATCGCATTTACAATGTCTGCAAACTGCAACAGACTTGTCAATCTTTCAATTTTTTTTGTTTTTTTTTTTTGGTGAAAACCAAAGTATTCCCAAACCTTTGACTTCATGTTGGCTGGTGCCTCGCAAATTTCTTCTTCGCTGCCCTCCATAGTGCTGCGTTTATGCGAATGACAGCAAACAAGCGCGAATTGGAGAGTGGTGATGTAATCCTCTGCGCCACTATAGTGAGGGCGCACTTGACTACGCAGACGCAACTAATTTAAGTTTTATATTTATTTTTTAACATTATGCATCGTTATATAATCACGAATCATTCGTTTTTTTTTATTTATAATCGAAATTTGACAGAAACAAACGATTCACGATTCAGAATCCATGTTTCAAGATCAGTGCATATGCATCGGCAGGATTTGTAATAGATGCATTGAGAAAATTAATGAATCGTTACAGTCCTACTAAAAAACAATGGGAATTGAGATCTGAAGCACTCTTCCCTGTGAAATATCTTGATAAGAGGAATAGAAGCTATGACCATCCCCAGAGTAAGCCTCATCCCTTCCATCCCTTGGTATGGAGGACTACTTTCCTTGGTCTTACCAGGGATGCTGGGTAGGTTACGACTGTGTAGGGGGAAGTTGTTAAAAGGGCACGCCATATCTTGCCAGCATCTGCATCTCCGACACTCATAACACAGTTCAGTGGCTGTGGCGCTTTCCAAAGGGACCCCAATATGTCAGTCGACGTAACATTGAACGTGACTGACTGAATAGGAACATCTAGGTTACTAAGGTAACCCCAGTTCCCTGAAGGAGGCAACGTTACATCCCTCCTGCCACAGCCCTGAACCACTGCTGAATGACTGGGATCCTGTCTCGGCTCCTCAGCAAAACATGAATGAGAAGTGCGTGCCGGCTGTATCTATACCCGTATATCCTGGTAGGAGTGGCTCAGCATGCAAATCCCATTGGCCAATGTCCATTAGCTCGATTAGTTACTACTTGAAGATGATTGGGCTCCCAGACGAGACCCCAATGCGTCAGTCGACATAACGTCTCTGTTCCCTCCTTCAGGAAACAGAGGTTACATTAGTAACCTAGACATTTCATTCTTACCTTTTATAGTCCAAAAGGTCTATTCAGAAAAAAACTTGATAGTACAGTCGGCACTCTGCAGTATATATAATATGAGGACACACAATGCTAGGGCCTTTATGTAAACATTGTGTGCAGCGTTTGTCCAATCAGTGACATTGCAAATATGCAAACCCTACGTTAACACAAGGTTTAGGAATGTAAACAGCAGCGTATGAATACTCATGATTGATTGTTAACCCCGGGTAAATTATAATCAGTGTGAAACGTGAAGCAAGATAACCCAGGATTTCGTTTACCCGTGGTTTACAATGATCCAGGGTTAAGTATTTCAAGTGTGAAAAGCCTTTGAAATAGTTAAACCTGGGTCATTCTAAACCCAGGGTAAACAGAATCCTGGGTTATCTTGCTTCACATTTCAACATGTTAACTCCGTTTCTAAATGACAAGTGTGAAACATTCTTTAACCAGGGTTAAATGCAGGGTTTAGAATGAATGGCATTAAATGCAGTGTAAAAAGAAAGAAAGAAAGAAACACCATAGCAACCAATCAGAATCACTTGCTACTACTATTCAAAAAAAAAAATTGTTGTTTTTTTTGTTTTTTACTTTTGTTCTGTGTAAACATATTACTCAACTTTGACCAGAATGATTGTATGATCATCTTCAATTTTTCATAAGAGGCAGTCTCTTGGCAACTGTTGTTCCTGTTTTTGCTGGTGACTTTGGCTCCTTGTAGGATGAACTCACATTATGCTTGAGTAATGCTGTCGTATTTCTTGTCTCTGGCTCAGTCACTTTCTGCATGAAGTGAAGACTTATTTGCAGCAGACCTGAAATCATGTTCCTACCTCAGTCATCTTTAGGGACATGGAATGTCAAACATCTGCAATCCAATGAGGTGAAGAAATGTTCCTGAATTACGCCAGAACGTTGGCACATCTCATTTCCTAATGTTAGAAAGCTAATCCATTTGTTTATGTTGGGGTTCAGTGTTCCTGCTTAACCCTAAAATTAGTTCTGGATTAAATTACTTTCAGACAATTTGGCTGTTGTGACTACATTTTCATTTTCAAGAATTACTACTTGTACTTGTCAGCCTGTGAAAAGAAGTTGTTCAAAAGACATCAGTTCACCCAACTGTTTAGTGACATGAATAAACCAAAAAGGGAAAACATCTAGGTTCACAATTTGAGGGGTGGAATAAAATCCTTATGCTTAAGTTATTCAGGAAACATGTAATCATATTTATAGGAATTTGATCACATGTTCTTAGCTATATTTCTCTTGCAGCACCTCAAAGGAGAACTGAAGGACAATTGAGGATGTAATTCAAAATGGTTCTCAATTTCCTGAGAAACCCAATAAGAACATGAAAATTTCATGGTAAGCTTTGTTTTCCCACAATCCTTTTGGTCTGGCTACTTGACATTTTGATTAATGACGCCCTTGCACTGCGCTTCTTTTAATAGTTTTCCTAAGATACAGTTATTGTTGTGTTATTGTTTTCAATACTCTGAATCAAGGAACTGCATTGACTCAAGGGAAGAGGACTTGACATTGCAGGCGACATAACTCATGTGACGTCAGACACTTCAATGTTGTTTTTATTGGTGTGTCACAGGAATTAGTGTTGTCATTTCAGTAAATTACGTTCTTAGCAATGACCCTTATTCAGCAAGTGTCTGACCTCTATTTATAAAGACGCCTCTTAAGACATCAGATCTGTTGTTTTACATGAGGCTCTTTAACACAATACAAGTCAGTAAATTATTGCGCATTATATAGTGTAATGCTTCAAGTCAATTTTATATTTTACTTTTGTTTGACTTTCAGTTTGGCCAGTTTTATGTTTCATTCCTTTACACACACATTGCTGTGAAGTCAAAAATGGTACAGACTTTACCTCATAAAAATCACAGTACGTGTTTGTGTGTCTAAATCAATCAAACGATGTCCAGTCGCGTTCTCACACTATTCCTGTCACCAGGTTAAATGCTGGTCAGTATACTGTCAGTCTGCTCTGGTGTTATTGCTGCTGTAACCAATAGAAAAATGATCACATCACTGGGAATCAGGGTGTGAAAAAATTCCCAGCAGTCTCCCTGTAAAGTGCACAAACATGGAGGATTAATTTTTGAGACTTCGTCATGTGACTGTTACGTGTGTAGTCGGTGTCTCCCTCCTTCATTGTGTTTTTGGTTCATTCCCACGACCTAGTTTTCACCCATCTGTCTGATTAGTCTAGTTCACCTGTCATCTCATTAGTTATCTAGTTCAGTGGTTCCCAACCTTTTGTCCATGAAGCCCCCCCTCCATACATATAAGAAACCCGGGGACCAAAAAAACATGCAGATTTTCTTTCTACCAGAAGGTGGTGCTTATGGAACAGCAGCAAAATGCTTTTCTTACTTAGTATTTAAATATCTAAAAAAATCTTAAATCAACATGCTTTTACTAGATAAGTAAAATGACATAAGATATTTTTTCTTGTTTTTTTGGGGAAAAAAATCAAAATGATGTGAGTTTTTGCTTAAAACAAGCTAAATTATGTGTCAATGTGGTAAGAAAAAAATCTTGTTTCTGTTTGGGACAGTAACAAGAAACAAGATTTCAAACAGAAACAAGATTATTTTTCTTACCCCATTGGCAGATAATTTTGCTTGTTTTAAGCAAAAACTCACTTCATTTTGATTTTATTTTTCAGAAAACAAGACAAAAATTTCTTGTCAATTTACTTATCTAGTAAAAACATCTTGATTTAAGAATTCTTAGATATTTACACTGAACAAGACAAAATACCATGAACTGCGCTCTCCACGAGGAGTTTCAGCAAAGGATAACTTGATTTCTAGCCCTTGCATTAGTTACTACTAGATATATTTATGGAGATGAGATATAAAAACCACCCTGTACAGCTGTTCGGCTGAGATTACGATGTTTTGTTACGGAAAGGCCGAAGCTGATCGGTTGGTTCTTGTCACATGACCTGCAGTGCGCTTGCGGCATTCTGAAAAGTTGAGATGTTTTCATCTCGATGCGCCTGGAAAAAACACAGAATGCACGTTGCGACCGCGTCGCTTCCATTATGAGCGCGCCTGCCGCGCGGATACATTTGAAATAACTGACTTGCACGCGGAAAAGACGCGAGAACGGCCCCTAAAAGAAAATGTCATCGAAACTTTTGTGAAGTAAGTCAGTTTCTTCAGAAATGCATTCATATAAGCCCCCACCCCAATTTAATATGTAGAATTGTCTTTCAATATTCTGAGCATTGCAACAGTGAGCTTGCTCTGCCCGGTACAGTATTTTCTCTGCTCTTCTCTTTGCTTCCGTCTTCAGCGTGTCCCATCTCTGGCCTTCTGTTAACGTCCACACAAACTACATTTTGGGAAATGATTGCAATGCATTTTGTGTGCAAGTCCAGGACAAAAAAACGGAACTGGCCGGTTCTGATTGATGGTCGGTAGTGTTTGTAAAGAGTTTCCTGAGTTTTGTCATTAAAGATCCTGTTTCCCGTTTATCCCTGTCTTCTTCCATTAACACGTAACGTAACAGTGACATTTATGCTGATGTTGATAACTGATTCAGCTTAGGTTTTTGATCTTTTAACCAATAATATTCAGAAACACAGATGAGAATCCATGGCATTGACATATCTTGTTTTATGAAATTCGTGACAATTAATGTAATTAAAGGGGTGGTCACACTACACAGTTCATTCCATTGACCAATTATATGCATGCCAATGTGCGAGACAGAAACTCTAGCTCAAGCGAAGACGTTTTGCATTTCGCTGCATTCCAAAGTTCAAGTTTGTTAAACTCTGTCTTGCAAATTCTTATCATGTGAAGACATGTGACCAGCATGACTTTAAATCTGCAGGATTGCAGTGTTGCAGTAAAGTGGAGTAGATTGCATATTTTTACATATTTTAACTATTATATGTTATGACATCATATTTCAACTGTTCCAATGTCCTTAGAAATTTAGAGCACTCAAAATCTAGCGTGACTGTAGCTATTCATAGTAACTGATGTCACACTCTTATAGGAACACCCCCCTGGAGGGCAAAACAAGCCTTTACTCCATTGCTTAACAGTCATTTTTTACCAGGTTTGTGCCAAGTACTAATGTATTAAGACATTAAAAGACCAAATTCAGTATACACCTTATTGATGATGTATACTATATACAGGCAGGCAGTGTTATACATTACTTTTACATTAAGTAACTTGAGTTACGTAATCAGATTGCTTTTTCAAGTAACTAGTGAAGTAATTCATTACTTTTAAATTTACAACAAAATATCTAAATTCCTTTTTCAAAGAAGTAACACAAGTTTCTTTGTTTTCCCATTTATTGACTAACACTTCTCCTTAAGAGAAATCATAAGTAAGTGCAGAGGCGTTGTGTGCGCTCTGTAAACATGATGGTTATTGTAGTTCCAGCGCCCTGGAGTCTGATTAAGAGTCTCTTAGGCAAGGACGGGAAGCCTCCAGGGCGGTACCGGTGGTACAGGGATCCAGGGAGGTGCTGGTAGCTCAGGGGGCCATAGCGGCACAGGCAGCTCAGGGGGCCAGGGCGATGCCAACTGTTCAGGGGGCCAGGGCGGAGCGGGCAATTCAGGGACAGCCTCCTTGGCCATACACAGGTAGCCCCCCCGCAAAATTTTCTTGGGCGGAGCTATGGGTTTCTGGGCTGGAGCACCCACTGGACTCTGGTCAGGGGCTGGAGCCCCCACTGGACCCCAAGACATCCCCTCATACTCCACTAGAATGTCTAAGGGCACAAGGGTCAGCTTCTCAAAGTCCAAATACCACTCAAGGGTCCTTTTGGGATTTCCAGGTGGTATCCACTAAGTGAAGTGTGGGTCTAAATCACTCCAAAACAAATCCATCAGCTGTTGATCACTCAGTACAGATGGCAGTGCTGTATAAACTCCTTTATGTATGACTCAATATCTCAACCATCTTGAAAAATGGAGCACAAGATCTCACCCGCTGAGTCCATCTTCACTGCTGCTGTCATTTTCTGTTATGGTCATGTATTCTGTCACGGTTGGTGGTGTAGTATTCAATGCACGACAAAGGAGATATCTTCAAATAACATTTAATGGAATACTAGGAACAAGGAACAGGAAAATTGATTGCCAACAAAACAGACATTTGATGCAGTTTTACTCACCACCTGCTGTTCCGACTCATGACCAGGATCATTATTGCTGTGACCGCTCCATCTTTCAGTTTCAAACGATCTGTAAATCCAGCGTAGAACTGGACCTTGGTAATGAAACCATAAGCGCCGATCCTGAGGGCTCGAGCAGCCACAGAAAAACACAAGATATTCTCCATTCATTTTAACCAATAAAAAAGTGATTGCAACTATTCGTTTCTATGGTTATTTTAATAACAAATATCGAGAGCGCATCAATGTAATGTGTGAGCACAAAACTCTCAGCTCCACTTAAGGCTGGGTTCTTTGGGAAGCAAGGTTATCTTTCCCTCACAACCAAAAACACGCTTCTTTGGTGACATTGTTGATTTTGTGAAGTCCTGTGACCTGTGTGGCGCTGCCGACGACTTCCGTAAAGCCGAAGTGTTGATGCACACCCATCAACGCTCGTTCGGCTTTACGGAAGTGCTCTTGCTCTCTCGCTCTGGTTGACGTGTTGGTACAGAAATACTCCGTCATACGTCCAACTCGTGTTTTGAAACTTTGGCCATGTTTATCATGAGAATCCAACTCTTTAACATTATAAATAAGTCAGAATGCATGAAATAGCACAAAACTTGCATTTTGTTCACATATTTTAGTCTTTCTCCTTTTGAGATGGAAAACTGACAGGCCTACAATAATGCAGTATGGATGTTTTGCCCTCCAGGTCTCAGCATCAGTCATGTGACCGAAAACTATGAATAGCATAATTAATCGATAAAATGTACACCACTGAATTTTTGTTAAGGACACTTACAGTGGGGTACAAAACTGAGACCACATTGAAAATCAGATTTTTTTTTTCCCCCTTTCCATTTAAAACTGGAAACTTAACATTTAACATATTTCATACATTCTTATTTTTCAGTTACACTTTTCACTCAAATTATTTTCCTGATATTATAATCTGTTATTATAAATTAAATACAAAAAAAGCAAAATAGAAGCATTTTACTAGTGGTCTCAGACTTTTAATTTTATAGTGGTGTTAACCATGTTGTAGCATGCAAATCTTATTAAATAGTGGTCTGAGTTTTCCTATCCTTTCCATTACACTGACAGCAGCCTATGCACCTGCTCAAACCCTCATTTGTTTAAATATATTTAGACCCACCACATCTTTTGTATAGTCCACACTGCAATAAAATGAGAGAAATGAGCTGAGAAATCTCAGCAGCAGTGCCAGCTTATCTGAAGGACCCTTGGAACCCTATTCTGATATCCCTCCACACTTCAAAAGCTGAGGCAGTTTCCCTCAGCCTGCCGCAGTGTGCCGACCCTTATATAGCCAGCAGACATTAGGTAAACGCAAGGTAGACGTTAGGTAAACTGAAAACAAGCACTTTTCAGTCAACAGCTGTATGCATAACTGCGATATGCTTCTCTGCACTGGCACTGGGCACACCACTGCAAGATTGTGTGCATAACTGTTTTATGTGGACAAGGGATGGTAGAGTTTACAATAAGCAGCTGTGAGAACACAAATTCAGGTGGTGCAGTATTGGAGGTATTTGTATTACTTTGATAGAGTTAGATTTTTAGGTCAGAGATCCTCAGCAAAACAAATCACATGCCAAGTCTGCATGTGTTCTTTTTGGATCAAGCCTTATCAATGGACACAACATTCTCAAGCTTTTCCTCAAATTACTTTATCAGCTTAGAGACATATATCTATTTTGTTTCTTTAGTTCTTTTTATTCCACATTTATTTCACCACATAACTATGTTCCTCCATCAACTATGTTCGGTCCACGCAAAACCATTTCAACCATGTTTTGTGAAAGGCAGTAAAACAGTGTGCTGTTTTGACTTCTTTACACATTTTATAAACTCTTGAACTTTCAGCTAGTCAAAATGCCATCATACATACGTACATATAACTAGCGCATTAAGCCCAGGACACAGCATTGTTTTGGATGTTCGGTACAGAGCCCCGCACATGACAGTCAGGAAAAAAAGTAAATTGTGCACACAATTTACTAATCCATTCCCTCAATTTACTAAATCATGTGCACGATTTACTGTTTTGTTCCCTGGATTTATAAATGGTGAGCATGATTTAGCAAATCAGGGGAACAAATTAGTAAACCTGTGCACATGATTTATAAATCAAGGATTTAGCCTACTATTTTTTTCCTGCATGTCATGTGTGTGGCTCCGTAATTCAGTAAGTTTCATCACAAAATACTTTATATTTTTATTCTTTATGTTCTGTCTTACAAATGACAGTGTGAGCGCTAAGCAAACCAGGACTAAATTTATTATTTTCTTTTTTTTTTTTTTTTGGTCTGGACCAAAAGAACTAAGAGAACCAATCTACAATCTACCTTTTTCTTGTTGGAATATTTTAGTGTGAACACTACTCACACTGAACTAAAAAGCACTAAAAAATTCCAGCAGGAAAAAGTACACTTCAAATACCCAGATGATGCACTTATTTAACTGGGGGAAAACAAAGTGTGGAATTTTGGACACTTCATGCATTCAGCACCCTAGCAACTAACCAGAACACCCTAGCAAACGCATGGCAAACCCCTCTCCGAATGTCCTACAAAACAAAATAGCAACACCATAGCAACCACCAAGATCCCCTTGGAACTGCATAGCAACTCCATTACAACACCCTAGCAACTATCTAGGACACCCTAGCAATACCAAAGAAACCTCTCCGAACAGCTTGCATCGCATTACCTTAGGAACCACATAGCAACCCCTCTCCAGCTGCCCTAGAAACTGCATTGTAACACCCAAGCAACCACCCAGAACACCCTAGTACTGCTTAGCAATGACCTAGCCACATCACAATGCACTAAAACCATTTAGGACACTTTAGAATCTCACAGCAACATTCTGGTAAAGTTTTGCACAGGCAAACACTCGCATTTTCAGAAAATGTAAAAATCTGGTTCTATGTCTAATGATGCAAATTTACAGAGACAGACTCATTAATAGATCTTTTTACAACTAGCGGGCGCCTATTAATGTTTAGTTGTCAATGCTTTCTCCACATGATCATTGTACAGTTATAGACATGGATGTTGTTTACTTTTGTGGCTTGGAAAGTAAAGACTATCCATTCATTCTTTTTTTCTTGATTACTGAGATATGCTTCTTGCCAGCACTTCCCTTCTGAACCTCCAAACACACACATAGAGGTATTCACATGTACACAGTTTTACATTAAATTCAAATAACCATCTATCAGTAGAGGAATGACCTAATCTTATTCCTTGCCAATAGCCTGAAACACAACTAGTGCTTGAACACAGACTTTTTGGCAAAAGTCCTCCAGACCAAACAAGGAGTGCTAGACAATCTGGGTTTAAAACTCAGCAAGGGGTGGGGAGGGGGATATGGTACCTTTCCAGAAAACCCCCTTAGTTTCTTTACAAAATTTGACACAAACTGCCAGAATGTATGCATGTGCAAGAATCTAACAGGCAGTTGCGAACGATTATTACAACAGCCCGTGAGTGTAAGTGACTGGTCATATGGATTATACCTCTGAAGATGAAACAATATCATGAAACTTTTCTCTTATTACAAGTATGACTGTCAAGATAAAGGAACCTTTACGAATGACGTTCACAGCAGTTTTAGCATGTATGAATCAAACTTCTGTTGCATGATTTAGCAAATCATAGCAAGTCATATCTTCTGGACGTCATTCAGCCTAAAAGACTGTTTGAAGTTTGAAGTACATTACAATTTATTACCTATTAAGGAGAGAAACAACTTAATTACGAAAAGGCTATTTATGTATTGGTCCCGGTTGTAAGTCTCCATTCTCAGAGGTCACATTGAGCCTTAAGGATGCACCATTATTTCAAAAGTCTTCATGACTTAGCCGTCAACACCCCAGTTGGATCTAAAGGCTTTGGGGCTACAGGGGTTATTAAAATCTGTGTTGTCAACCTTCAATAATGTGTTCTAACGCACACCCATTCAGTGTTTTTCCATCACATACATGATTTAATGTGTTCTTCAGGGACTCATTAATAACAATAGAGTGATAGCTGGAGGCTGGCCAAGTGGCCAAGCTCTCTTCCTTTTTGAATGATTGAATAATGGGTCTTAAATGTTACTTACACCCCTATAGCTGGAAACAATAGATCACATAATAACCTTATCTGGAGTGATTTCTTACTGCTTTTGATTGGATAAAAAAAGAAATGCTCTCTATGAGAATATCTGGCAGACGTTTCTCTTGGTGAGGTAGATGTTAAGAGAGAGAGAGATTCTCTTTATTTTTTTGGCCAAGGCTTTGACTCATGCTGGCAGAAGTGGCCCAAATAAATGCACTAGCACCAGTCATTCAGGGGGGTTAGGGGTGGGGTTAGAAAAAACAGAAAAAAATCAACATAATGTACAAGACCCAAGTGTGCTAGTTTCCCTAATTACGTAGTGTTCCTTCATCTCTACTTTCTTTCTCTCTCTCTCTCTCTCTCTCTCTCTCTCTCTTTCATACTGACCCCCCACCCCTTATCCTTCTTGTTCAAGACATGGGTGTGCAATGATTTGCTTTTGGGGGATAAAACCCACAGTTTGGGAGTGGAGAGGGATATTACAGAGCAGGATGGCCCGAAGTAAGCTACCTCTGCTCTTGCATGGATTTCTCCTGCTGGTTCTGTGTAGACCCTCCCTTCAAGGAGGTAAGGTGTCTTCAAACTCATTTGGCTTTTTCTATCTTATTGTATTTCAGGTGTACTGCAGTTATGGCAATAGCATCACACTCTCTTGTGGGTGCAGTTATTTTGCATTTTATTATCTGTATTCTGAATGTTTTAGATACAGGTAAAGGAGGGATTAATAAAAAGTAAGCAAGTGGCATCCAAAATCCTTTACTGAGGGAATGCTGTGGTGTATTGTTGCAGGATGGTTTATTGTGTCAATAAAATTTGACTCCGGTCTTGCATGATCTTTTAATCATAATTAAACTTTACGGTGATGAGGTAACATTGCCAACTCATGATTTAGTAAAGCTACAAGCTATTTATTAAATTAAGCTAATATATCAATCATTTTATAGAATATATATATACATATATATATATATATATATATATATATAGCTTTTTAGTTCTAAGCTTGTTGTTCTTTACATGAATCACATCCATTTTCTGTTCCCCTATGCCTCCAAATCTTAAACAGCAAGGCGAGAGGACACACAAACTCATGTGGTAATGCATTCTGTGCTGTTTGAGGCTTCACATAAAAGACTAGATGTGGAGGTTAGTTAGAACCCCTTGGGTATGTGGCATCATCACTGAGTAAAGGACAAGAATGGTCCTCATAAACTGGTAATGTGTTACAGGAGTGAGATCCTAATATGCATCGTCTGACATAACAATCAAATAATAAATATATGGGTTTGCAGTGCAGTGATGTTCACATTAGATTTGGTCATTTCTACTAATAATGTTTTAGAAAATATTCTCTTTATTCCCCTCTTATCAATTTCTGCTTTTCTTTGTAGTTTGCCAGGTCAAACTAACAAATAAATGCTTCCTTATGTCTTTATCTGGCAAGCTATCCTGCATAGTACATATTAATAAAGATATTTATTAATGTTCTCTTTCTCTCTCAGGAATCTACATACCAGCTGGGGCAGGGGGAGGAGCAGGAGCTGGATTAGGGGCTGGAGTTGGAACTGGAGCTGGACTTGGAACCAGCACTGGAACTGGTCTAGGAGGTGGATTTGGTCCTGGAATCGGAGGTGTTGGGCCAGGAGTTGGTCCTGGAGGAGTTGGAACAGGGTTAGGTCTAGGTGCTGGTCCTGGTGGACTTGGAACAGGGCCAGGAATTGGCATCAGACCTGGAACTGGTGAGGGTTTACATTTATTTTTAAACATTTCATGTGCAATTAGTGTCTATAGTTTCCATATCAGTGCTATAACAATCCTTAATAAATAAGGAACTAATACATTATATATATACAGTTGCAAGAAAAAGTATGTGAACCACTTGCAGAATCTGTGAAAATGTAAATCATTTTAACAAAATAAAGGAGATAATACAAAATGCATGTTATTTTTTATTTAGTACTCTCCTGAGTAAGATATTTTACATAAAAGATGTTTACATATAATCCACAAGACAAAAAAAATAGCTGAATTTATTAAAATAACCCCATTCATAAGTATGTGAACCACTGATTCTTAATACTGTGTGTGGTTACCTGGATGATCTACGACTGTTTGTTTGTTTTGTGATGGTTCTTCATGAGTCTCTTGTTTGTTCTGAACAGTTAAACTGAGCTCTGTTCTTCAGAAAAATTCTCCAGGTCCTGCAGATTCTTCAGTTTTCCACCATCTTTTGCATATTTGAACCCTTTACAGCAGTGACTGAATGATTTTGAGATCCGTCTTTTCACACTGAGGACAATTGAGGGACTCAAACACAACTATTAAAAAAAGGTTCAAACATTCACTGATGCTCCAGAAGAAAACACGATACATTGAGAGTCGGGGGGTGAAAACTTTTAAACAGGATGAAGATTTTTCTTATTTTGTTTAAATATACATTTTTTTCATTTAGTACTGCGATTTGGAAGCAACAGAAGATACTTTCATGTTTCACAGAAGACAAATTAAATACAATTTAACTTGATCTTAAAAACCCAAATGTTTTCACCCCCCGTCTATTAATGCATCATGTTTCCTTCTAGAGCATCAGTGAATGTTTGAACCTTTTTTAATAGTTGTGTTTGAGTCCCTCAATTGTCCTCAGTGTGAAAAGATGGATCTCAAAATCATTCAGTCACTGCTGTAAAGGGTTCAAATATGCAAAAGATGGTGGAAAACTGAAGAATCTGCAGGACCTGGAGAATTTTTCTGAAGAACAGAGCTCAGTTTAACTGTTCAGAACAAACAAGAGACTCATGAAGAATCATCACAAAACAAACAAACAGTCGTAGATCATCCAGGTAACCACACACAGTATTAAGAATCAGTGGTTCACGTACTTATGAATGTTTTTTAATAAATTCAGCTATTTTTTTGTCTTGTGGATTATATGTAAACATCTTTTATGTAAAATATCTTACTCAGGAGAGTACCAAATAAAAAATAACATGCATTTTGTATTATCTCCTTTATTTTGTTAAAATTATTCACATTTTCACAGATTCTGCAAGTGGTTCACATACTTATTCTTGCAACTGTATATGTATATATAATTTATGTATATAATTATATATGGGGGGCAAGGTGCTGGACTGGGTACTGAAGGTCTTGGGGGAGTTGGGCCTGGTACAGGAGGGCTTGGTACAGGAGGACTTGGTACTGGTGGATTAGGCACTGGAGGACTCGGAGCAGGTTGCTGAAACTTGTATTATTTACTTTAATTTATTTTTTATTAAGTGTATTATTTTTTGTGATTAACATACTAAACGATTTAAGGGCATAAAAAATACCTAAATATGTAAAAACCAATTTCATGTTTTTCTCACAGGGCCATTTGTCAAGCCACCTAAAACAGGTGTGTTATAACACATGCTAAAATTTTGGATTAATGTTATTAATAAAGACTGGCAGTAACATTGACTTTACATCAGATTAGAAGTTCATTGTGTCAACACAGGAGGATATCTACCAGGAACTGGACCAGGTGGTACAGGTGTTGGTCCTGGAGCTGGATCACTTGCACCTGGAGGAGTTGGTCCTGCTCTTATTGGACCAGGAGGCATTGGACCTGGTGGCATAGGTCCTGGTGGCATAGGTCCAGGAGGCATTGGACCTGGCGGCATAGGTCCTGGCATTGGAGCCGTGGGAACTAGACCAGGAGGTGTCGTACCTGGAAGCATTGGCCCCGGTGCTGGAACTGGAGGCCTTGGAGCAGGTATTATTTCTTATAAAGTAATTTTACTAATAAGCAATCAAACCTATCTCAACTCTTTCTGTTCTGCTAGTCTTTGTGGGATTGTAGAATAACTCAATGTACCTCAGCCAAATAATACTGGAAACATTTTATTTGTTGGGTAGGGTGGTAGACTGAGATTAATCTCTTTTTGAAAGATTGAAAGCAATTTTTTTCTTTCACCTTATATTTTGTAGGTGTAGGTGCTGGTGGCAAACCCCCTAAACCTGGTGAGTGGGAGAAAACTGCAGTCAATAAAGTGCTCGCATATTTTTGCAATTTTAACTACACACATTAAATTAAGCAAATAATGTATTGGTTTCATTGATGTTTGCACAAGTCTTGCTTCACACAAACAGGTTATGGGGGTATTCCAGGCACTCTTGGAGCTGGAAGTCTTGGTGGTGCTGGTGGTCTTGGAGGCCTTGGACTGAGGCCAGGGGGTGCTGGCCTTGGAGGTTTATTACCTGGTGGCTTTGGTGTTGGTCCAGGGGCTGGTGGCATTGGCACAGGAGTACCTGGACAAGGTAGAAAAAAACTTACTTAACAAAGTTAAACTTTAAGTTAAACAATCTTTTATTGTCATGTTTCTTAGAATTTTATCATTTTTCTTAAGGAGTTGGTTTGGGCACTGGTGTGGGAGGGCTTGGCCCTGGTGGAGTTGGTCCAGGAGGTGCTGGAAGAGGTTAGAAAATTAATAAAACTAAATGTTACTAACTATGTATGGATATTTAAAAGCATAATCCTAAATATATTATATTTAGTGCAGTTTTTTCATTTCCTGCTTCTAGGTGTGGGAGGAAAAACCCCCAAAACAGGTAAGATGCACTGTTTAAGATTTACTGCTGGACTTACTGTATAAAGACTGAAGATTTCATCTTCACTGAAGAATTTAAGGTAGATTCATTCCAAATATATACATTATTTACAGGTTATGGAGGCCTTGGTGGCATTGGACAAAGTGGCATTTTTCCTGGTGGAGTTGGACCAGGTGGCATTGTCCCTGGTGGTACTGGCCAAAGTGGCATTTTTCCTGGTGGTGTTGGAACAGGTGGCATTGGACCAGGTGTCTTTAGTCCTGGTAAGACATCTTTATTATTAATAGTAGACAATAGTTACTGCCTTTATACTGATTTTATTCAGATAATACTATTTGATTAAAATAAATAATTTTGCATTGTCACAGGAGCAGGCAGAAATCCTGGGAAATCAGGTATGATGCAAATAAAAAGTATTTTGCAACTACAACAAAAACACTGTGCAATCACATTTCAAATCCATGTGTTGTTTTCACAGTGAACGTGACTATTTCTTATTAATTCTTATAGCTACTGCATTCAGAAATATCATAAATTTGAAAGCAGCGTTTTTTAAATGCATTTACCCACCTAAATTTAGGTTATGGTGGGCCTGGGGGTTTTGGTGGTGGCCCGTTTGGAACAGGAAGTCTTGGACCACTTACACCTGGAGGTACTGGAACAGGTTACCCATCAGGTGGTAAGGATACACTTTCTTTTCTCCTAGGTTGTAGACATAAAATAAAGAATATTTTACTGTAGTTATGAAACACTAGGATAAAATATTTCCATAAAAACTAAGACCATAATTTTAAAAAGCAAATCTAGTAGTGAACTAGAGTATAATACTCTAAATAAGATTCATCAAAACAAGACTTTAAATAACACTTAAAACATAGGAATACATTTAAAGATGATCAGTGTAAAGTGATCATATTTGGGGGGGGGGCAACAAATAAAAAGCAACATGCTTTGCTGCTTAAACATTGAATTTGTTTTTAGGCAGCTATGGTGGATACGGTGGGCCTGGAGGTCTTTATCCTGGAGCTGGAACAGCTAGCCAGAAGCCACCAAAACCAGGTAAAACTAGATCTATGGACATGAGTATTGGCTTAAAAAAAAGGTGTAATACTTTGTTACTTGTGGTAGGACACAAATCTTGATTAAATCATCTTGTCACTGTTTTACACCACAGCAAAAATGTCTTGGCAAAAGAATCTAGTTGATTTTAAAAGCACATTAAAAACAACAACAACAACAAAAACACTTAAACTGCTTGATCCTTCTGAAACAGGAATTGGACCTGGTGGTGCAGGAATTGGTCCAGGCGGTGCAGGATTTGGACCTGGTGGTACAGGAGTTCGGCCTGGAGTTGTAGGAATTGGTCTAGGTGGCACTGGGATTGGACCAGGTGGGACAGGAATTGGACCAGGTGGCACAGGACTTGGTCCAGGTGGAGCAGGAGTTGGTCCTGGAGGTGTAGGAATTGGACCTAGTGGCACTGGAAATGGAATTGAAGGAGGAGGAGTTGCGCCTGGTAGAGGTTAGTTTTGAGGAGCATAATTGTTACTGCTTTATTTATGTAAGTATCATAATAAGCTGTTTGCAACTTCATTATGGCTCCTAGCACCTTTTCTCCCCCAAACTGGATTACCTGGAACTGGGACAGGCACTGGGGGCAAAGTCGGAAAGACTGGGAAGGCACCGGTGCCAGGTTATTTGCATTTATTGATAGATCTTTTTTAATAGTTTTAACAAATCTTTGAAAAGAAAGTTTTTTTTTGTTTTTTTTTGGTTTTTTTCTGCATTCAAACAAGGTGTTGGGATCCCTGGGTTATACCAAGGGGGTATTGTTCCTGGACAAGGTGAGTGACTTAAATATTTAACAGTTACAAGATTTTCTAGTGTTTGTAGAATATTCACACAGATATAAAAAAATCTGCATTTTTGTTTTTGTGTATAGGCTTTGGCGGTAGAGGCATTCTGCCAGGTATAGCCACAGGATCTCAAACTGGTAAGCTTTATGTAGTTTATAGTTTATTTATAGCTTTATAATTTTTATCCAACAATGAAAATGCTTTCTGAAGCTCTCTCCTATTTTTTTGCTTATAGGGCAGCTTGGTCAAGGTGCAGTTGGAGCCAATGGTAAATTAAATTACTGACAGAACAATTCTTCAAATAAGGTATGAAAACTACTTTTAACAGAGATCACTTCTCTTTTCTCTTTGCAGGAGGCCGTGGAGGTTTTGGTCAACAAATACCAGGCGTGTTCGGTGGATATCCTCTTATATCACCTAAGTCTGGAGGTAGTAGGCATTTAAAAATCTGTCCATTTATCCATTGTAGTTATTCACATTTGTCAACCATCATGCACTATACTTGTCAGACAATTAAATTACCTTCTCATAAAAAAAAAAAAAATATATATATATATATATATATATATATATATATATATATTTGCCATATGATTATAGTTTTACAGTATTTATAGAAATGTACTTTCTTACCTCATTCAAGGCACAAGCGCTGCAAAGTCTCAGGCTAAAGCTGCCAAGTATGGTAAGTTATGCAGGAGCAATATTTCAGTATATGTCAAAAGCACATGCTTGATATTTTTGACTCTTCTTTCAGGGGCTGGTGGTGTTCCTGGTCTAGGTGGTGGACTTGGTGTGGGAGGTGTACCTGGTGCAGGAGGTCTGCCAGGACTAGGTGGTGTTCCAGGTGCAGGTGGTATACCAGGCATTAGTGGTGTTCCTGGTCTAGGTGGTGGGCTTGGTGTAGGAGGTGTACCTGGTGCAGGTGGTATACCAGGCACTAGAGTCATCCCTGGAACTGGTGGTGCAACTCCTGGTGTTCTATATCCGGGAGCTGGTGGTGTCTATCCTGGAGGTAAATTTAGGATTTATTATAAATAGAATAAATAGACTGAAATATTTAGAGATTATCTAAAACAGTGAAAATTGCTCAAGTATTATAATATCTATGAATTGTCTCTCATTAGGAGCTGGGGCAAAAGCTCGGAAATATGGTAAGAAAAACTTTAGATTCTTGTTTTATTCAATCACCTGGCTGACAACAGTCTCTTTTATGAAAAAGGATAGGTGTAAAGAAATGAATGATGTGAAACCAAATCTTAAAATCTTATGCCTTCTGAAAAGTATTATCAGTTACTTTAAAAAGTATACATGAAAAATAAAGAGCTGGTTTTGCTGGTTTGAGATTTATCATGCAGCATGTTGGCAAATATAGAAACAGAGGATCATCTTAATTTCTATTAATTTTGGGTTGTCTATTTTCCAGCTTCAGGGATAGGAACTGGTGGACTTCCTGGTTCTGGTTTGGGAGTGGGTAGTCTTGGAGTGGGAGGACTTCCTGGTTCTGGCTTGGGAGTAGGTGGCCTTGGAGCTGGAGGAGTTCCTAGTTCTGGTTTGGGAGTGGGCGGCCTTGGAACTGGTTTGGGTGGTCTTGGTGGACCCCTTGGTTCTGGTTTAGGAGCTGGTGGACTCCCCGGACATGGAGTTGGTCCTGAAGGTATTTTGAAAACAATAATATTAGTTGAAAATGACTTTGATTGGTGCTTAAAGTACATATTATCATTAACAGCACAACAATGTCTACTATTCTGCCATGTTTTAGGATATGCTGCGGCCAAAGCAAGAAAATATGGTATGACTTTACATTCTGCATTTTGCAATGTGATAGATCTATTGAAAGGAAAATTCACTGTGTCCAAAAATTTATATTTTTGCCTTAGCAACTCTTACTTGAAAATTACAGGCTGGTGTGTTTAAACAGGGTTAGGTCTGAACTCAGGAAGGTAGCTCCCCGGGAACAAGGTTGGCTACACCTGACCTAGCTTTTCACAGAATGCATGAGAAATTATTCGTCATGATTGAATGCTATACACATTTGTTAAGTATTATGTATGCAAAGAGTGTCCCCATCCTTATTGTAGGAGGTCAGTTAATTTCAGACTTAAGTCTTGGCTTTATTCTTTGGCTCTTTTTAATCTAAGTTAAAAAGGAAAATATTATTAATGTCCCTCTTAATTATTTAGTACATATTGTATACCCTACATCAGGGTTCCTCAACTAGTGTGCCACAGGCCAAATCAGGCCGATCATAATTTTTTATTAGGTCCTCTGATTGTTTTAGTTGAAATCACTGTATATCTGTACTCTCCCCCGAAAAATCAGACTTTATGATTTTATTTTATATATAAGTTGTGAGATTCTACCACAGTCATAGAAACCATAAGAAAGGAAAGACATTAATATTCATTGATAAATGCTTTGTAGCTCAACTTGGACGTCAGGGTGGGACTTTGGGTACTGGAGGATTACTAGGTGGAGCAGCCGGTGTGTCTGGTGTTGGACTTGGTGGAGTACCTGGTGGAGGTCTTGGGACTGGTGGGCTACCTGGAGGTGGACTTGGTGGATTACTTGGTGGAGGTCTTGGGACTGGTGGGCTACCTGGAGGTGGACTTGGTGGATTACCTGGTGGAGGAACTGGTGGTGGAGTTGGTGGTCTTCCTAGTGGTGGTTCTGGAGGACTCCCTGGCTCTGGAACTGGTACCAAATGATACCATTTTATTGTATGATTTTATTATAAAGTTTTGAGTTCATTTTTAATATTACATACTCTGATGCTTTCCAGGATATGCAGAGGCAAAAGCTCGTAAATATGGTAAAACAACAGTTAATTAAATCCTTCAACATACTGTTAAAGGAATTATGATGGTTTTATTGATAGCATTTATTATCCAAACTTTATGGTAGCTTACAACCTGAGATATTATTTTTGCTTTCCTAGGTCTACTTGGTGGAGGTGCTGGTTTAGGCCCAGGCACTGGATTAGCTGCAGGTATTCCAGGAAGATTACCAGGTACTGGTGTTGGACCAGGTGGGGCAGGGATTATACCAGGAACTGGAGTTGGACAAGGAGGCATCCCTGGTGTGGGTTACGGTCCAGGAGGTGTACCCGGTGGTGGCTTTGGACCTGGGAGTGTTCCTGGAAGTGCATTTGGACCTGGAGGTAAATTGGTATTTGCAATTATTTAAAATGTGAATCTAATTAGTTTTGAAAGGACTAAGTCTTAGGGAGGGTGGGTAGGTGGATTGGTATGTGTTTTCATACTTTTGTTTGCTGGGAAAAATGTAATTAATAAAAACAAAAAAGAAAGAAAAAAAAAGAAGAAGAAAGACTAATGCTGCGTCCCAATTCGCATACTATCCGTCCTAAATAGTATTCGAAATAAAAGTTAGTATGTCCCAAATTGTAGTATGTTGAAATGAGTATTCTAAAGATACCCGGATGGTCTACTTTTTTTTTTAGTTAGAATTCGAAGTGCAGATATGTGCACACTCTAACGGCTAATATTGCCCATAACACATTGCGCTGTGGACGAGGATTCGACTAGAACTACAAATACGAATAAAAAGTGTTAAAAAAACTACAAACATGACGGATGTGCGAGACCGACGGTTAAGCAGAGAGGTTATAAAGGGGCTTGAGTGATTAATAATCAGTATCTAACCTGACGAAAAGATATTTATTAAATGTTACCCACATTATATTTCATCTGCAACAGCATTGTGAACTTTTATAATGATGCGTTTGGTCATTAACTTTTAAATGCATAATTATGCAAAGATGAGGGGAGTTCTCTGCATGAAAGACCTGGCAGGTAAACGTGACTACATTTCTCTCCGAAACAGTAGGAAATTAAATGTGGAGGATTTTAACTGTGACAAGATGATTGACAGGGTAGTTTAAACAGTTACAGATTGCGTAACTAAGCAACAGAACGTCTGTTAAAGTCGCAATTATGACGAGGTAGTATGTCCCAAAGCTTGCATACTCTGCTACACACTCAAAAGTATGTACTTTTTCTTTACAAAAACAGTACATACTTTAAGGACGTAGTATAAGTAGGCGAATTGGGACGCAGCATATGTCTTGGAAATCTAAAATGAGTACACTGAAAAAAATAAATAAATAAATAAATAAATAAAACTAGAAAATTGGAAAAGGTCATGGTAATTTATTCCCATGTGTCGCACTACTATTTTTTTTTTAAAGAGAGAAAGAGAAAGGGTAGTATTACTAACCACCAGACTTGACTGAGGGTACACTTGATAGCCCATAGTCATTGCTGTATTTGCCCCTAAACAATGTCTTACCACAAGATTAAATTCTTAAGTGCAAGGGACCACAAAGACGCAATGCATTGATATACTGCACTGAATACTGACTGAACATTGTACTGAATATTGACTGTAGAGGAGTGTGAAGGATGTTGTACAACTGTTTTATAGCTAAGATCTTTCTTTACACTGCCTATTGAGTTTCTTCTAGACAGTCTATGAATTATGTAATTATGAATGTATGTCATTCTTTTTGCAGGAATTCAAAGACAGACAGGCACAAAGCATCTCTATATAACTCAATGTCATAAGAAAATGATAGCTTCAACCTTTCTTGGAGTTTAATTAAACTCTGGCCAATCTGGAAACCTAAGTAACATGTCTAGCCAGATGACCTTTCTTTGGGTTGACTGTAAATTTAGCCATCACAATCCTGGGCACATTTTAGTGTCTCGTCAGTGTTCTCAACTGCATCATTCAAGCACACAACAATACAAGTTTATTGTGGTTAGAGCACAGTGTTGGTTATCTACTGGATGGTGATTTTAAGCATAGGTATTTTTCCATACTCTGCTCTTCTTTCTATATAGCCTGGGCAATGTTTTCTGAAGTGACATCTAGAAGTTGCTGGAATGAAGTTCTAATTATAAACAGGTGAACAGAGGTAAAGATCTGGAGGTTCATGCTCAGATGCCCCTCTCTAGATGGGGAGTGTTGAAGTCAGTGTAGTCTTCGAGGGTATGCAGTGACGCAAGGATCAGTGGCGGGGCACTAGCTGGCCTATAAGATCTTGCTTGCTTTTTTGGTTTACTCTGAGATCAAAGATATTGAAGGCCTAATAAAAAAAAAGTCACACTGGTTGTTTAAAGACACAATTAGCTAGAAGCTATAATTTTCATATTAAGAATCTTCGTAGCTTAAACCACAGCAAAATATTTCTCTAACATTGACTTTTTTATATTCTAGAATACGCTAGGGCCAAAGCTCGCAAATATGGTAAGGAGAAAGCTAAATAAACTTGTTCTCCAATTTTTAGAATCCATGTAGAAAAATCTAATTATAAATGATATTTTTCCATGCATTTTGCAAATAGGGGTTACTGGTGGAGCTGGTGGAATGGGATTGCCTGGAGGATTAGGAGGGTCACTTGGTAGTGGAACAGTTCCGGGTGTTGGAGCTGGAGGAGGAACACCAGGTGCTGGAATTGGACCAGGAGGGGCACCAATTGGTGGTTATGGACCTGGAGGAGTACCTGCAGGTGGTTATGGGCCAGGAGGAGTACCTGCTGGAGGATATGGACCTGGCTCTGGCGGTATGCTGACAAACATTATATTACATATGCAGTTAAGGGGTTCTGTTCATTTCCATTTCTACATTTATTCTTTGTATCTCACTTTGAATGCAGCCTATCCAGGTGGACCAAAAGCCTTAAAATATGGTAGGATATTTTAAATGAGCATTGTCATCATGTTTTTTTTTTTCTCTCTACAATTTGCCATAAACACTTATTATATAATTTTAATCCAGGTCCTGGTGGGAGTGGAGGGGCACCAGGACTTGGTCTGCAGGGTCAAATAGGAACCGGTCCAGCAGGAGGATTTGGTACAGGGGCAAGGCCACTTGGTGGTTATGGTCCAGGGACTATAGGAGGTCCTGGGTTTGGATTTGCTGGAGCAGCACTGCCTGGTGCTGTTGGAGCAGGAAGCAGAGGAGGGCTTGGACCTGGGTATGGAACAGGTGCTGGAGGTAATTTACGTGAATCAAAATAGGTAATTTACACATGCATTAGAAAATGTTTTTTTTAAACTGTATCTGATCTACATTCTTTCAATTTATTACATATAATGCCCTATAGGATATGGACCTGGATCAAAAGCAGCTAAATATGGCAAGTTGAAATATACTAGTTCTACTGTACATACACTTTCATATGTTTTGCAAATGGCTGTTAATCATTAGTTTATTTACTCTACATTCAAATAGTTACAAATGTTAAATATTTTATTAATATAATTAATTTTAATACAGATGAATGTATTTTTCAAATATATATTCATATTTCATGTACATTAACTACTAATATTTTAATTATATCATGCTTTAATATGAACTATTATTAATATCAAATATTATCATTATAAGCTTAAGTGTTAAAAATTAAAAGTCTGCCTTGGAATGATTCAAAATTAAGACTAAATCCAGGCATATTTTGACAGGTTTACCTGGTTCTGGAGGTATCTTAGGAACAGGAGGTATACCAGGAGCTGGAACAGGAGTGGCAGGAGGACCTGGAGGTATATAAAGCAATTTGATATGCAACTGTTTTTTTCTCTGTTAATGGGATACTCCACCCAAAAATGAAAATTCTGCATTTACGCACTCTCGTGTCATTTCAAAACTGTATACCTTTCTTTCTTCTGTGGAGCATACAATTTCTTGTTTGCTTTCCATACTATACAAGTCAATGGGCTCTACTGTTGTTTGGTTCTCAACATTCTTCAAAATATCTTAAAGGGATAGTTCACCTAAAAATGACATTTCTGTCATCATTTACTCCCCCTCAAGTTGTTCCAAACCAGTATCAATTTCTTTGTTCTGCTGTACACAAAGGAAGATATTTGGAAGAATTTTTGTAACCAAGCAGATCTTGCAAATTTTACCCTAAAATTTGAATATAAACATTATCAGACATTTTACAAACCAAACTAATAACTGATTTGTATGCTGAATTTGAATACTAAGTAAAAAGGTAAATTAATACTTATTTTTTTCAGTTCTGCCTGGAGGGCTTGGGGTTGGTCTTGGGACTGGTGTTGGATATGGGGGGTATGGAGGTAAAGTTTTAAAAACTAGATCTGCAATGTTGAACACTAAACTTGAGACATACGATTTTATTTTTTAAAACAATTAGTTTAAGCATTGGTGGGTGAACCTGCTGTTTTGTTATATTTCATTCTAAAGGGTATGGAGGAGCACAAAAACCACCTAAATATGGTAAACTATTTATTGTACCTATCTTTTATCATTAAAATGCCACATATATTCAGGCTAAAATTTGACCCCATGCATCTGCATCTAACAGGACAACCAGCTGGTGGGGTTGAAAGTGTGTTGGGTGGGTCGGTACCAGCAACTGGTGGAACTGGGGCCACAGGAACTGGAGTTGGAACTGGTGGGTGATCACTACTAAAAGAAGCTAAATAACAGTTAATAGATACAGGTAGGAATTTGTTTACATGCTCAGCGTTATATCTCAGGTGGTGTAGGTGGGGCTGGAGGTATACACGGTTCAGGAACCAAGCAAGACAAATATGGTGAGTTTGTGATCTTTGGTTATATCATCTAGCAATCCATCTCTCGAGTATAATATAATATTACTATTCCAATTTTCCATGTAAATCCAGGGGTACCAGGCATCACAGGAGGACCAACAATTCCAGGTAGTACAGCTGCTACTGGCACAGATCATGGTTCAGGTCCTAAACCTGCAATTGATGGAGGTAATGCAGTTAATTAATTAATGTTCATTATAAATTAATGTTCTGTTAATTTAAAATGTACTTAATTAAGATACACACATGTAATATCCAAAATAGTGTCATAACTACCAGTCTTATCTGTTCCCTGTTTAGTGATCGGCAGTCCTTATGGGGGAACTCAAGGTCAAGAAGGTCAAGAACATTACTTTTTTTTTTTTTTTTTACTCTATTATAGAAATTTATTGTATTTATTATTTGTTCATTAGCGGTTAATTTTTTTTGTTCCTGCATTGTAATTTTTACATTTTGTTGAACACACAGGTGGAACAAAAGCTCCCAAGACTGGTAAGAAAATGTTTTTTTGTATCCACCCCATATATCTGGAATAAAACAACTGTCATTTTGAGATTATAAGAAAAAAAATGAGCAGGTATTTCCTTTTAGCCACCAGTTTTATTTTGTGATCATTTTAGAATCTGGAGGACCAATAGAGGGATCAGGTGCGTCCACTGGAGAATAAGTATTTAATGAACAATGGAACAATTTTACTGCCTTAAGTTGGATTTCCAATTTTCCTAAAACGATGGGAACTGAGCAGTATGTAATATATTTAAGGTGTTACTGGTGGGCCCATTGATGCTGATGGGCTTGATGGAGCTGCTGGGACAAGAACACCCATCTTAGCTGGAGAAAGACCAGGTAGACCCTTCCTGTTCAGTGAGCATGTAGACATCCTAATCTACTGCTCCAGGTGTTTGTTCATGGTGTGTGTGTGTGTGTTCACTTGGATGGGTGAAATGCAGAGCACAAATTATATGGGAGTATGGGACACCATACTTGGCTACACGTCACATCACTTTCACTTTGCATTTTACCATCTGTTCTTGGTAAATGGACAGATGCAGTTGAAGGTGCCAGGTGCTGCCTCTCATATTTGTTTTATTATTTTCATATATTTTTCCACCCTTCACTGTATGTAAATTTACTTACACAACTTATTGTTAAAGTCTATTATAAGCTTACAAAGATTAAAGAAATAGTTCACCCAGAAAAGGAAACTATCGATATTCCCCCATTCCACGAGTTGTATGAAAAACATTTGATACTTGTTTTGTCAGAATGTTCTTTAAAAATTTAGCTTTTTAGTCAACAGAAGAATCAAAGTCACACAGGTTTTGGAGCAAATTATGAAACTTTTTTCTTTTTTTTTTTGAAAACTATTCCTATAATGGTAAAACAACCTATTCATAATTAAAGTGGAATTAATATTATTGCTGTCAGTTTACTGTTTAGCAGCTGTTTCTTCATGTGGATCATATTATAGCAAAAGAAAAACGCATATCAAAATACCCTGTATGTTCAGAATGATTGCTTAAAAGTGCTGAAAATGATTTTAAAGAGCTACATGTGACCACATTTTTTGTTCATGTTTTAGGTGTTTCTGGAACTGCTCCAGGTTTGTATTTAGCTTCTAGTTGTGAAATACTACATCAGTCAGTCATTTATTAAGTTTGAAAATTCCTAATTACCTTAATTGACATTCTCTTTTTTTAGGTGGAACGGGATCACCACAGTCAGAGAGTGAGATCTCACTTTATAACTTGAAAATTACTTACTGACCTCAGACGTGATCACACTGAGCTAAAGATTATTTTCTTTGTTTCTTCTTTTGGTTGGTAGTGGATTCCTTCAAGCTGATTTAAATGAAATTATCCACCTACATCACAGGTCTCCAGACTAAGTCCTGGAGGGCCGCTGTCCTGCAAAGTTTAGCTCCAACCCCAGTTAAACACTCCTGAACCAGCTAATCACTGTCTCGGTAGGCATACAAGAAACTTTCAAACAGTGGCTTGTTGCATGAAGCTAGTTGAACAAACTCTTGAGTTTCAGAGTAGGATTGGAGTTGACAAATCCAGATAAATCCAACCTGGTTTAGATCAGGATCAACTGTTGCAACAACACTCCGTATAAACGTGAAAGTGTGACACGTGCGGCAAACAAACAGTCACACGGAACAAGGAGAACTGGATTCACTTCTCGCGAGGGAGCCGCGCAATTCATGTCTCTTCCGAAGATTAAGATATTGTTATGAAAAATATGAAATTAAACGCATTTACAAAGCAGGAATAAACACTGCTGCAGTGAAAGTTTGAGAAGGCAGCTGAAAGAAAATATCTGAATATATCAATGCATGTAAATCAAACAAATAGGCCAAATTATTAATATAGTTCCACAAAGAGCTCAAAAGAATACATGTAAGCTTAATCTGTTTAAAAGCTTTATATATTATGCATGTATTATATTTATTTTAATTTAAAAGCAAAGTTTAATATTGTCAATTAATATAATAGACCTAATTATATGAATGTCATATGAATTATTTATAGTTTTAATTTATTTAATATAAATATAATGAATAATTAGCAGCAAAAGATGAGCAATTTTGTCTCTTTTGTCTCTTCGTGTCACTTTACTCACAGCTGATTGGTCCAGTTTTGGTTTGCGATCTCTAACTCAGAATAAAACCTGCCATGTAGCGTAAGTTACCATAGCAATGAAACCTGCTAAAAACCAATCCACCTTCATGAGCCCGAAAAGCCAGAGTTTGCTCAAACTAATCTTGAACTTACCTGGGTAGAAACTGAAACCGGCTTTGTGCAACAGGCCACTGGTGTGTTGGACCTGGTTGGAGCTAAACTCTGCAGGACAGTGGCCATCCAGGACTGAGTTTGGAGACCTCTGACCTACATCCTGTTACAAAAACTTGAGTTCGTCAGACTACTAAAATTTGCTAATGTTACAGCTCCCTCTAGTGGTGGAGGAGTCATGCCTATGGATGTAGTAGCCTATAAAATATCATTTTAAAACTTACTCAGCTTGTGAATTTTTGTTTTTTAATGCAAAGACATTTCGCATTAATAAATCAGACACATGATTTTAAGACACAGAGAGAACTTTACGGAATAACTTGTTCATTTAATAATGTGTTTACAGGGTGGGGATCAAGGTTAATCAGTGTGCAGTACTAAGGAATGAGAATTTTCCTTTGAAAAGTTCCTTTTTAGGTTTTTGACAGATTGTCAATTTATCTAAAAATAAGGTCTGTGGTTAACATTACTTGAAGAGACTTTTATGCTTTGTTCATTCGTAAATGTATGTTCCAGTATGACTGAATCTCTTCACTATATGTTCTTCCTTAGGAGTTGGTGATATTGGAACATTACCGGGAGCCAAACCACTAAAACCCCCAGGTACATCATGCCATTTACTTTACTCTTACTGTCTGAATATATTTGGGAAAGCAGGTGCTTTTTCATTTGTAAAAAAAAAAAATAATTTCACATGTCTTACTTTAGGCATTGGAGGTGGAGCCATTGCTGGACGTGGAGATACTCCGGGCACTATTGAAGGAGGACCTGGAAGTGTAGGCGGTGGTCCAGGTGGAGTTGGTGGTGGGCCAGGTGGAGTTGGTGGTGGGCCAGGTGGAGTTGGTGGAGGCCTGGGAGGGGTTGGTGGTGGACCAGATGGAGTTGGTGGAGGACTGGGAGGAGTTGGTGGTGGACCAGCAGGAATTGGTGGAGTTCCAGGTGGTGTTGGTGGAGGACTAGGAGGAGTTGGTGGAGGACCGGGAGGAACTGGTGGAGGACTGAGAGGAGTTGGTGGAGGACCAGGTGGAGGAGTTAAACCTCCTAAATTTGATTTACCATTAAAATCTTGATCTGTAAAATGTCTATTAGCTTTTCCTGTGCATGTTTGTAAAATGATAAATCTATTAATATCAACATGTTTATTCTAGTTTACGGTGGTACAGGTGGAACTGGAGCTCTGGGAGTTGGAGGTGTGGGTGGAATGGGTCCAGCTGGAGTGGGAGGAGTAGGACTTCAGCCTGGAGGTGGTGGTCTGCTACCAGGAGTTGGAGCTGCAGGCACAGGAGTTGGGGCGCAGAAACCAGGCAAAAGTAATGAAAAAACTGATCAGATCAACAAACATTTTATTGTGCAATATTAAATACATTTAAAGTCCCCCTGTAGTCAATAATTTTATCCCTGTTATTTGATCACCACAATTACATATTTAACATTTTTTCCTGTGAATCTTCATGCCTTAAAATAGCTTGAATGTAACTCTACACCCTTGCCTCATTTAGTATACGCGGACATGTGAATATTTTAATTAGCCCTGCCTCCACTAACTCGCACAAGCTCAGAGATCCGCTCGGTCAACTTACTGAGGTAAATGTTGCACAATGGTATCATTCCCTTTTGAAAGGAAACTTGCACTGTGTCCTGAGATACTATGGGGGAACGCCTCAGTGTGACTGAATGCCGCCTAGAGAACATGTCACCCTCTTCTTTATCTTCAGGGACTGTTTCGCTGAAGGATATTCTGATGACAAAATGCCAAGTGACAAGCGCTTCAGGAAGCGTGCCGATCTGTGTCCGAGGTTTCTGACACCTGATGCATTTCCTGTCTGAGTGTAGTGCCATGGCCAGGCACGAGTTGCCGTGGCAGCATGGAAAGGAAGAGACCACTTGCAGAAGGCTGGACGAGCGGTTTCTTTCTGGTCACAATCCACCAGCTCCTGTGAGCCATCCATTCCTTCCTGATCTCCATGCTGAGATCAAGAAGGCATGGTAGAACCTGTATTCTGATCGCATTCATCGGTATCAGCATTCAAATTATGTGAATCTCGAGGGGATGCGCGAGAGCAGGTATGTGTCAATGCCTCCTATTGAAGAGACGTTTGCGAGCTATCTCTTGCTAGGAGAGACACCGACACTAAAACCTCCGATCCTGCCATCTAAGCCACTTTGGCTTACATAAACTACATTGCCTTTAAATGGCAGGGCATACGCGGCAGCAGGTCAGGCTGGTGCAGCGCTGCACACAATGGCAGTGCTCCAAGCCTATCAAGCAGACCTGCTGAAAGACCTGGACATGTGAGTAAGTCATGCCAATAAAGCTCATTTGAATTTGACTCTGGGCCACCAAGCAGACTGCCTCCGTGGTCGGTGGCAGCTATGGCAATGGTGGCCACCGAGAGACATCTATGGGTGGACCTGGCAAGCATCGGGGAGAAAGAAAAGGCATTTCTTCTTGGTTCCCCTTGTTTCACCCTCTGAATTATTCTGCACATCCGTCAATGCGGTGGTCGTAAAATTCAGAGAGGCAAAGGCGTTTAAATCATTTAAATCTTTTATACCACGCCGGTCCGAGTCTGCGCCCAGACAGTCAGGGGTCCTGGCCCATCTCGATTTGAGGACTGAAGACAAGGCCAGGGTTTAAATTGGGCCAGGGTGTCCGAGGCTGAGCCCCGGCACTTAGGCTTACCAGGGCTTGACGAGTGGATTTATTTGAAGGGGCACGTGAAAGAGAATTTTATTTTCTCAACTAGACAAATTGCCTGATTAAAACGTCAGTAAAAAAGAATAACTAGGCAATAACCAAAACACGATAATGATTCTGATTTTATTACATTCAATGTAAGTGGCGAATGATACACGGTAACAAGGTTGTGCTGTTTAGGCTCGCGCAACCTCTCAAAGAGGAATTTAAACAAATGAGAGCAGTACACACAAAGAAACTTAATTAAAATACTGCGGTAAAAATTCTAAATGTGGAGTTTTTCTATTTATAACATATGAAACCGTTAAACAACATCACAGAAGAGTGCTGTTTTCCGTGTTATTGAAATCACCATTGAAAATGTGACACTGAATGATATCATACAACAGATCAATAAACAAGTAGTTGAAATTAAGTCACTTACGTTTTAGGAGCAATATTGCCTGTTTTTCTTCTATTTCAGCTGCAAAAATATAGTTCTAAACAAAGATCACATCAGAACCATATCATGTCTCACAGCAATTAACACTCAGTAGTGTTGCATTACTGAATGATTTAGTATTTTGAAAGAATTGGTTGAGTCAATGGCCCATTCATAAACAAATGCCCCATTCTTGAATAAATCAGCTGTTTGAACGAATCGTTTTATAGAATGAATCAATGTCATTCGATGGTAATTTGCCGCCACCTACTGGTGGTTTAATTTATAATTCTAATTATATGACCAGCACCTGTATATTAAAAAATATTTAAAGAATTACATTATTTAATGCTTTTGTAGTCTTTCATTCTTAATGATTTAATTTGATGTTAATTTATTGATTTTAATTTATCGAACAAATTTAAGAATGTGAAATAAAAGATGAAGCATTCATTTAAGAAGATTCAGGATGCCCTTGGGAAAAAAATGCCCTTGTGGTAAAAAATCATTAATATGCAGATTTAAATATGTAAAAGCTAATAGAACACTGTTGAGAATATTGCTTCAGAATAAATTATATTTACACCACAAAAAAAAAAACATAAATAAATAACCCCTGGACAGGGCCAAAGAGAGAGAATCGCTGCTCGTGCACTTCCTCCGTCTAGGAGCAGGTCACGAAGAAGGCGTGACTCGAGGAAGAAGAAGCAGGACCTCAGGGAAGTGATTCAGTACAGGCGCGACCAGCATCCTGGAACTGGTAGAGGCAGATAACATCGCCTCCTTCCCTTTGAGGTTTAATACATCTACCCTTTCCTTCTTCCTTCCCCCTCTGCACATTTCACAACATCAGGCCCTGGGGTTTGATCGATGATAAGAAATTAAATATCTGACGGTCTGGCTCGGGTTCCTCATAAAAAATAAATAAAAGTTTCAAAAAACACGCACAAACATAGGAGCGTGGCAGGCCTCCTCTTAATATGAGAGTTTCACTTCTGAGTCTTCTGTTCTCCATATAACAGGTATGAGCTTTGTCAGATCTCCTCCTAATAGTGAGAGTAGTTTTACAGAGATCTCAGTTCCCTGTAGCTTCGTTATTTAAGTAAAAAGCCTGGTTGATGGCATTTTTTTAGCCTCCTCTAGCTGGCATCTAGGAGGTAAAAGCGTAGTTAGGTTATTCCTTTTTAAAAAAAAAAAGGGGGATCTAGTTGGCCTCCATTCCCTAGAGCCTCTTTATTTAAGAAGACGCATATATCAGTGTGTTCCTTAATTTATACCTAGCAAAAAAACAAACATTCAGTAGCTGGCTTTTATAATTAAGCCCCCTCAGCTAGATTATAATATAGTAATCTTTCATGGCTTCCTCTCACTACAAGAGTCATTATGCTGAGGCTGCACTGTATCTAGATTAGCGGGAGTTGTAGGCCTGTCGGCCTCCTCAGAGCTAGACTCAGGGTAGAGCTGGTTCTCTTCTTCATTTGAGAGTTGTCAGAGTTGTCATACTGAGTGTCTGGCTTTCCAGGGTTAAAGGTATATATGTATAAATATATATTATGGCTAGAGTATTTCAGAGTATTGGGTAGTAGGTGGTAGCCTCCTCATTTTGTGTGGAGTATATTGCTCCCTAGAGCTTCAAGCATAAGCCCCCGGAAGGCGATCTGGCGGAAGCTAGATATTTTACTTCATAACTATATATACCCCCATATACTTCATAATCCCCATATACTGATTGGCTTCATCACTCTTTCTCCTCTCCACCAATAAGCTTGTGTGTGGCGGGCATTCTGGCGCAATATGGCTGCCGTCACATCATCCAGCACCTAGGATCATATCCTAGGATGGCTTGAGGGTGAGTAAAGCTTGGAGTAATTTTCATTTAAAAGTGAACTAATCCTTTTAAAGATTAAGGTGTGGTTTTCCACTCTTTGAGCTCATCTCTGTGTTAAGTCCTTCCATTCTAGAATTGTGAAGGTGCTTCCTCTTCGAGGCATGATGCTTGGGCAGTGGCCGTTGGGAGTAGTGTCACTGACAGCTAAGACTAGTGTGTACCAATGGGGGGAATTTAACTCTAGCATGTCAGACCATGAAGTTAAATTATCTTGTGCTTGTCACAACCAATTTGACAGTGCATCCCCTCAGCATGGCAGTGTGTGTATATCGTTCCCCATAGTGTCTCTGGACGCAGTGCAAGTTCCCTTTCGAAAGGGAACGTCTCGGGTTACAACTGTAACCCTGGTTCCCTGAGAACAGGGAACGAGACACTGCGTCTCGTGGCCATGACTCCGGGCGGCCTGCATGGTCTCTTCAGATGAAGAAGTGGATGACATGTTCTCTAGGTGCACCTTTTGTACTTTCATGTCGCACTAATAGTGACGTCATGGCTGTCGCCGGCCAATACAATTATTGTTATTTTACAGCACTTCAGCCATCAGTCACACTGAGGCGTTCCCCCTAGTGTCTTAGGACGCAGTGTCTCGTTCCCTGTTCTCAGGTAACCAGGGTTACAGTCGTAACCCGAGACTTTTTTTTTACAATGTTGGACACATAATGAATATGATTAGCCTTTTGCTTGACTACTTTATCAAACAGCTAATAATGTATTACACAAACCATGTTCCCATTCATGAGTCAGACAGCTGTCTTCTAAAAATCAGTATCCTTAGAAATACTTAGAACGTCAGTGGAGAAAGGCATATAGTTCATCATAACATCGTAATATACATTATGTACCCGCTATATTGCTAAATCTACCTGATTTTTCATATTAACAGAAAAATATACCGGGATAACCTTCTCTTGTGACTCCCCTGCTTCAGATCGGTCATAGTCAATGATATGCTCAAGCCCACCAGCACGTCAGAAACACCAGCGATTTCAAAGCACATTTTTGAAACTGTCTTTAGATCACTGCAATTTTAAAGAGAAAATACTCTGTAATGGTGTTGACTTATGAATTTGCACATGGTTTGTCTTAAAGCATATTAAAAACACCACATAGACGAAAACAACATTAAAAACTTGATTTTCACCACAGGGGGACTTTAAATGTAAATTAATGATTAAATAAAATTTAAACAAAACAAAATTAATTAAACACTTAAATATCTCGAAAATTGTTTTGGAAAAACTATTATGTTTTACATAATGTGCATTTATTGGCCTTCAGTTCAAAGCTTAACATTTACAATAGGCTTAGGCTTTGTACATCTATTGCAGGTTATGGTGGAGCTGGAAGTTTAGGAGCCAGTGGGATCCTACCAGGGACCGGTAACTCAAAAAAGTTATTTCTGATATTTTATGCACCAGTCTTGTTGTGATGAGAACTATATCTTTTTTTTTTTTTTGCAGGCCTCAGGTTCCCCAGTGGGGCTGCAGTGGGCAGCAAACAAGGAAAAGGTGTCAGAAAACATTCTTGCTATTCCACAATTCTTATAATAAAAATGCAGTTTGGTTGTATTTTATACACATGGACTGAACTGGAAAGACTGTAACTCTTTATCACTTTGATCAAAGTTTATGGGGCAGCAGGCACACTAGGTGGGCTTGGAGGCCCAGGCGGATATGGAGCAGGACCCGGTGGCTATGGAGGTGGTCCAGGTGGTTACGGTGGTGGCCCGGGCGGTTATGGTGGTGGCCCAGGCAGTGCTGGTGGACTTGGAGGGCCTGGACTTGGTGGTACATTTCTCAAATGTTTGCACATTTTAGACCATATTTCCCTTACAATCCCTTACAACAGATATCCAGGCCTGGGACCTCAGGGAGCTGGGAAGCCTGGGAAATCAGGCCGGTTGCATAAACTGCTTAGACTAGTCTTACATATTTAGTCAAATTTAGACTGGTCTAATTTGAATCCAAAAAGAAAGACTGATTAGCCATAATAAACTGCTAGTTTGTCATACTAGTTCTTAAAACTAGTTCTTAGTTCTTAAGTCTTAAGTTAGTAGCTATGTTTATGCAACTGGCCCTAGGTTCTATTTTTTAAGTATTAACGTAATTGTGACTAATTATTACAATATCATTACATTAGCTTTAGGGGTTGAATTTATATTCACCATGAATAAATATACTAATCTGGCTTGGATGATGGTAGAGAGGAAGACCTTGTGAAAAAGTTGTTTCGCAATGTTCTTCAAATCCTAAAAGTATGTATTAAAAAACGTTACTTATGTGAATGAAATAAAAAGGCCACATACATTTTCTTAAAAAGAATACACTTTCATGACTATGCTTCTGTAATCAAGTCAAGTCAAGTCACCATTATTTATATAGCGCTTTTTACAATGCAGATTGTGTCAAAGCAGCTTTACAGTGATAACTGGAACATAATTTTGGCTGCACAGCAGCTCGTAAGGAATAGTGTCAATGCAGGCAGATCAAAGCACTGTTGAATATCAAATGTCAATTGTCAAGTGTCCCCAACTAAGCAAGCCAAAGGCGACAGTGAAAATGAAAACCACTTTTTAATAATATATACAAGTTGAGAAGATTTGGTTGGGAAAAAAATGCAACTGAAACACTACTGACATCTTTAGTCAAGTCGAGTCACCTTTATTAATATAGCTCTTATACAGATTGTTTCAAAGCAGCTTTACAGTGATAACAGGAAATTATTCAATGATGCAACAGTACAGTTGTACAGAACTGTACAGCAGCTCTAAAAGAAAAGTGTCATTGTTCAGCTGAAGTCATTTAAGTGTTGATTCAGTTCTGTTGTAAAGATCCTCATTTATTAAATTAGTTAATTTAATTTATAAAGCAGTTCTGCAGAAAACAGTGATGTCATCATCCAGCTCAGGTCAGTTCTCATCCCATAGTGTCAGTGCAGTCAAATCAATAATATTGCTGAATATAAGTTTCCCCAACTAAACAAGCCAGAGGCGACAGTAGCGAGGAACCCAAACTTCATCAGGTGACAGAATGGAGAAAAAAACCTTGGGATAACCAGGCTCAGTCAGAGGGCCAGTTCTGCTTTGGCCAACGAACAATCACAGTGTGATTATGATTCAGGCTGCATCACAAGTCAGAAATCAGATTGTGGATCGGTAGCATTCATATATTTAATATATAAGCTGGTCATAGGTCTGTGCAGAGGACTTGTCTGGTTCTTTTGGTCTTTGCTAAGGATCTGTGCCGATGGTTGTCGCGTCGACGAGGGCTTCACAGGGGATTGGCTAGTTGACAGGATCTCTGTTGACATTCAGGGCTGCATTGTGGTCATGTCTAGGTGCAGGTCCAACATCTGATCTGGATACGGACCGGATACAGCTGACTGCGGTAACCTCAGGATAAACAGAGAGACTAATATTAGCTTAGATGCCATTCTTCTTACAATGTAACAAGTACATCGGGTGTTATGGGAAGTGTTTCCGGTTGACCTATGCAGCCTAATAATGTTAATAATTTAGCGGATGTGAAAATATAAATTGATAATGTGTTATGTGTATGCCAGGTTAAAGAGATGTGTTTTTAGTCTAGATTTAAACTGACTGAGTGTGTCTGTCGAGGCTACGAAGACTGTTTCAGAGTTTGTGTGCTAAATAGGAAAATGATATACTGCCTGCAGTTTATTTTGATATTTTAAGTTTTATCAACTGGCCAGAATTTTGAGATCACAATAGACGTGAAGGACTATAATGCGTTAAGACTCAAGTACTGGGAAGCTAAACCATTTAGTGCTTTGTAATTAGCAAGTTTTTCATATGTATATGATTTTTAATAGAGAGCCAATGCAGTGTTGACAGGACCAGGCTAATATTAATATTTCATATTTCCTGGTTCTAGTAAGAACTCTAGCTGCTGCATTTTGGACCAGCTGGAGTTTGTTTATTAAGCATGCAGGGCAACTACCCAGTAGAGCATTACAATAATCTAGCCTTGAGGTCATGAACACATGAACTAACTTTTCTGCATTTGTCATTGAGAGCATATGTTGTAATTTTGATATATTTTTAAGATGGAAGAATGCGTTTTTTACAGATGCTAGAAATGTGGCTTTCAAATGAAAGATTGCTATCACTTTACCATCATATGATAATGATGATTATGTAAATCTCACTTCACATGTTGATTTTATTGGAGGATACGGAGGTTTAGGTGGAGCTGGAGGCGTGGGGGGTCTTGGAGGAGGTGCTGGAAGCCCAGTAGGAACCGGTGGAGGTAAAGTTTCTGTTAAGGATATATACCTATGTATTCAGCATCATCACTTGAGATTATTTCATTGGTAGGAATGAAATTTTAGGTTTGAAACTATTTTCATTTTATCAATTTTAATGAGAAAAACAGAAAAAAAAAAAAAAAAAATGCACACCAAACAAATGCAAAGTTCAATGTCCATTAAACAAGGCTTTTTTGTTTGTTTGTTTTTGTTTTTTATGTGTGTGCACAGTCACATTTCTGTTAGTGCACTGTGATATTTTGTTTTCACTTTTTATATAAATCTTCAGTTTTTTTTTTGGCTTATTTTAATGACAATGGCTCATGGTTGGTGTCAGGTCTCAGGTACCCAGGAGGAGCAGGAACAGGGAAACCTGGTAAATCAGGTAAATTAACTTAATTTACTGCACAAATTTTGTCAAATTCTTATTCATTTCTCTCACCAACTGAATAAGCATATATTGCATGTAAAATTTGCTGGTTGGTTGCCATCAGATGGATGGATTTTATGTACTTGTCTTTGTTTCAATGTCTTAAAGGCTTTGGCACGGGTGCCTTGGGTGGTCAGGGCTATCAGCCAGGTGAGCCATTATATCTTTCCTCAGTTCTCTTTGGGGAAATGGGCTTATCCACACCTTCTATTGTCCTTTCAGTTGAATTTATGAAGCGTTTTAAAAGAGCAGATATCAAGAGACAGAGTTAGAGTAGATCTGTTTATCTTGCAGGTGGTGGAGTCCCTGGATATGGGACTGGTGTAGGTCCAGGTGCTGGATATCAACAGCCATATCCAGGTAATGAAGACAAAACTAAGGGAAACATTGAGGCAACTTTCATGTGCAAATCCTAACCAACAAAAAGGATTTGAGAAAGCCTCAGCCATCTTTTAGATGTTATTTACATGATGAACAGATTTAAATGGTAAACAAAGCTCGAATGTGCTTGCTCAACACACAGTAACTAATGAGGTTTGTTCTAGTGTGTCATACTATATTTGATGTGCTCTATGCATGTATGCTTAATACATTTTTAGATGTGAATAAAAGGCTAATTTATTCATCATTAAAAGCAACATTGTGTCTTCAGAAGACTTGGATGAAACGGCTCAATTAATTAAAATTACTCTGATGCTTCAAAAAGTTCATAAAGAGATTGTAAAAGCACCTGGGGAGCAATTGGGGGTTAGGTGCCTTGCTCAAGGGCACCTCAGTCGTTTCCTGCCGGTATTGAGAATTGAACCTGCAACCTTTAGGTTATCAGTCTAATTCTCTAACCATTAGGCCACAGTTACCCAAATGTCTGCAGAGTGATGTTTTCTTGAACCAATATGTTTTAATAATCATTGTGGTTTAGACTAGTGATTAATTAAAAGTTCTGATGTTGTTTTGTAGGTTATAGTGGCACTGGTGCAGGGGGACCTGGAAGTGCTCCACTTACACCTCAGCAATGTAAGACACACTGCTATTACAGCAAACTTATTGTTTTTAGCTAGTATTTCAAATGCAGCACATGATAAAATTAATGTTTGGCCTAGACCTGTACATTATCCATAGCTAATTGCATTGCATTTAAATGTGTGTTGTATGATTACAGCAAAAGCAGCCAAATATGCAGCTCTTCAAGGCTTTCTAGGTGCAGGAGGCTACAGAGGTATGTAAGCAAATATAATACAATCTTTTTTATGGTCCATACTGCAAAAACCTGTCAAAAAACAATGACTTTTAGTTGTATATGTTCATGTTTTACTAAGCCCAATGAAATCAAACCATCAAACACTGATTCAGCTTTAAATTCAAAATGAAATCAACATTTACTTACTTTACACATTCCTGGTCTTATTATAAATGACTCTTCATGTTACAAAATGTATGTCTAGAATAAATGAGTTGCACACAAGTTTTATATTGACGTCAAGGCTAAATAGAAAGTATGAGCCAAAATACCATAGTAGTTTATGGGAACAGTGTTGTAATCAGGGTTATTATAGATAACTAAAACTAAAAATTTCTTGAAATAAAAATAAAAATAAATAAATAAATAAAAAAAACTTATTTTCTTCTTTATTAAAATTATTCAGTTCATTTTTGTAGTTGCCAAGGCAATATTTCTAATTTTCATTTAACTTGATGGACTAAAATAACTAAAACTAAAATAAAAATTAATGAATCTATATAGACATTTAAAATAATAATGTCAAAAACACAACTTAATTACTAAAACTTTAACTAAAAATAAAACGAAAACTGAAAATATAAAATAAAAACCAATTATTCATAAACAATTATAATAGTATCTCAATGATACTAAACTAACACTGGTTGTAGTTTGAATAAGCTATGTAAACATGACACTGTTATCAATATGTTGCTATATTGAGTGTGTCTTTTCCTGTAGGTGGCGCAGGATGCCAAGGCAAATACTGTGGAAGGAGGAGGAAGTGAGAAACCAGCAGATAGAAGTGACCTCATAAACAAGTGGTGCTACTGCCTGATCTCAAATGCACTTTTTTACAGTTTAAAAGTGCCTCATATAATATGTGAGAGAGATTTGGATTTGCATTTTAAAGGATTTTTTTTCAGCCATATGATTAGATGTGATGTGAACCTCACAAGGCACTCTTTGCACTGCCTAACTCCCTTAGACATTTCCTTTACAAATTTAACATAATTGCTTGATTTTTTTTTATCAGACATTTCAGACATTTTACCATTTTACCATCAAACTGCTGCAGATCCAGCTGTGCATCTCTTATGGTTTTGCTACAGTTGCTCACTTACACACTTGTTGAATATTCAGACACGTTGTCTAGGGACATGCCGCTGCTATTTCAGAATGAACTTACGGTGGGGGAAAGCAGTGTCATTTTCTGGCTATGCATCAAATAGTAAAGGGAGCCTCTTCTCTTTCTAGCTGTATGCATAAGACTTAATAAATGGATGTTTTGTCTTTTCCAGCATCTTCAGTTTTTCATAGTATAGTCACACAAAGGAATGGGATCTAGGCATGCAAATTTTAGTCTTACATGAACAAAATGCTTGTCGTTACTGCAGTAGACAGCATCTAAGTACTGAGGATTACAAGCTGTCTTCAAAGATACCTCAGGAACTTGAAGCGGTTTCTTTTCTAGTATCCTGACCCTAGTAAAACATTGTTTTTGTTTGTATGTTTGTTTTAACATAACTCTTATTAAATTAAAATGTTGGGTTCTATCTAAGCATTTATCCTAACTAATTTTGGGGTTTGTAAGCATTGCGTGTTGTGAATGGTGTAGGCGATCTGTGTTTGTATAAGTGCAACTATTCAAATGTGACCTGAAAGTATGATAAAAGCAATTCATAGTGAATCTTCTCTCATTGTTTACCTTTGTTCTTCACTATTATGCACTTGTTGCTTTTGTGAAAGTCCAACCAGTTCACGTTTGTATGAACTTTAATTTTATTCAGGCCTTTTATCCATTACATTTCTAAAAATAAATTGTAAAACCAAAGCATGTTTTTGTTTTTACTCACAATGACTCACCTGACATGGTAGGCTACTTGCGGAAAATCCAAAAAAAAAAAAAAAAAAAAGAGAGATTCAAACAATAAGATTAAACTAGCTATATAACAATGTTTTTTTTTTTTTTCGTCAATAAATGTACCCAAACAGTTGTTCCATTGTCTAATAAAACATATAATATATCAAAGCCTCTTTGGTGTTTCCATGGTTTCTACAAAATAAAACCGGAAATCGAGTGTAACGCAGTTATGTCACTGATAGGCGAAGCACGAACACGGTCAGTGTCCTGGTTAAAATTGCTTATTTCTCTGGATTTAAACATTCTTGGAAACATAAGGGATAATGTAAGTATACACAAGTCAACAAAATATATAACACTGTTATAGTGATTTTTTTTTTTTTTAATCAAAAAATCTTACATATTGTGCCTTTAATGTTAGTTAATAAAAAATGCAACTGTTCATTGTTAGTTCATGTTAACTCAGGTCCATTAAATAATAACAGATACAACTTTAACATTAACTAAGGTTTAGAAGTGTTTTTCATTTTTACTGAATGTTAACTAATGTGGTTTACAGTAAGGTTCTATTTGTTAGTAGTTATTAAGAGTTTTCCATAATAATTTCAGTATAGCTTTCCTGTGTATTATACCAGATATAATTCTGTTAGCCAGCATTCTTTCGAGAAAAGGAAATTGCTTCTCTGGTTCCACTCCTGAATGTAAGTGGTTCAGAAACAAATATGTGATAAGCAGTTCCAACGCAAGATCCTTTCACAATTTCTCTCGCATGAATACACTTACAAAAACCCACTTCATGAAGGAGTGGGATTTAAATGCACGTCTCTGCACGGTCATATAGTTCATGAAGGCGATCAGCAGGTGACACTGGTCGGGTAACCCTATCCTCCGACAGTATGCATTCTTTCTGCAGACCAAAGCAGTAGAAGGTGGGCTAAACTTAGGAGGAGTGGGAGGGATTTAAGTCTTGGTTAAGACAGTTGGTTGGCAGGAAATAGAACAGTGCAGCATATGTAGATATGAAAGAAAAACTGTCTGAGTCTGTTGGCAACTGTTTTTCTCTCACTTCACTCCACTTCTGAAATGTGTAGGGGACAGTAAGAGGATTAGTAGAGCTCTAACACCGCTGCTATGCTCAAGTCTTGTCAGGACCAATATTGCCGGAGAGGAGGGAATGCAAGGTAAGTCCAGTTGGACTCGATTTGTTTACTAGTTTACGTTTTCTCTGAAATTTCCATTTCTTTTCTTTTCCTTCGATGCTTCAAAATGGACTCATAGCTGTGGTTTTGGTCATAGTGGTACATGCCTCAGTGCACTTCTCTTAAAAACAAAAACAGTAATTTTTTTTTTTTTTGGTCAACAGTCTGCGGTTGTAGGGCTGTCATAAGATAACATGATTCTTGGACTCTTAAATATGAGCTTATATTTTGTTACTGTATCTTCTAGATACGCTGTACATTTTTGGCCTTGTGAGCTGGGTTCAGACCCAGTCAACAATAGCAGAATTGTGTTTGTGTTTATGTATACAGAAAGAGAATTCAGACTTTGTTGGCTTCACTTCAGTTCTGTCCACTCCAACTTCTCTACTGAGAACTGGTTAGAGATGCAGGAGAATTCACTGTCTTGCTGCCTTCACGTGCTCTCGGAATTATCGTAAACACGAGTTTTCTAGGTAAAATTGCACATGAACGCCCTCCCATTTCGAAACTTAAATGCGATGAGCTCGTAATCACGACTTCAGAAGTGGGAATTATCAAATTTTTGATAGCACGTGAAGGCAGCATTAGATAGACTTTTGCAGTTCATTATAATGACAGCCAAACTTGTACAAAGAGGAATTATAAACGAGGATCTTGTTTCTAATTCTAACTGTTAAAGTGCAGTGTTACTAGTGGATGAAATCTGCAAAGTATCAAAGTAGGCCTATCTATTCTAGACAAAACACATTTGAGTTAAAGCAAGAGTTTCCACATTTAACAGAACTTGATAATAAAAATACAACTGTTCATTGTTAGTTCATGTTATCTCAGGTCCAGTAAATAACATTAACATAAATGCTATAGAAGTATTTTTCATTGTTAGTTCATGATAACTAATGTAGTTAACTAATGTTAACAAATGAAACCTTGTTGTAAAGTGTTTCCTTAATTTAAAAAAAAAAATAGGCTGTTGAAGAGACTAAAACTGATGCTCAAACTTTGTAAAGAAACCAGTTCAATTATAATCCACACGAAATGTAAATCAGAAACCATTTATTTATTTGAGATGAGGTTATGAAGGTTATAGTTATGAATTAATAATATGCTGCAAACCTTTGTACCAATAAGGTCTATATGCTGTTGTAATGAGTAGAAATATTTTGTTTGCTTGGAAATGTAATTGAGTAAAAGGGCAAGTATTCAGTTTCAGTAGCACTCAAGTAAAGTACAAATTCTCCAAAGCAATACTTAAAGGGATAGTTTACCCCAAAATGAAAATTCGGTCATCATTTAGTCACCCTCAAATTGTTCCAAACCTGTATGAATTTCTTTCTTCTGCTGAACACAAAACAAGATATTTTGAAGAATGCCCCCACTGACTTCCATAGTATATTTTTTCCATACTATGGAAGTCACTGGGGTCCATCAACTGTTTGGTTACCCATATTCTTTAAAATATCTTCTTTTGTGTTCAGCAGAAGAAAGAAATTCATACAGGTTTGGAACAACTTGAGGTGGAGTAAATTATGACAGAATTTACTGTACTTTCACCCACAGAAAAAAAGGGGTTTAAAATTGTACCTTTAGGGGTACAACAGCTTGTCGCTGGGGCAGTATTTTTGTACCTTTTTTACTCCAAAAAAGTACTAATATCAGAGGTGTAAAGTCCAGGTTCAGAAAATAAAAGTCCTTCTCAGTATTTTGTTTCCGTGACCTGGATTTTCTAATTAGCACAGTTTTTCAACCAGGAGGTACACAGCAAAAACTCCAGTGTTAAATTAACTCTCCCGAGAGTATATGTGAGACCACACTCAAGAGTGTTAAAGTGTTAAAATAAGAGTGTTAAATGAACACTGAAGCAGTGTTAAAGTTATTAAGATAATTAAGTGATTAATTGAGTGATGATTGACCATTATTGAAGATACCTGATGTTAACAAGCAGAATCACCAAAGGAGAAAATCACAATTTTTAAGTGACCATCATGGAGATTAAGATTTGCTTTAGTTGGGTTCTTGACCCTTGACTTTTTAATATTAGATTTTGTTTGGGCTGTTGTAACAGCAAGACAAGCAAAGAGAAAAGATGATCAGGTGGTGTTGGTTATGTTTTTAATCGTTATTTAACCTGAATCACCAAACTCATTTAGAGCCCAATAATGTAAAGTTAGATTTACATTATTTATTACAACAGCACTGTGATTCTACAGAAGAAGATCCAGCTTTTTCTATATAATCCAAAGGATTATCGTTGTTCTGATTTAAAATTTAGGGATTTTGTCACTAGATTTAGTGACTTCCCCACCCCTTTTGAGACTTTTTTTCAAAAGTTTAGGGACAAATCTAGTAACTTCTTGGACAAACCTTATCTAGATTCTTATTTTGCCCACTGATCTCTATTTATATTTATATAGATCAATGAATTTGCCATTATGATGTCATCTAGTGATATTTAGCTACCAGTTTTAGTTTTCAATTGAAAGCAGTTGTAAACACTGATTTGCACCTTTTTAAGCGTAACTTTTGTGCTTCCTTTGTTTGGGCCTTTGGCCTTTCTCTACTGATCTAATAATCGTTATTTAACCTGAATCACCAAACTCATTTAGAGCCCAATAATGTAAAGTTAGATTTACATTATTTATTACAACAGCACTGTGATTCTACAGAAGAAGATCCAGCTTTTTCTATATAATCCAAAGGATTATCGTTGTTCTGATTTAAAAACAACAACAACAAAAAAAAAACAAAAAAAAGGGGGGAGGACTTTTACTTTCTGAACCTGGACTTTACACCTCTCATATTTGTACCTTTTTGGAGTAAAAAAGGTACAAAAATGTCCCTTTAAAGGTACTGCCCTAGCGACAATCTGTTGTACCCCTATAGTTACAATCTGAAACCCTTTTTTTTTCTGTGTACAGTAAATTACTGTACTTTACACCTCTTTTTGTGTACTGCTCCGGGTGTGTGTTCACGGTGTGTGTGTGTTCACTGCTGTGTGTGTGCACTTGGATGGGTTAAATGCAGAGCACAAATTCCTAGTATGGGTCACCATACCTGGCCACATGTCACTTTCACTTCACTTCACTTCACTTCACTTCACTTCACTTCACTTTTTTCTGCTCTCTGTTTGCTATGTTTAAGGCTTCATGGTGTGTGCCTACGTGTGTGCGTGTGCGTGTGTGTGTGCACAAGTGTGTTTGTGTTTATAATTTGCATGTGTTTCCGTATGTTGTTGAATGGAAGGATGGAAGAGCAGATAACCACCAGCTGTGGAACACATGACAGGCATCCTGCTCAGATGTTGCAAGAGAGGAAAAGCCCCTGGAATTCACTCTAGCACTCTAGGCCCATTCTGTCAGAGGGGTAGAGTGTAGTTGAATACAAAGGATGATGCTCCACACAGAATGAATGAGAAATAGACCTTTTAATAAAAACAAAGTGTGACACATACCAATGTAACGTTAACATGAGACAATGAACTGAAGGAACCGGAGACATATTATGCAAAATTCACTTTTATAAGGTGTTTGACCACAGATGTATGTCCACCAGTGTGTGTAAACAACCATCTTATAATGGTAAAAATCCACCCACTCCTTTTTTTTTTTAATAATCTCCACAATCTGCCCTATTGGTATAGATACCGCCCTGAGAGAGCCACAGCAGTCCGCCATTCTATTACTCACTGTAGGAGCTGGAGATATACAATGTCTGTGCCAAAAAAAAAAAACATTTTTTACAAATGTTCTGTTATTGGATGTGCCAATGAACATAAGAGTCTCCTAGACTCCTATGAATCTCCTAGACTTTGCATCTGAGTCACTAAGGACACCGTGGTTGATTTTCAGTTATGAAGGAAATGTGCCGAAGAAAGTCGGTAAAGTGTTATATATTTGCTAGATCTTTTTATGGCGGACTGCTTCACAAATGAGGGTAAGTTCAACGTTGGATTTGCACAAAAGATTAACATGACGGTACATGCTAGTCTATGAGTTGAAATAAACTCCACAACTACGTAAATTTATCCACTAACCATTCAGAAACATCCAGTTGCATTCTAAAAGTTCTAAAATTAACTTCTTCCTGAGTCTCTCCATCAGTGTCTGACTCCAGTTTGATCAATGTAAGTCTGAACACCACTACTGACGATCATCATTTTGGCTGCATGAGATTCTACAGCTTTGTTGTTGTTGTATCCGAAGCGCAAGCTGTTAAATCTTCACCCTCTTCTGGAAAGGGGGCCAGGAGCAGCAGCTCATTTGCATTTAAAGGAACACAGAAAAACAGCATGTTTTTGCTCACACCTAAATAGGGGTAAATTTGACACGCTATAATAAATGATCTGGCCTATTTTGAGCTAAAACTTCAGACACATTCCGGGTACACCAGAGACTTATATAACATCTTGTGAAAAGGGGCATAATAGGTTCCCTTTAAAGTGCCCCTATTATGCCTTTTTTAAGGTCCTAATATTGTTTTGGGAGTCTCCTACAAAACATTTTACATGCATGCAAGGTCAAAAAAAAACTTTAGTTTTCTCATAATATACATTTAATTTCACGTAAGTTCTCAATGATTCGCAAACTATTCCTTTGAAGCAGTTAGAAGAATCAGTCTCTTTAAACCCTTCCTTTCTGTGCCTACACTGCTCTGATTGGTCAGATGGCCTAATCCTTTCTGATTGGTCTACTGTGGACACCGCGAACGAAACGGCCATTGCCATAACTGAATGACAGCTATCAATTCGCAAGACATTTTATACAATGTATGGACAGAAAAGATGGCATCGAGTCCAAGTCCGATGATGTAATTATCTGAAGTAGTCGATCAACCAGAAATCGATTCGCAATCACGACTGGAGCAGGATGTTTCTCGGTGGTAAGTGTCACCTTAGTTTGCGTTATTTATAAGACATGATAGCTTCATCATTGTTATACTTATAGGTGCACCTGTGGGAACTGTATCAGAATGCCAAGTGAAGCTGAAAACCTCTAAACATAAGATAAACATTTAGGCCAGATGTGTACACAGACTTTTTCTCGCCATAACTATTAACAAAGAAAAATGGCTATATCGTTGTTTGAAATTACAAGGGGTGTTTACTGTTTAGAGAGAATAGTTCAACTAGTTTATGCGGACTAGCTTGGACAGTGCGCGCATCTTTACATCCTATTACAATACAGATAGAGCTCCACTCTATTGTAATAATAAAAATGCAGAGGAAAAAAACATTTTATTTTAGTTATGTAAGCGAACTGGCCCACAGCTGTGTATGTAAACTCCCACTTCAGCCAAACACAAACGTGAATAACCGATAATGCATTATGCTTTGTAAACAAAAGTCTTGCTCCATCCTTGATCATTACTCCAAGTAATAAGACAGACAAGCTGCATTAATTGACACATTTTTAGACAATACTGGACCCACATCTGAATAGCAGAACTACAGAAATGTGAGTTAGCCAGAAATATAATCGCTAGAAAATATAAACATCAATTATTAATCATACTTACAGGCTGAGATTCAGAGGAGCAAGCTGGTCCAAATAAACTGGGCATTAATCCATCTTTTAAGACCAAGCATTTTGTGAATCCTGCGTTGAACTCCCCAAAGTTTGAGAAACAGTCATCAGTAAAATGACGGCAACACAACAAAAGATTGGCATTGTTGGGTCAAGTAGTTCATCGGCAGACAATGTAGAACATAGGCGGGCATTATGCTGACGTGTGGCCGCCACGGAAGTGAGACTGGAATTCCCGATGAAACATTTAGGCTGTTAAGAGTCGATTCTGTCTTTTTTTGAGAGAGAGAGAGAACTTTATTTATCGTGCACTTTCGGCTTCACAACTATACAGATTGTTTACATTCACAGACAGCTACATTACATACTGCATGAAAGGTAATATTCGAAAATGCATAAAATATAAAATTTTAATATAATGAGGAAGATAATCAACAGAGCAGGGAACAGATGTGGTTTAATTAGAAACCATGACAACTAATGAATGACTAGAACTCATCACAAATCATGACCTTGGAATTATAAGGGTATGTCTGTCTGTCCTGTCCTGTCTGTTTATCTTTTAAAACGACTTATCTAAAACTTGAAACTATTTTAAACTTAAAACCTTTTAACTTTCTGGCTATTTTTTTATTCATATTGATCTCTAGAGAAAAAGACATTTTACCTGTCCCACTTTCTGTGGAATAAAGTTCCAGTATTACAGTATGATTTATTTCTATACCAAAAGAAACTTTAACTAATGGTTCCTGCAATAATGTTTAATTAGCCACCATATTCCTACTTAAAATGAACATCTGCACTGGACAATATTTAGCACTACCTTTTATGCTTAACTTAATAATTATTAAAATAATTATTCATCCTAAAATATGAAATAAATTTCATAGAAAGCATTAAATTTAACTATTTGTGTTTCTTGAAAAATATTGCTTAAATTAATGTTTTGCGAGATAGAACCATATAATTCCAAGCAAAAAAAAATTTAGATTTAGAAGGTTCTTTCTGCATTTTACCTGTTCCAAAAAACCCATTTAAAAATTTGAGAGGATTTTGATATTATACATTTAGGATCATTTTCATGTATGAAAGAGACATGTTCCCCATATCATTTTTGCTATATGGAAAACTTTGAAGCTCAATATCTCAAAACTGCTCAGAATGCAGATAGAACCTTCCAAGGTGGCGAAATGGTGAAAATGAAATCTATGACTAACTAAACAAGACAAAGAAACTAAACATGACAGTAACACATTCACACCAAGAACAATAACTATGAAGATAACTATATAAACGTTACATTAGGCATGATATTGTTCTGTTTATTATAAGCACGCTGCAGTTCTGTCGTCTGCCGCTTTAAATGCCCGAGCTCTTTAAAGCAGGATGCGTGGTCGTGGTCGTTTTAAGTCAGGTCTTTGTTTATTTTGTATTTTGTTCACATTATGGATTAAATAAACAACACATGGGTTCTCACTCGCCTTTAGCGGACTTACTTACACAGAGACCGAAGATTTGCACCAGTGTTGCCAATTTAGGGATTTTGTCACTAGATTTAGTGACTTCCCCACCCCTTTTGAGACTTTTTTTCAAAAGTTTAGGGACAAATCTAGTAACTTCTTGGACAAACCTTATCTAGATTCTTATTTTGCCCACTGATCTCTATTTATATTTATATAGATCAATGAATTTGCCATTATGATGTCATCTAGTGATATTTAGCTACCAGTTTTAGTTTTCAATTGAAAGCAGTTGTAAACACTGATTTGCACCTTTTTAAGCGTAACTTTTGTGCTTCCTTTGTTTGGGCCTTTGGCCTTTCTCTACTGATCTACTGCATCTGAAATCGCATACTATCTGAGTGGGTTCTACATTTGATGAAGAACTTCATGACTGCTAAAAAAAAATATGCATGTGTATAGTATGAATAAAGTGTTATCAGGCGTGAATGTTTGTAGTATGAATGCAATCTGAATGTACTACATCCATTGCCATGTTATCATTGTCATGTGAGCTACAGAGTGAGTTGTGTTGTTTTCCTGCCACTGACGATTCCTCTCCATTGGCCTCATGGGATAGTAAGGTACACCTACTACATAGTAGGGAGATATTCATATTCAGACACAGTGTTGGTGTCTGAGGCAAATTCTTGGCTCAGAGCAAAAAAGTCACAACAAATTTTTAAGTATTCAATAAAGTTTCAAGAAAAAAAATATTATCGACAAAAATGTATCCAAGAATACTGTGTTGGGTCAAAATTCCATAGGAAATGAATTCAGGTTATTTGACCCCCTTAATGCATTCTTGGGGTAATGATAGAGAAAAAAAAAACCATGACCAACACTATGACCATGAAACATGAAAAAGGCATTGATGAGGGTCAGAAACAAATCTTTTTTTTTCTCTTTTTTTCTCTCTTTTTGTTAGGTGTTTTGAATGCAATTCTGTTCTTTCGCATGGGTACTATGAAAGAGATGGACTGTTCTTCTGTAAGAAAGATTACTGGTCAAGATTCAGAGAGCAGTGCCACAGCTGCTCAGAGTCTATCACCACCGGTCCCATTATGGTAAGACGTTAGAACATAACATTGATAATAATATTCATAAACATTAGACATTTTTGATTAGAGGTGGAACTAATTGTTAAAAGTGCAATGTGTAAAAAAATTTTAGGAGGATCTATTGACAAAAATGCAATATAATAATAATTTCATTGGTGTATAAAGACCTTACATAATGAACTGTTATGTTTTTATTACCTTGGAATAAGCCATTTCTGTCTACATATACTGCAGGTCCCCTTACATGTTAAGTCGCCATTTTGTGACGGCATGTTTCTACAGTGCAGGCTCTGTTTTTAGATGCAGCTTGCATCATCACTATGTTAAATACTCACGAAGAAGTAGTAGTAGTGGAAGTAGTAGTAGTGGGAGTTGTCTTGTTTATTAGAAGCGGAGACCGTTCTTTGTTAGAAGTAAGAAGAAACCTCATTGCTTGACTGGCTACTCTCTGCTTTCTCAGACGACGACCTATAGCCCTATTTGCACTGGATTAGTATTATCTGGGGACCTTGTGTGATTTAGAAATGACCCTCCTGGATGTGCACTATTTTGGATAGGCTATTGCTCAGAAATGTCTTGTCATTATAGGTCTAGATGTATGATATATCATAAACAGAAGAATGTTCCTTACTGCATGTTGCTGTACATGTCATCCATCTCCATCTAATCATTCTTTTTGTTATCGCTCTTCTGATGGTTTTCAGCTTTCTCTTTCTGCAGATTGTATAATTGTATAGGGATATGACCCAGCACCCAAAATTCTATCGAAACACTCAAAAGCAGCCTCCATTCTGTGCGACATATGGATAAAAAGGCGCACAGGAAACAAAAAACCTTGAAAAAAAATATATACAACACCGCCAAATCAGAGATGCCAATTCGCATGGGACTAATATTATAACAGGACCTCTGTGTTTTATTTTTATTTATTTGTGTATTTATTTATTTTTTTGTTATTGTTAAAATAATATAGAATTTTACTATTGGCCATAATATGAAAATAATTATCATCAGCTACTATAGATATATAATGCCTAGAAAGTAGCATCACTGTGTTGAGTGCCACTAAGCATTTACACTAACAAGACATCCGTAAATAATCTGTTTTCCCGAAAGCAATGGAATTTACTAGAACAAAATATGACATCATTCAAATCTGTCATTTAATCTTTTTGAGAAGATACTGACTGGATCACTGGGCGTGAACCCAGTGGATTTTATGAATACATTTACATAGTACATAGATTACATAATCAAACAACAATTCACTTACTAAACGGCGACAGTAATTTGATCTCTTTTATTAGCTAGAATATTAGCTTATGAGTTTTTGTGTTTTGTCACTGTTTCCTGCTTTGACCTGAGGGCAGACGAGGTGACCCCTCCCACTCACAATCTCGCTTCCTTTCATTGTGCTGCTTCACTTCTGTAGAATGATGTAATCCGCCCTGTCACATCCACCCTGTAACACCTCCCTCACCGATTCAGATGAATTCAAAAGTACTAGAACAGAATAGACTGACTTTGCCTCTTCCTTCCATCTCTGCAGGTGGCTGGGAAGCATAAATACCATCCCGAGTGCTTTCTCTGTGAAAACTGCGGCATGTTCATTGGAGATGGCGATTCTTTCACTCTAGTGGATTATACCAATTTATACTGGTTGGTTTTTATCAAATTATTTCATTACTCGTTGATCTTGTGAGGATTTTTTAATGGAAAAGTTCCTCCGTTTGGTCTGGTTTATGATCTCTGTCTCTTTTCTTCTTCTCTCTTAGTGGACAATGTCATTACCAGAAGGTTTCAACACAGAATTGGGCAGCAAAAAGTTCACAGCTTCCTCATACAGTGACATCAATGTCATTTCCTCCCTCTGCAGAAAGCAGACGAGGTTTATCCTTCAGTGTGGAGCAGAATGATGCAGGTCATTTGATCACCGTGTCTCAGTGAGTCATTATTTTAGACAGCCACTAAACACATTTTTATTCAATTCACATTCATATTTTCCTTCTAAAAAAATCCCTTGTGCGACAGGCTGGACTTGCATAACCTGAGTCCTGAAGTTAAGCCCTTGATCCATGTTGGAGACAGGATTCTTGAGATCAATGGAATCTCTGTCCAGAACATTCCACTCACTGAGGTCAATCCAGTGACTGAGATAAGACAACAATTACAGATAATCTGCATGACGCATCTCATTTCACCATTATTATTTTTATCTCTTAATTTTTACCAGATAGATCTGGTGATTCATGATACAGAGCACTGGCTACAAATCACGATTGAACATGACCCTAAAGACCTCACAAAACAGGAGGACCTATCTGGCCTGCTGGGAGAAGAACTGGACCAGCCTGGAAAACTAGGTTTCTTTCCCCTTCCTAGCAGCAGACGACTAACCCCTCGATCCAGCAATATTCTGTACGAATCAGATTCTATCAGATTTTATTACATGTAATACTAAACTATGCAATTTTTTTCTTGCTTTCAGGTAAAAATATTTAAACATCTAAGCAAGATACATTTTTTGAGAAGCAAAATGAGGCTGATTTTCAGAGAATGCATCCTGAAATAATAATTAAGTTTTTTTTCCCCCAGTGATCGTTTTTGTTATTTACACTTTTTAAAAAATACTTAGAACAAGAAAAAAAAATTAGCAGTTGAGCACAAATAATGTATTAATTCATGACATATTCTTATATATGGATAGTTCACACAAAAACATAAATTCTGTAATCATTTACTCAAGACTTATGTCATTCCAAACCCTTAAGACTTTGGGTAATCATTCAAATACAAATTAAGATATGTTTTCATTGTTTGGTTGTACATAAAAGCCTAAATGTAACTGTTCATCGTATAAAGTGACCATGTCTCTTCACAAGATTAATCTGCTCGATTTATATGGATTCTTTTTACAATGCCTTTTTTGGATCTTCTAAGTTTTGATTTCCTGGAATTCCAATGGAGGGACAGAAAACTCAGGATTCATTAAAAATAGCAAAATTTGTGTTTCAGAGGGTTTTGGAATGACATGAGGGTGAGTTTTTGGATTAGCTATCCCTTTAAAGCAATTTTTGCTTCTCATGTAAGTTATTTTTTAAAGGGTGGATAACAGGACTAAAAATAAGAAAATGTGTCAATGTTATTTTATAAAAAATCAGTAAGCTTTTGTAATGATGTAAACAAATACATCCCTCTGTAATTGGATAAAAAGAGATTTAACAAAAATTTTAACTTCAATCATCTTAAATTCCTCCCTTTTAAAAACCTGATATACAGGTTTGTTCTATAGAGGTAGTTAAATGCTTTACATTTCCCATAAGCAAATTCCCTTTGAAGATAAAATACCAGTTTAGTATCAAAATATTTTTTGTTAATATTAAAAAGTACCAAATGATTTTAAAAAAGGTCATATTTCTGTCAGGCACTTACTATCATTGTTAATTTTTTTTTTGTCTGCCTCTGCAGGCGCAGCTGCAGCATTGATAAAGGTCCATGCTCGCAACGTCACGCTGCACTTCTTTCCCATAGAAGAGACATTAATCGATCAGAGTCTCTGCGTTTTGACACTATGGACAAAACACAACGTATCTTCCGACCCTCCGACCTAATATATGGTGAAGTTTTGGGAAAAGGTTGTTTTGGACAAGCCGTAAAGGTAAAGCAGTGAGTTTGGCTGACAGTGAAATACATTTGAGATGACAAAGATCACTAAAATACAAAAAAACTGCTTCCTTTGGGTTGTCAGGTGACACATTTGGAAACAGGTGAGGTCATGGTGATTAAGGAACTACTTCAATTCGATGAAGAGACTCAGAAGACATTCCTGAAAGAGGTTTGTTATAGTTTTTACTTTATCATACTCCTAAGCAGCAAATGGATTGTTTACTAATAAAAACGTGCTTGGCTCCAGGTCAAAGTAATGAGATGCCTGGAACATCCTAATGTCTTAAAGTTCATCGGCATTCTGTACAAAGACAAACGGCTGAACCTGATCTCTGAATATGTGCAAGGAGGAACGCTAAGGGACACCATCCAGAAGATGGTTGAACATGTTTTTTTCTTTACTGGATATACTTTCATTGCATATGTTACTTGGCAAAAAAGCATTTTGTGAGTAAACGATGTGTCATAATTTAGGACTGGGATCACCCTTGGAAACTTAGAGTGAGCTATGCCAAGGACATTGCCACTGGAATGGTATGTAATGATGAGCAATGAGTGTTTGCAGAATAATAGAGATCAAATGTGAAGAAATCATTGATTTTTAAATGTACATTACTATCCAACAATGCATGAAAATATTTCCATGACGCATATTACTCCTATCTTTTGGAGTACTATTGCTTCATTCCTTAATGTAAAGACATGTCTTGACGTGGAATACGAATCTGAAGCTGAAGTTAAGTTAGCATCCAAATGTGAAGGCTGTTTTGTATGGAAGCTTGTTTCCGCCACTGACTAAAAAATAAAAAAGGTATAATTGTGACTTTTTATCTTGCAATTCTAACTTTTTTTTTCTTTCGTAATTCAGATTTTTGTTTTTGTTGTTGTTGTGAGTTTATATCTCGCAGTTCTGACTATAGAACACAACTGCGAAAAAAAATCTGAGGGAAAAAAAAGTTAGAATTGCAAGATAAAAAGTAGCAATATGTCGCAGTTCTGACTTTTCGCAATTGTTTGTCTCGCAATTCTAACATTATAACTCCCAACTGCTAGTTTATATCTCGCAATTCTGAGAAAAGAAGTCAGAATTGCAAGCTGTAATCTCGCAATTGTAAGAAGAAAAAAAAGTCAGAATTGTGAGATAAAAAAAAATCGCAATTACCTTTTTTTTATTTTATTTTATTTTTTTAATTTTTTATTTAGTGGCGGGAACAAGCTTCCATGTTTTGCCATATATACATTCATTTATTCTCTCTGTCCAATATAGGCTTACCTACATTCAATGAATGTCATCCATCGGGATCTAAACTCACACAACTGCTTTGTTCGAGAGGTCAGAATATATGTCAATACTCTTAAACATAGAGAATGTCTTCAAACGAAACTGAATTGTGTGACAGTACAGGTTTTCCTCACAGAACCAAACCGTGGTAGTTGCCGACTTTGGTTTGGCTCAGCTTGTAAAGGAAGAAAAGACCTCCTCTCCTGGACAAATGTCCAAATTGAACAAGCTTGGTCGTAAAAAGCGGTATACGGTGGTGGGGAACCCCTACTGGATGGCACCAGAAATGATCCATGGTGAGCAATATGAATCAACTATAAATGTTAATAAGACTGACCGGGTAGAATTATTCCATTTAATTGTGACTTTTTTGTACATACTATTTCTCACCTGCAGGAAAAGTCTACGATGAACGCGTTGACATTTTCTCATTCGGGATTGTGCTTTGTGAGGTAGACTTTCCCTACATTTAGTCATCATTTTTTATTGAAATAGGCCTATAACTGAAGATATATGTATACTCACCATAACAGATTATTGGAAGAGTATATGCCGATCCAGATTACCTCCCTCGTACTCAGGAGTTCGGATTGAATGTGAATGAATTCCTGGAGCGCTTCTGGTTTAAAGAATGTCCTGCAGCTTTCTTTCCCATCGCGGTTCTGTGTTGTGCCTTGGAGGCTGAAAAACGGTGATTGTTTTGTACTAATCTACATAACCTTACCACAAACTAAATTTTATTTGCTGAAACGTGGCATTTTCTTCATATTCGTTTCTATAGTCCCATTTTTGCCAAATTAGAGGAGTGGCTGGGGAACCTGCAGATGCATTTGGGGATCGGACTTCCTCTGATGTCGGAACTGGATAAGATCCGCCAAGCATTTTGGGAGAACCACAGCCAGCCGAAACAAACTTATGGGATGCCTTCTAAACAGATGGAGAACTCAGCATTAGGAAGAAGCTGAGACTTGGCTCTATGTAGCAGACAACCGTATTTTCATGTACTGATCTTCAAATTCTCAGACTGTTATTTACAGTGACCCCACTTATGTATGAATGTCATTATGCTTCTCTCATTGAATTAACTTTTCTGAGCCAGTTTTTTTTTTGCAATGACTTTTACTATTGTTGTCTTAATTTTGAAGAGAATATCTGTTGTTTTATCATTTAAAACTTATTTTTGCGAAATGGTTTGCTTGAAAAGTATGTTTGTGGTATAATAATTCATTACAATAGATGTCATTTTATTTTATTTTATTTTTATTATATATATATATATATATATATTTTTTTTTTTATGTAAAGCAAAGCATTACAAAAAACATTTGTCCATTTTAAGTCTCCAAATTCCTTTTGGGGTCACTGTATGTTTTACAAGCTATTGTTTATACAGTCTGGTGCAACAATTTAATCTCAGACAAAAAGGTGCTCTAGATTTTTCTTGAGAAAACAGTATTATAAATGTAAGCTAAAAAAGACTATAAAATTAGCATAAGAATAGTTAGTGAATCTGTTATCTACTTTAATTGTCTTTTTGTTTCATCATATTTTATTTTTACATTTATGTTGGCTATAGGCCTATGTCTAATTGTGTTACAGGTGTCAGAAATTGAAACTCCATCTGAATGAACGAATAAATGTCATGTTTTCATTTGATTTCATTTGAGCCGGCGGTTTAACGGTCACCGAAACATATCCACCTTTACAAGTAGGAAATCATTCAATTATTTCATGAATTTAATATTATTTTACACATTTACTGCTGTCTGTTGGACGTTTTACAGCCGATAAACTAATTATGTTCTTTTGAACTGTAATTTGTAACGTTTTGAATGAATTGGTTGACGGGATCCTTACGAAAATTAACCATTGTTTTGCAGTCTGCCCCAAAAAAAAAAAAAAAAAAAATGGTTACTACACTTTTATTATAATAAAACCATGGTTAATTTTTGTAAGGGGAGTTTATCGCGAGTTCATTCATTGTTTAGGCGAAAACTGACATTTCTCAATAGTTGAGGAATATATCTACAGTAAGTAGCCTGCTTATTAGCTAATACCCATTATTATGCTTAAAGAATAATTCATTATTATGTTCCTCCCGCATTTTTAAGTGAATAAACTTTAGTTTTGTAATAACAGTTATGCTGATTTAGCCGGTGAGACTATATGGATATCTAAACGGACAAATATTTGGATATCAGGTTGATACTTCATGACCTTAACTTAAGGAATTACTATATTTAAAAAACAATGTATGGGTCTCAGAGAGCCAAGATATAGGCTACAGTAAAACATGAAGTTTCTTTGACTGATGCATATACACTGTATCTACTGTGTTTTGATTAAGTCAGAAGATTATTAATGAACTTGAAGGGAAAATAGAGGTAATTGCAATCACGGCATAATTTAAAACATGACGCCACAAACATAAAAAAAAAAAAAAAAAACAGTAAAGTGTAACAGCATCTATTAAAAATCCACAGTGTCTATTAAACGTCCAGACGGTTTACAGATTGAGGACATCGACCTTCAAGGTAACGATACATTTTTGTGATTAAAATAAATTTTCTTTAATCTTACAGCGAATTGCTGTTGTTCTAGACTAGAGAATAAATACTGTATGCTATACAGTTAGTGTTGTCAAGGAAATTACTATTAATTATTATTGTCTATTTCCCATGCCACATCATCTTATCATGAATATCTGCCTTAGTAGAGGAGGTAAGTCCTATATTGCAATGCATAAAGAGCTTTGAAAAGGTTTAGGAACAAGTACAAATTCAGTTCACACAAGCTGTCAATTATCACATTCAGTTGATCTGCCTTTCTGATAGTTTTCCTTAGTGCTGGATGATTCTGGAATGGAGAGTCTCCCCAGGGATCTTGACACTTCTCTTCTTGACTCCACTCAAGCAGAGGACAAAGATAAATGTATCCTTTCCTCTGACACATTCTGCTTATCCCCATCTCTGCATGAACGAAAGACTCTTCCCATTGATGAAAAATCACCTAAGAGTCCCAAGAATCCACTGGGCCGCTTTGACCCATATGACTCTTCAGAGGTATTGTAACACACAAAGTGTGATGAAGTCTCTCATTTTATAAAAAATACAGTAAAACACAGTAATATTGTGAAATAATATTACACTTAAAAAAGACGGATGATGTGACATACATTTTTCATTGTCCCTTCTAGGAATATGTTGGCGTTGTGACACTGCCAATCCAAGTCCGGCAGAAAGCAGTGAAAAAAGGATTTGTGTTCAATCTCATGGTTGTTGGTAAGAAACACACACAATACTGTTTTTGAAAGAAGTCTGTTCACCAAGGTTGCATTTATTTGATCAAAAATACAGTGAAAACAATAATATTGCGAGATATTATTACAATTAAAAAAAAAATCTTTTCTACTTTAATATATATTTATTTTTGTGATCAAAGCTGAATTTTCAGCATCATTACTCCAAGTCTTCAGTGTCACATGATCCTTCAGAAATCATTCTAATATGATGATTTGCTGCTCAAGAAACATTTCTTATTATTACCAGTGTTGAAACAGTTGTGATACATTTTCAGGATTATTTAGAAAGTTCAAAAGTGCATTTAATGCATCCTTGCTTAAAGGGTTAGTTCACCCAAAAATGAAAATTATCCCGTGACTTACTCCCCCTCAGGCCATCCTAGGTGTATATGACGATCTTCTTTCAGGTGAATACAATCGGAGATATATTTTAAAATATCCTTGCTCCTCCAAGCTTTATAATAGTTGTGAATGGGGGGCTACATTTTGAAGCAAAAAAAAAAAAATGCATCCATCCATACTAAAAATAATCCATATGGCTCCAGGGGCTTAATAAAGGCCTTTTGAAGCAAAGTGATGCGTTTTTGTAAAAAAAAAATTCCATATTTAAAACTTTATAAATTTAAATAGCTAGCTTCCGGAGGACAACCGTACGCTTACTGGTCAAATCGACTTGCGACAAATGAGTAACCCCCTGACACGATATATGACGCAAGATGTAGGAGTAGCATAAGCTTAGACACCTCTCGCGGTTCAAACAAATAGGGCTGGCAACAAACTCAAGCTCCTCTTCTCTTAGTCAAGTCAAGTCAAGTCACCTTTATTTATATAGCACTTTTTACAATGCAGATTGTGTCAAAGCAGCTTTATAGTGATAACTGGCAAATAATTTTGGCTGCACAGAAAATGGTGTCATTGTCCAGCTTAAATAAATTCAGTATTGATTCATTCCGTTGTAAAAATCATTAGTTATTAATTTAGGTATCTATATATCAGCACTGGAGAGAACAGTGATGTCATCGTCCAACTCAGTTCTGTTCGCATACAATGGTGTCAATGCAGGCAGATCAAAAACATTGTTGAATATCAGGTGTCCCCAACTAAGCAAGCCAAAGGCGACAGCGGCATGTAACCCATCTCCAAAGAGATGCGTTTTTAGTCTAGTTCTTAACTGACAGAGTGTGTCTGCTTCCCGAACAATGCTAGGAACTCTGTTCCAAAGTTTAGCAGCTAAAAAGGAAAATGATCTACCGCCTGCGGTTGATTTTGATATTCTAGGTATTATCGACTGGCCAGAATTCTGAGATCGCAATAGACATGAAGGACTATAATGTGTTAAGAGCTCATTCAGGTACTGGGGAGCTAAACCATTTAGTGCTTTGTAAGTAATTAGCAAGATTTTAAAATCTATACGATGTTTAACAGGAAGCTGATGCAGTGTTGACAGAACTGGGCTAATATGGTCATACTTCCTAGTTCTAGTAAGAACTTTAGCTGCTGCATTTTGTACGAGCTGTAGTTTATTTATCAGGCGAGCAGAACAACCACCCAGTAAAGCGTTACAGTAATCTAGCCTTGAGGTCATGAACGCATGAACTAACTGTTCTGCATTTGCCATTGAGAGCATATTTCGTAGTTTAAATATATTTTTAAGATGGAAGAATGCAGTTTTACAGATGCTAGAAACATGGCTTTCAAATGAAAGATTGGTATCAAAGAGCACACCCAGGTTCCTAACTGACGACGAAGACTTAACAGAGCAGCCATCAAGTGTTAGACAGTATTCTAGGTTATTATGTGAACACATTTTTGATCCAAAAATTTGAATCTCTGAATCTCTGAATTTAGTAGTGGGAAATTACTGGTCATCCAATTTTTTATATCAGCTATGCATTCCGTTAATTTTGTGAATTGGTAAGTTTCGTCAGGGCGCAAAGAAATATAGAATTGAGTATCATCAGCATAACAGTGAAAACTAACACCATGCTTCCTAATGATATCTCCCAAGGGTAGCATTTACAGAGTGAAAAGCAATGGTCCTAGTACTGAGCCTTGCGGTACTCCATATTCAACTTGTGATCGATATGACCTCTCTTCATTTACTACTACAAACTGATAACGGTCAGATAAGTATGATTTGAACCATGACAATGCAATTCCACTTATGCCAACTTACTTTTCAAGTCTGTTTAAAAGAATGTTGTGGTCGATAGTGTCAAATGCAACACTAAGATCCAGTAACATTAATAGAGAGATACAACCAAGATCTGATGATAAGAGCAAAAAATTTGTAACTCTAATGAGAGCAGTCTCAGTACTATGGTATGGTCTAAATCCTGACTGGGAATCCTCACAGATACCATTTCTTTCTAAAAAGGAACATAGTTGTGATGATACTGCCTTTTCTAGTATTTTTGATAGAAAAGGTAGATTTGAGATCGGCCTGTAATTGACTAATTCTCTAGGATCAAGTTGTGGTTTTAATAATAACCAGCTTAAAAGTTTTCGGTACATATCCTAGTGATAAAGATGAATTAACGATATTAAGAAGAGGATCTATGACCTCTGGAAGCATCTCTTTCAGTAGCTTAGTCGGTAGAGGGTCTAACATACTGTCACAGTCACCATCTGTCTCACCTTTCCCGGACTCCATTTCCCATCATCCTGTCACTCACCTGCTCACACTTAGCAATCACCTGCACCTGATCTCTATCACCTCATCACCACAGCAGTATAAAGGCATATAAATCACCACTGCACTTTTTCTGGTCTTGATCATGAGAAGGACTCACCTAGATTATTGTCTGTGATAATATCATTTACAATAAGTGCTTTTGAATAAAGGGATCTAATATTAACCAAACCGAGCTTTATCATTTGTTCATCAGAATTATATCTGTTCTTTATTTGTTGAACATCAATTACATTTTTACTCTCAAATGGGTTTGGGATTTTTTTGTATTTATTAATTTAAGGTCAGGTCTGCCCCAAAAACTTTTCTAATTGTCTATGAACCCTATATTATTCTGCGGACACCACTTACACAGTCAGCCATTGAGTGATGATAGTCTGCTGCTAAGTATCTCATAACTCTGACGAACAGGAATGGGTCCAGAGGGTTCTGCGTTCGTTATTGCATCATTTGTTGGGTCAGAGGTTACTCTTCCGCCGCAAATTGATGCGTGCAGCCGTCTGCCCGAAAGCTAGTTATTATAGTTAATAAAGTTTTAAATATGGATCGCTTCACTTCAGAAGGCCTATATTAACCCACTGGAGCTGTATGAATTACTTTTATTATGGATGGATACATTTTTTTTTTTTTTTTTTTTCAAAATGTGGCCCCCTTCACAACCATTATAAAGCTTGGAGGAGCAAGGATATTTTTAAATATATCTCCAATTGTATTTGAAAGAAGACAGTCATATATACCTAGGATTGCTTAAGGGTGAGTAAATCATGGGATCATTTTTGGGTGAACTAACCCTTTAAAAACGTTTCATATTTAACTGAATTTTAATCTTAAAATATATCATTTGTATGTTTAGGTGAGTCTGGCTTAGGCAAATCCACTCTTGTCAACAGCCTTTTCCTCACAAACTTCTATATGGACAGAATCATTCCTGATGTTTCAGGTACACTTAACAACAACTGTATTCATACTTCTTATAAAAGCAATTAAGGACAAAGCATCCAAAAATCATGCAGAAAAGATCTGTTGTGAAATTTATCCATTTCTGTCTCACAGAGAAGATAGCTCAGACAGTGTCAATAACAAAAAGCATCACTGACATTGTTGAAGAGGGAGTAAATCTAAGGCTCACTGTTATCGACACCCCTGGTTTTGGAGATGCCATTAATAATAATGAAAGGTACTTAAGTGTTAAATGTGTAATTTTTTGTTTATGCTGCAGTTGTTGATATTGCGCTTATACTGACATCTAGGGGTGTAGAATATGGAAGCACATTTGTAGCAATATTCAGTTTAAAATGTAATATGCAAAATGGCAATGCAATATGTAAAATGGCAATGCATTTCTGTGTTTAAATTTACATTTTCCATACTATATGTGCAATGTTTGGAGCAAAATGATTGTTCAAAATCAATAATATAATTTACATTTGCTGTTTCCTACACTAGTTTATATAATTTAAACATATATTTTAACGAAATGAAAATGTATTACAGAAATGATTATATATGTTTAAAATGTTCAAGCAAAAATTGTAGCAAAATGGCCATTTTAATGTTATTTTTTAATTGCAGTTTGCACTCAGTTAAACATGTAAACATGTTTTGTAAACATGGCGGCAGCAGAGCTAAGAATAGCGAGGCATAAACTGGCAGATGAAGCTGAGCAAGAACAGAGAAATGTCAGTGATTATGCACGTCCATCAGTCATAGAACCAGTACGCTATTAGAAGCATAGATATTTATGGTTAGGAAGACTTGTAGAGAACGCGCCTGGCGCTCGTGCACCTTATCGTGAGGTGAGCGGGCTCGCGTGTCTGTAAAAGTGCTGAAACAGACGCATCGAATGAGTGGTGCTTTTCAACAGGTTACTTTCGCATAGAAATAATCTTAGACAAGCTGTCCAAATTATTGCTTGCTCTATCAGTATGGTTGTATGTTTTTCTCTTTTTATCGTTCTGATTATTGTTTATGCATCATTTATAGGCCTATTAATAAAATAGTTTTTGTTCCCAAAAAATAACTCTGTCTAAACCCATCTTTCACATCTTAGAAAGCACTTTGGTCTGATGGTGTGGAGGATATTTTCTTGGCACACTTCGGGCCCTTTAGTACCAATGGACCATATGCACGGAGCGTTCTTTAGAACTTCCACAATAATATAAACCAGCTGGAAAACTTCCCGTAAACAGGGCCACGTTATCCTAATGGGCAACATAGGCTCAACCCAGGGCCCTGAACACTGGGGGCCCCCCGAGACAATTATCTTTTGTGTTTTAAAATGCATCGTTGTCACACACCCGAATCAAGAGTCACAGGCGCATGAATACAACCAGGACAGTGGCGTAGCGTCCAGGTATGCAGGGGTTAAGCTATTACGGGCTTAACCCAAAAGTATACTTCGGGTGTTCGCATCGTGTAATTTTCGTCATCAGGTGGGTTTGTGTTCGTTAGCCCAGGGCCCCACAAAGGCTGTGTTGCACTGCCCGTGAAATGTCACTTGTTGGTGTGTCGTATCTTTATTGTCCTGAGTTAGCTTTAACAACATCAATAGTGTAATAATCAGAATATAGTCACTTAAATAGTCAAGCTTAGTGTTAATTTAGGCTATTTATTCAAACGTAAGACAACATAAAAAAGTTTCAGCTTCAGTAAGTGAGGGAGAGCGCGGTTTTCTGTGTAATTCGAGCACAAGAAAAGTTATTGTTTTTCATGGGACTTTGTGAGTACTTTACAGGTGCTGGTCATATAATTAGAATATCATCAAAAAGTTGATTTATTTCACTAATTCCATTCAAAAAGTGAAACTTGTATATTATATTCATTCATTACACACAGACTGATATATTTCAAATGTTTATTTCTTTTAATTTTGATGATTATAACTGACAACTAAGGAAAATCCCAAATTCAGTATCTCAGAAAATTAGAATATTACTTAAGACCAATACAAAGAAAGGATTTTTAGAAATCTTGGCCAACTGAAAAGTATGAACATGAAAAGTATGAGCATGTACAGCACTCAATACTTAGTTGGGGCTCCTTTTGCCTGAATTACTACAGCAATGCGGCGTGGCATGGAGTCGATCAGTCTGTGGCACTGCTCAGTTGTTATAAAAGCCCAGGTTTCTCTGATAGTGGCCTTCGGCTCTTCTGCATTGTTGGGTCTGGCATATCGCATCTTCCTCTTCACAATAGAAAATCTATGGGGTTAAGGTTAGGCGAGTTTGCTGGCCAATTAAGAACAGGGATACCATGGTCCTTAAACCAGGTACTGGTAGCTTTGGCACTGTGTGCAGGTGCCAAGTCCTGTTGGAAAATGAAATCTGCATCCCCATAAAGTTGGTCAGCAGCAGGAAGCATGAAGTGCTCTAAAACATCCTGGTATACGGCTGCGTTGACCTTGGACCTCAGAAAACACAGTGGACCAACACCAGCAGATGACATAGCACCCCAAACCATCACTGACTGTGGAAACTTTACACTGGACCTCAAGCAACGTGGATTGTGTGCCTCTCCTCTCTTCCTCCAGACTCTGGGACCCTGATTTCCAAAGGAAATGCAAAAGTTACTTTCATCAGAGAACATAACTTTGGACCACTCAGCAGCAGTCCAGTCCTTTTTGTCTTTAGCCCAGGCGAGACGCTTCTGACGCTATCAGAGAACACAAGAAATGCGACAGCTGAAACCCATGTCTTGCATACGTCTGTGTGTAGTGGTTCTTGAAGCACTGACTCCAGCTGCAGTCCACTCTTTGTGAATCTCCCCCACATTTTTGAATGGGTTTTGTTTCACAATCCTCTCCAGGGTGCGGTTATCCCTATTGCTTGTACACTTTTTTCTACCACATCTTTTCCTTCCCTTCGCCTTTCTATTAATGTGCTTGAACACAGAGCTCTGTGAACAGCCAGCCTCTTTTGCAATGACCTTTTGTGTCTTGCCCTCCTTGTGCAAGGTGTCAATGGTCGTCTTTTGGACAACTGTCAAGTCAGCAGCCTTCCCCATGATTGTGTAGCCTACAGAACTAGACTGAGAGACCATTTAAAGGCCTTTGCAGGTGTTTTGAGTTCATTCGCTGATTAGAGTGTGGCACCAGGTGTCTTCAATATTAAACCTTTTCACAATATTCTAATTTTCTGAGATACTGAATTTGGGATTTTCCTTAGTTGTCAGTTATAATCATCAAAATAAAAAAGAAATAAACATTTGAAATATATCAGTCTGTGTGTAATGAATGCATATAATATACAAGTTTCACTTTTTAAATGGAATTAGTGAAATAAATCAACTTTTTGATGATGTTCTAATTATATAACCAGCACCTGTATACTTCACCTTTACAACATTTATTTTTAAACCTATTAATTTTATAATGTTTAATATTTATTCAAAAGTGAAACGTGTGGAAAAAATATTACAGGAAATAACCGTGCATATAGTCAGTTGAACATCATTTAAACACCACAGCCTACCTGAGTATTGTTGCTGACCATGTCCATCCCTTTATGGCCACATTACCATCTTCTAATGGCTACTTCCAGCTGGATAATGCACCATGTCACAAAGCTCAAATCATCTCAAACTGGTTTCTTGAACATGACAATGAGTTCACTAAACTCATGAGCTCCATGGTCACCAGATCTCAGTCCAGTAGAGAACCTTTGGGATGTGCTGGAACTAGAGTTTTGTGGCATGATAGCTTTTGTACAATGTTAAAAAACATTAACAGTTGAGAAGTTTTAAATAAAATGTCCATAAATAAGATTATGTAAAATGAAATTGTTTCATAGAAGGAGAAAAAAAATGTAAAAAGAAGAAAAAGCAATAGGCCTATGTAATAAATTTCGACATCACCAGACAATTTTAGAAGCATTAGAGATGGGCTGGATGCTTTCTAGTGTTTGAAAGGGGGTTTAAAAATAATAATTTTTGGGAATATAAATTATTATTATTATTATTATTATTATATAAATAACACTCATTAGCATACATATGGATTACATTATTAATATAAATTATGCAATAATTAGAACGATAAAAAGAGAAAAACATAAAACCCATACTGATAGAGCAAGCAATAATCTCCCACAGCTTGTCTAAGATTATTTTTATGAGTAAGTAACCTGTTGTAAAGCACCACTCATTTGACGTGTCTGTTTCAGCACTTTTAAGGAGGGGGAACACACCAAGCGGACGGTTGGCCATCGGGCAGTTTTTGTTCGTCGGCCGACTACGTTTTCTCAGTGTATTCCGCACCGTTGGCTTTAGTTGGTCCTCGTCTGCTTTTTTTCAGCCGATTCGACATGTTGAATCGGTGTCGGAGCTTGTCGGTCCGTCTGGCCATCTGGTCATTCTGACTGGCTGTTCAGCTACTGCCACCTGCTGGTACGGAAAGGCATTTCATCTTACACAGGTGCAGAACGGACGTGCTACTTGGCTGTCGGCTGTCGAGCGTCGGTTTGGTGTGTCAGGGCAACTTTGGACTCAGACGCTGCCGATGTGAGCCAACCCTGCAGTCTGTTTTCATCGTCACTAGTTCGTCGGTGTAGCGTCTGGACCAGTCAGACACACAGTTATTCATTATATCTAATGAATTACCCAGAAACTCACTCTCTCACAAGTCCTGTTAATTCCATCCCGGACAACTGCAATACAAAGACAGAATAGGTGTCCTATTTCTATTTTACTGCTGTCAGGAATGTGCAGAGAAGACTCTGACTTCATTCTTTCTGAGAAGGACAAATAAACCCTTTTAATCCTATATATTCTATATATAGCCACATGAAAAATGTATAAATGTGTATCCAATTCCCCCCCCTCATGATTTTCCTTTTATAAGGTTTATTCTATGTATTAATTCTCTCTCTTGAACAATTTTTGTATTAATGTTTCAGAGTTATAATTAAGTTATAAAGTTATAATTACCTAAAATCACATGGGTAGCATGTTTGGTTTCTACGGACTCCAACTTTCATTTCCTATTTGGTAATTTATGTTACATGTTACTAACTCTGTAACACATTAGTATTATAAGAATCTAGAAGGTTCTTCTCTCAAACATCCAATCCAGTGTCTTATGCTAATATCTTGCTACAGGACAAAGACTCGTAAAAGTTTCCCTCTGAGGGGAAAACTCCTTATTGGCTCAGACACCTCAAGTGGGTGCGACATGTTCACCCTTTAAAATCACTGAACACAAGATCACGCTCTCTCCTTCCTTGCTTCTCAGACGACTGAAGAGACCCCTTGAGAGACCTCAGCCTACAACCCAGCCATGTGCTCATCTATGACAGAGAGAAAGAACTTTGTTCCCCACTAAGAGTCAAATTAACAGCTTAAGTTGTTTCATAGTACTTCATCCAATGCAGAAGATACTGGCAACAACTTCGGACCAAATCATCAAGATTTCTCCTCAGCCTGCAAATCCGATGCTCCTCAGCCTAAAGGCACCTTGCAAGTATCGTACATTTGAACACTAAACAGCGATTTAGTATTAATGTGTAAACCACCTGTCAGCAAAGGTGTTTTATTACTGAGAAATCTGATGATTCTTTTCCAGACTGTCTTTGACTCTTTCCGTAGCTCTATTTCCGGTCCCACTTCTGGTTCAACTCTATCATTGCTCATTTTTACCTACGTATGTTATGTGTTTGTTAGTTTAGTTGTGTGTTTGTTTTTGAGTTAGTTAATAAAGATTGTGCACAATAGACTAATAAGTTGCCTCTTAAATGAGATCTTGACTACAGGCTCTGAGTAGTACTGTACAATAAGAATGTTGTTTTTCCATAACCTGGAAATGAACACTCTTTTTAGACTTAATAAACAATTAACAGGTGTTCACTGGATGAACAGGTTAATTGATTGTAATATTAATTTTAATGTAGCTACATCAAGTTAATCTGATTAACTGATTCACATATTCATAATTAATCATAACTAATAATCTAAATGAGTTATGAATAATTATTAATATTTACCCTTTGAGTTAATTTGCTACATCGGCATCGGCTTGGTGTGTTCCTGCCTTTACAGACACACGAGCACGCTCACCTCACAATAAGGTGCACGAGCGCCAGGCACGTTCTCTGCGAGTCGTCCTAACCATAAATATCTATGCTTCTAATAACGTCAAGTCAAGTCAAGTCAACTTTATTTATATAGTGCTTTTTACAATGCAGATTGTGTCAAAGCAGCTTTACAGTGATAACTGGTATATAATTTTGGCTGCACAGCAGCTCTTAAAGAAAATGGTGTCAATGCAGGCAGATGCAAAGCACTGTTGAATATCAAATGTTAAATGTCAAGTGTCCCCAACTAAGCAAGCCAAAGGCGACAGCGGCAAGGAACCCAAACTCCAACAGGTAACATCAGGTGGCAAACAGGTGGCAAAGAGGTGTTAAAATGGAGAAAAAACCTTGGGAGAAACCAGACTTAGTCGGGGGGGCAGTTCTCCTCTGGCAAACAGTCAAAGTATTTATTCCAGTTTAATCCAGTTGAGGATCGTATTCATCACGCCGGTATGGACGGTTTGTTGAGGAACTGTGCCACTGGCTGTCGTGTCGATGAGGCCTTCACAATGGATGATCTAGTTGAATTCAATGTGGATAATAACGTACTGGTTCTATGACTGACGGACGCGCATAATCACTGACATTTCTCTGTTCTTGCTCAGCTTCATCAGCCAGTTTATGCCTCACTCTTCTTAGCTCTGCTGCCGCCATGTTTACAACACCTGGCCCCGCCTTGACGCAGTGATTGACAGGGTGGGGTGGAGACGTGATCGGCTCAGAATGCATTTTCAAATCCACATTGAATTTTGCTACATTCATTGCGGGACATTTAATAAAAATGCAATCGCAAGTGTCTTAACTGTGAGTGCAAGTTGCAATTAAAAAAATAACATTTAAATGGTCATTTTGCTACAATTTTTGCTAACATTTTAAGCATATATAATCATTTCTGTAATACATTTTCATTTTAATTTTGCAACTTATAAAGCGTTAAAATATATGTTTAAATTATATTTTAAAACTAGTGTAGGAAACAGCAAATGTAAATTATATTATTGAATTTGAATGATCATTTTGCTCCAAACACTGCACATATAATACGGAAAATGTACATTTAAATACAGAAATGCATTGCCATTTTGCATATTACATTTTAAATTGAATATTGCTACACATGTGCTTCCATAGTAGAAGCATCATGCAACAGCAACGTGTTTTATGATTCATTAATTCCCCAAGTGAAACGGTCCAATAAAATGGTCGTTTCTGGTAGTGTTGGGAAAAGTTACTTAAAAGTAATGCATAACAAAAAAAGCCTAAAAAAAGTAACTAATTGTGTTAATGTAATGTAATGCATTATGTCTTTTTCTCATCCGGGCTTGCTTGTTTATATATATATATATATATATATATATATATATATAAGTTCTATTTTTGACAAAGGCCCTTTCTTTCACACCCAATGTGAAATGCAAATTCACACCTGTACAGTAAAGGGCGCAGCTCAAATAAACCTTTCAGCTGGGCAGCTATTCTGGATTGCAGAAGAATATGATAAAGGAGATGTTAGTTAAATCAACACTTACTTCAGTAAATAAATAAGCAAATTCAATTTAAAAAAAAAATAACACAAATGTTATGTTTATCTAAAGTCATTTCTGCTTATTAGTATTGTTGAATTGGATCATCAAAGAACAGCAGCAAAGATATTGGTTCATAAAGTGAGATTAAATACATAAAGTATATTTGTCTAATTTAACATATTTAATTATTGCAGGTTTGCTTAATATTCTGAGTTTGCATTTTACTGTTTTAAATGCATTTTGAGGAATACTGAATCTATTTTCGTCCAAGTGAGATGAGTAAATGCCTGCTCACATTTAGCTTAGAACTACAATAACTGTCATGTTTACGAAGCACACTCTGAACCTTTTCACGATTTCTTTCAGCTTTCAGTCAGTAAATGGGAAAACAAAGTAACTTGCATTACTTATTTGAAAAAGTAACAGATATTTTGTTGTACGTTTAAAAGTAATGCGTTACTTTACTAGTTACTTGAAAAAAAAGTAATGATTACATAATTCGTGGTACTTGTAATGCGTTACCCCAACACTGGTTTCTGGTATAAAATTCAGGTCATCAGTTGAGCTTATATTAGGCTTTGTGACTAGAGTCTACATCTCATGTGAGTGTATCAATTTAAAAGGTATTTAGACATGGTTTTGCTTGCAGCTGGAAGGCCGCAGTTCATTATGTCGACCAGCAGATGGAGAAGTACCGCAGAGATGAGATCGGGCTGAACCGTAAAAACATAACAGACAACAGAGTGCACTGCTGTCTGTACTTCATCTCACCTCATGGCCATGGGTAAGACCTCTTCTCAACACAGGTTTTGTGGTTATTTCTGTCTCGGGATTTCAGTAACCATAAAAATATACTGCAGAGATGAGACTGTCATTTGTTAAGTCAGTTAACAAATGCCCTTTGTGCTTTCTCAGTCTCAAACCAATTGATGTGAACTTCATGAAGGCCCTGGATCAGAAAGTCAACATTGTGCCAGTGCTGGCTAAAGCAGACAGCCTCACTCCAAAGGAGACACGCAATATGAAAGCCAAGGTGAGAATGAGTATGTACTGACAATCTGAGAAAGCCTACATACAATATATTAACAGATGTTTCAAAAGTGTATCATATAGATATTTTTGACAACATGACTGTCATGACATGTCAACAAAAATCACCAGATCTACTATTTGAACAAGTGTATTGCATTTGTTTCCATAGATTTTGACAGAGATTGACAAGTACAAAATCAAGATCTTCCAGGTCCCAGAGTGTGATACGAATAATAATGATCCCTTCAGGCAGCAGGTTCTAGAGTTAAAGGTCAGCACTATATATTATAGTTTACATTTATATTAAGTGTAATTAGCTTAACATTAGAGTGTAGAGTATAGAACTTATATGTAATTACATAATTACTTGTTTTGTCTTTGAAATATGGTGAAATGTACTTTTGAATGTACTGACAGGCATTTATAGTAAACTAAAACATTAATGTCATTTCTATTGAAACTTGTATTTCATGTATTTAAATATTTTTTTTAATTACACATTTGTAATGATGAAGTTGCAATTTACTACATTTGAAATATATTATCTTTAAATGTAATACCGAATAATACACTAAAGTTAAAATTATAATCATGTACTTTAAATGTTTTTAATATGTTAGTCAACACATCAATATACCTGTACATCTTTAAAGTACAACAAACGATTATTAAAATATAATGATTTAAACTTTTTATTTGACATATATTACAAAGTGCACTTTTTAAAAGTATGCGTAATGAAAGTGTAGTATTTCATTAATATAACATTATCTGCAAGTACAGTTTTTTAAAAATATACTTTTAAGATTTGACATTCAGTATAATTAAAAGTACGTTTTTCACAAGGGTTCAGCTTGTTGGCTTTTTGTTATTTTTTATTACCCTTTTGGTGACTGACAGCTCTACAATGTTTCCATGTCCTCTCATAGAGAAGTATACCCTTTGCTGTTATTGGGAGTAATACATTAGTAGAGAGAGACAGCAGAAGAGTTCGAGCCCGTGTCTATCCATGGGGTATTGTAGAGGGTATGTTTACTCACACCATGAGATTTCATGATGTCATGTCATTATTCTTGAGGTAACATTTAAGTTAGCAAGAATAGATCTTGAAATTATGTCATTGTGTCTGTCATTATCATGTTGTTTACCATGTGTATGACTTCCTTCTGTGAAACACAGGAGAAATTGTAAAGGATTACACTGCTCTTCATAGAGACTGTTTGTATATGGTGGGTGTACTGTATGTAACAGCTCTTTTAAATATCACCATTTTTCTCTCCAACAGTTGAGAATCCATCTCACAGTGATTTTGTTTATCTGAGGAACATGTTGATCCGCACACACATGCAGGACCTGAAACATACGACTCACTATGTGTTGTATGAGAACTATCGAATAAACTGCTTGTGCAAGAACCCATGCTTGGTAAATTAAAAACAAAACAAAAAACACTAAGACTTACAACTTATTTATCCTTTAGCACTGAGAGAATTTCATGAGCTTGTTAATATAATTTATTTTTTATTTTCACCAATAGGAGAATGTGTAAGGATTTGCCAGGTGGATAACAGAAGAGGACAATATGTGTCTCACTGAAACTACAAGATGGAAGAGAGAAATGTTCTCTAAAAAAATGCTAAGGGAGATTTGACTAAAATGATATCATATAGAATGACTGTTTTATTTTAATAAAACATTTTTTTTTTTAATTTAAGCAGTAATTCTCCTGCTAATGTAATAGGGCTGACAATTTACCAGTCGATTATATATATTTTAAAATTAATATTGTACATTTAACACAGAATAAAAACAGAGCAATTACCCTGTCGAATATATGAGCTCTTTCTGTTGCTTTGAGGTGTGTGAAAATTGTTGAATATCTGAGGTTAATGAATGGATTAACAGCCAAAAAAAAACAAAAAACTCAATTTATAACCAATGTAACAAAAATATAATCCGCATCTTTTTACTGCTTTTAACTTTAAATTATCGTGAGTCAAAAAACAACTATCAGTGGAAAGCACATGTATTGTCTTGTTAATTTTATTATTTCCCTCTAAATTAACCTACAGTATATGGTAGACTAATGGGCTATATGCACGAAGCATTCTTTAGAACTTCCGCATTAATATAAGCCAGCTCGAAAACTTCCGGTGAAATGTCATTTGCTGGTGTGTTGAGCATCAGTAGTGTGATACTTAGTTTATAATCAGAATATAGTCACTTAAAAAGTCAGGCATAGCATTTATTTAGTTATTCAAACGCAAGACGTCATAAAAAATAAATAAATAAAGACGTACCTCATTGTTCCTCCTCGGCTAAATTAAATTCGACCATCAGTTTTCACACTTTTATGTGAAAAAAAGCTTCAAAAATATTTATTGTGCATTTTAGATAGATTAATTGAATAAAATGTGTGTTTTTACAAGTGTGCTGAAATCATTTGCGCTGCACTAACTGACAGCTGCTGTAATTACAAAGGGAAAGCGCTTTCTGTCATGAATCACAAGAAATGTTATTGTTTTTCTTAAGATTTTTTTGAGTACTTCATACTTCACATTGACAAAATGTATTTTTAAACCAAGTTATTTTATAATGTTTAATATTTAGTCAAAAACGAAGTGAAAAACGATTAGAGGAAATGGCTGATATATGCGCAAATAAATGCTACCCCAGCAAACAGGGAACGTCCCCCGGACGTTGCGAACATCCGTTTAGGTCCGCAGTAGGTCCGCTTGTAACGTCCGCTATCGGACTTTCGGGGGACGTCCCCATTTGGTCCACTTTGTACTGTTCGCTGGCGGACGATCTGAGGACATTCATGTCCTTGCCAATTTGCGAAAGTCCCTCTTTCGTCCCTCATCTAATATTTCCATTAACAACACTCGCGTTGCCTTTTATTAACAGACCTGACACCTTGCAACCCAGACAAAGGACAAATTAAACTAAAATATAAACCCGTATTGGATTTTAAAGAGGACGCGTTCCTTAAAACTCCCTTTAATTCAACTATGATAATGGATTTTACAGAAACCATGTTTTGTTTTGTTGTGCAGGTTGATATTATGGTTTTAGTACAAATGAAGTAAAAATAGTATAGGTCTATTTGAATTAATTGTAAAATTAAGTAAATGTTAAAAATTAATAATTTTTATAGCCTCTACTTTCTGGGAAAAATTAATGTAGTAACTTCTACAAACTTGCATAACAACACTTGCAAAAACTATTCGCCCATGCGTTGCCTTTTATCAACAGACCTGACACATTGCAACTCAGACAAAGGACAAATTAAACTAAACCTTAAAAATCCCTTTAAATATGATAATGGATTTTACAGAAACCATGATTGTTGTTTTTTTTTTTTTTTTTTTTTTTTTTTTGTGCAGGTTGATATTATAGTTTTACTGCAAGTAAGAGGTCTATTTGAATTCGGGTCATTCTACAGAAACGTCCACTTTTGGTATGACAAAAATGTCTTAAAATGTATTTATTTTTCTAACAAATAAACTTAAACCATATTATTATATTACACATTGACTTTATGAATACAAATGAGACTATGAATTAAAATGACAAATGATTTATTTAAAGACAGCATGTACCAATTTTTTGTCACCGGTGTTACCTTATTCTCTGGCATTTTTAAATGTTTTTATGAAATATTATTTCTCAATTTTTTCAGCACATGCAGTCAGAGTTACAGAAAAATAATGATAATGCAAAAAATAAGAAGATTGTGTTTTTCTTTTCAATCAGGTTAGTTAAAAGTGTGATTGAATTATGTTAATTCAATTGCGCAACCATGTATTTGTTATAACAATGAAAATATTTGAAAAAAAAAAGTTATAAACAAAAAAGATGCAATCCTTTACATCTTAATTCTTGAGTGTAGCAGAAATCAAATTATTATCATGTCACATATGACACATTTTATTTAATGTGACAGACAAAAAACAGTAACACTGTGACACAATGAATCACCAGTGACATAAACACAAGACCAAAGATCCTTATTCATAGGACTACATTTTTACATTTGCTATACAATCAAAGACATATCATTGACACTTAGTGGAAGCAGTCAGAAGATCATAAGCAACATTTTAAAAATGTCTGTAAAATATGCTGTCTGTAAAGTCGCTGCTTCTCAGCTGCACTCAATTTAGCCATATACCCTCAATTTAGCCATACCTGCCCAAAGGAGGATTAACAATGAGAAAGAAAAGTTATAATCATGTAATCTTAGTGCTATTTTATGCAAAAGAACTAAATGAATAGCTTTGAATAAAGTTTATCTATAAATGGGTAACACCAGTGACAATTTTCATAAAAAATGCATGTTACAAAATGGCTGCTGCAAGGTATCAAACCACATGTTGTCAGTCATGGTATACTCACTAAATTAAGTAGTTTAATCCATTTGTATTCTAGTTTTTTAAAATCCCCTAACAATAAAGTAGGTCACACCAGTGACTTCAACTAAAAGCTTCATATGAAATTATGATTTTCTAATTAAAATTTCTGATAACTGAAAAAGAGATAGTGGACTTTCCATTGGCCTTTATTGATCTTCTGGAAATATGAAGAAGGAAGTCATGTGATGTCATCTGTGTCATTTTTTATTTCAAAATAAGAGATTTTTTGTTAAATGGTAACACCAGTGACACAACTCCAGGGGACCACTACATTCATTATATATTTTATAATATTTATTCGGCATTTGGTTTTATGTCATTTACATCATATATTTGATAGTTATGTATACATTATTGTATTTGAAATGTAATAAAGCACAAAATAAAGCACTTTCCCTCTGGACATGACTGTGGGGACAAGCACTTCTGTGGCGCTTGGAATTTTTATAACTAATTAAAAAAACAAATGTTGCCACATCGATGACTCAAGAAGGTTTAATTTTTCAAATAACATATTGTTTCATAAAAAAAAATTTAATCCTAAAGTGTTTTTCAAGTGTAATATTTCTGTAAAGTCTAGGGACAGAAAAGTGAACGTTTCTGTAGAATGACCCATTCATTGTAAAATGAAGTAAATGTTAAAAATTAACAACTTTCAGGTTAGCCTATACTGTCTGGGAAAAAATAATGGAGTAATTTCAACCTATAAACTAATTAAAGATGTCATTAGATCATGAGTGCTTTCAGCAGTTATCATTTTAAACATCAAAATCATGAATATAAGATTCAGGCTGAATGGGACATTTTATCCAAGTCATCTCCATAGCAAAAAGTGTCCCAATCACCCTCACCCTATTCAATTTATTATGTATTCCCATGCATGAAGAATATTGAATCCTATGGAGCTCTAAAATAATGTTATTGACTTCAACTGATGAATGCAGCCAAAGAAAAGATGAAGAATGGAAAAGCACATTGCTGGCAAAGAAATGGGAAAATAACACAGGTAAGACAACTCCTATACCCATGAATACCTGTCAAACATTGGTCAGGCGACAAATATGGTTTTATTAAAGAAAAGTTATTTTAGAAAAAAAAAAAAATCATTTAGTTTTTACACTTAAGACAGGTATATCATGTGGCAAAAAGTGTAATATAGCCACACTAAGAGATACAAGCAAGTGACGATCGAGTGACGTCATTCTTTAGGGTACGCGCATGTATCCATGGCAACGCTCAGCTGCTTAGAGAGTTAAAGGTCCTGCCGGTGATTTTCTCAGATGAGGCCTTGAGTTTTCTCTTTCGTCGGCTGAAAAGGTATTTTAGATTTTAGCTTAGTAGACATTAGCTACCGTAACCACAGTTTATCTTGTAAAGTTTAAATTATATGACAAGATAACTTTTACAAACGTTTGCTGAAGTTGTTGTGTGTGGCTGACCGTTATAACGTGAACACTTTGAAGCTAGCTTTAGCCTGTAATAATCTTTTATTATTGGTATAATAGTATTATCTACATTATCTAATAGTAATAAAAATTGAACTTAAATATTGAATTTCCTTTTGGTAACACTGAGACGCCTAAATGCGGCAAAAAAAGCTATTAACGGCCTATCTTCAAATGTGCGCTAATCTTGGTCTAACCAAATCCAAATTGTCAGTAACAAATGTTTTTTAATAGACAAACGATACTTCGATACATTATCGAATGTGTTCATTTTGTCGTTTTAGGTTAGAAGCCAACGAAAGAACTGCCATCAGACTACCACAGCTGACGAGACTGGCGTGCACACACAACTGCATGTTTATCACACACACGGAAAGAGCGCAACAAATATAAAATTGTTCATTTATAAATAAAAAAATTATTTTGCTCCTTACAACGTGTTTGTTTTCTTTTGTTAACCTAGAAGTAAAATAAAATACACTGACTTAATCGAAAGTCCCCTAAACGTCCCGAATGGCCGCTGTACGTCCTGTGAATGTCCGGATGTCTTTGCGGAAGTCCGCGGGACACGAAGAGGACCCTACACATGGACGTTCGGGGGACGTTCGCAGAGGCCATTCAGGGGACTTTCTGGGGACCTTTTTTTTGTTAGCTGGGACTTTGCCGCCATCTCCTGGTTAAAGTGGTAATTATTGTCTTTTTTTATTTTTAAATAAGTGTTCTCTATCAAATGTTGAATTTCCTACATTTTGAAACGTTCGGTTTTACACTGGGGACAATCTCAGAAGGATGAACAAATAATGTTTGTGGTCATCACATTACAAATAACATTTGAAGTGCTGGGGGGGAAATGCTGTGTGTGTGTCTAATTACAGACACGCGTTTTTAAACGGTCCCAATAGCTTCGTCTTTATTGCAATCAATCAAACTGGTTTATTGGAAAATTAGGTAAATGTGTTAAGTGCATTAAAATATGAATACAACATTAAAAAGTCAACCATTTATGATTTTGTGTCAGTGTACAGCGACTACAGAATGAACAGCTAAGAGTTCACCGGAAATGCCCGAGCTGGCTTAAGGACAACCAGGAAGTGACCGTGCATATAGTCCATTCATACATATTTTATAGTAAAATGAAATTGTCATGTTATTAAATGTAACATGTTTAACTTGCAGCTAATCAGTTTACTGTAGGCTATACATTCTTTTTTATAGCCTATATTACATAGTTTTTACAGTAGGCTATAGCCTTAAACAGAACCTAGTAGGACAATTTGAAATTAAAAAAATTATACTCAGTTAACCAGAAAGGTTATTCCCTTTAAACTGCGGTACATTTACTATTTTTGCATTTGGCTACTTTAAGAAAACATGTCTTTTCATGGTTATAGCAATTAGTTCAGAGTACGCATTTATTATTGACTACTTAGTCTAGTTGTTTCAGTTTTTAATTGGTATTTATATTTTAAACGCATTATATTTATTATATTATATTATACCGACAAGCAAACACTATGACGCGAACCAACCCATCTTTACTGGCGTTGGCACCTAGTCGACCAATCAAGCGCGACGCAACTAAAACGCTCTCAGTATACTCCAAGTGAACGCGACGCACAGCTCTCACTGATAGCTTTAAACAGTTGGCTGTGCTGGGTTGTGTGTGCTGTAGCTTTTTTTCTCTCTCTAAACATTTGGTGTCAGGAAAGTTGCGTTAACTTATTTGCGGAGATTTTTCTGTACTAATCTCCACAGATAAACTCCACATTGAGGAAGATTTACGTAGGTAAACATCAACAGCACTGACAAGTGGATGTAAACTCCATCTGGTAAAATGGAGCACCTGTCGTCGACCACCAACCGGTTTGTGAATGCGATGTACAGACAACGCGGTAAGGGTTTTATAAACACTATATATTTTCTAAATTATGGATTTGCAGATGTAGGTCAAAAACGCATCTGACCGATTTTACATTAATTTGGAAACTTTAATATGGTCTCTTTCTCTCTGTTTTACACACTTTAATTGACTCCAGATCCTGAGGTAAGAATGCATAACTACATAGTTGAATTATTCAACTACTCATTTATGATAGAAATGTAGTTAAAGTTGTAACAAAACAGTCAAACTGTGCCTGCAGTTACGACCCCCACTTCTCTAGAACCTTACTGGAGGAGATCAGAGCATTAGTGAGGTATTAATGTGTCTGGACTAATGAACAGTGACAGGCTGGATGCAGGTCACGTTGTTTGCATTAGAGACTGAGCGACTTCTGTGTTGAAGCTGTGTTAATGTGTGACGTTCAAATCTGTTGAGCGTACACTGTAAAAATTATTCTAATTTTAACTGTAAAAGTACAGTTAAAACCTGTTGGTTAACACCAAGTTCCCTTACTACATATGGGAAAAATGGTAAAATATATATATATATATATATATATATATATATATATATATAATCTAACATTTCATGTAATTTTACAGTAAAATTGGAGAAAATTGGATCTTGACAGCCACAGTCCACATTCACTTTCCCGCCCTATGGAATTAAAAAGCCGGTACATTCTTTTTTGTGTTTCATGAATAGGTTTAGAATAACATGAGGATGTGGAGGTTAGAGAACTGATTTTTGGGGTGAACATATGATAAAAGAATGTTATGAATGATTAAAGGCCACTTATGATTTTCTCTTATAATGCTTCCGATACACTTCAGTAGTATGAAAGTAAATGGGGACTGGATCTGTCAACCTCTAAAATGACCAAATAAATAAATAATTAAAAATGATAAGATAAATAGCACTAAATAAGTTTATTAGTCTGCTTCTCACACAAATGCTTTTGAGTTTTTGTTGTTGTCATTTATCCATTTGACATTGGTGTGGATATAGATGGTTAATTAGTAGGGGTGTAACGATACCCTCATGTCACGATCCGATACATATCACGATACTGAACTCGCGATACAATATTATTGTGATACTCCAAGACATATGGTAAAAAGTTAACAAAAAATGTACTGTTGATTAAAATGCTAAATTTGGTATCACATTGAATAGGCTTGGACTTGGACAATTGTGACACCCGAGTAAAAATATTCATGATTCTGAAGCTGAAGCTGAAAATACAGAATTATTTTAGATGAATATTCTTGCACACTGACTATGTCACTGAACTATACTCAGTACAGATTGTCACTATCCACGATACATATTGTTGCATTTTTGTATTGAAATTTGTATTGTGACACAATATATTGTTACACTCTTATTAATTAGATGGCCAATCACAATTCATCATTCAATTAAATAGGCTACAAGAAAATATTACCAATATTGCAATTCAGTATGAAAAGACATGCAAGAAAGAAGCTCAATCACAATTCATTATGCAAATATTAAAATAATGACATAATTGTCAATATATTTTAAACATTCAATGGAATATTTTCCAAAGTTAATCTTACATTTGATAGTTCATGACATGAATATCAAAATAGATTGCACTTCTAAAACTGAAGATACAATACTGTTTTTAAATGCAGGTTATCAGATGGTCAGAAAAACTTTATGCTTGCTTTTTCGGAATACAAACACACAAAAAAAGTGGTATTTTGCACAGTATGCCGAAGAATCATGTCCACAAATAAAGGCTGGATAGTATATGCACCACTGAGTTTATTGAGACACAGACAAAATGAAGTGCTAATAAACAATATATTACTACACTTTTACTATGGATTATGTGCTGAGCATTCATACTGGATTCTGAAGTCGGGTTGTTGTGCATCCCCTGCGTTTCCCTGTCACACCACCAACTTGAGTGGGCATTCCAGTTAAAAGTTCCTACTGATAACTAGGAATCTCCCAAGGACGAATGGAATGCACCATTAGGTCCAAACTGATTATTTAAAGTTTATCTAAACTAAAACTATGAAGTCATTTGTGTCCTGCATCTGCAGTTGTCTAGTTTAGCCATAGAAGACTGTGAGGACGCTGAACTGGCCTATACCATGAGAGACCTGCCCCCTAGAGCTGGTCACACTTTCCCTGGACATGAGACACCCATGATGGACAGGGAGCCTGACGGCAGCACCCACCCTCACACCCCAGGGACGCCCACTTTCACACGACCAGTGAGCAGAAGTCTCCTGGGCTCTGAGCCGGAGTTACCCTGCCGTGGCCAGCTCAGCTCCATGAGCTCTCTGGATTCTCCCCTGAGCCCCTCTCGCCCGAAAAGTCCTTGGGGCAGATTTGACCCCTATGACTCCGCTGAGGTAATGTTAATGCTCTGTATGTGGTGTAATGTTGACTCAGGCTATTATATTGCTTGCTCCGAACTTGATTTTAAAAATCCAGGTTCACTTACTTTGAAATCAAATCACTGTCTGAGATTTTTTCTTTTTTTTTTAGGATCAAGATAAGGAGTATGTTGGCTTTGCAACGCTGCCTAACCAAGTGCACAGGAAATCTGTGAAAAAGGGGTTTGCCTTTACTCTTATGGTGGCAGGTGGGGTCATCGGATGTCAAAGACAGATAGCCAAAGTAAAAGTTATATTTGATGTCCTATAAAACCTTCTTTTGATCCTTCCAGGGGAGTCAGGTTTAGGGAAATCTACACTAGTCAACAGTCTCTTCCTCACCGACCTTTACAAAGACAGGAAAATGCTGAATGCTGAAGGTAAGTGTCTGGGTTATTATTGTTAACTAAAACTAAAACCATAAAAACCTTTTCATTACTTGAAATAACATAAACTGAAATATTTATTTATTTAACTGAAACAAAATACAATAAAAAAACACTTAAAGGCAACATTTCTCATTTTCATTTAGTTTAAGTTAAAGTACTAAAATAATAGTCAAACTAAAACTTAATACAAACTGTATAGACATTTAAAAAATAATAAAAATGACAAAAACACAAAACCCTCTACAATGCATATGCACTCGCATAAGCGACTATATTATCATGCGAGGCGACTAAATGTCTGTTGTTAGCCATTGGCTAATAAATTGTTAGATTTTACTCGCCAGTGTTTGAGTTAGAGGCCAAAGGCTCGTTCACACAGAATGCATCTTTACATCTAAAAACACGAGATGTAACACTCAGGAATGGTTTAAAAAAAAAAAGCGCAATAATGGAAATAAGAGAAATAGGCAAACAGCAGAATAGATAGATACTATTTTTGACATGGAAAAAAAGAAAATAACCGCACTGGCTATCCAGACACAGCCACTATGCCTCAGCCATGTAGCCTTTAAATAAAACATGCCAAATTGCTACTGTAAACAAAATCTCACAATGTTTGCCTCCGGGGTCATCTGATTGGTCCACTGTTATGAAACTGACATTGAGCGGCACTTCGTGGAAAAGTTGAAATTCTTCTAACTTGAAACGGCATCTTAAAAACGTGGCGCTCATGTGCGAGGCGCTGCAAAAGACGTAACACATGAGTGTAAAGGTCATACACATCCGTCTAACACATGTTTACATAGAAAAACAATGGAAAATTTGAGCATTTTTTCAGTAACAAGTAATCAAACGCATACTTTTCTCCCGTTACAACGCCGTTACCATTACTGACAAAAAAAAAAAAAAAAAATGCCGCGTTATTATAATTGAGCACTGAAGAGGTTTTCATCTGAGTAGTCTCTCTCTCAGCCATAGGACCTGCAAAGTTTTATCTCTGGTGTGTGTTGGGGTGGGACACATGCTAACTGATGATGATTGGTGTGTGACTAGAGATGATATACCTACAAAGCGTTTTGTTGTAATAAAATAGTACAGGTTAGTCATACACAAATATAATTTTAAACTGATAATAATGTACGATGCAGGCTCTGTGTGTGTGTGTCTGTCTGTGTCAAACCAGAATACCTTTTGTGACATGCTGCGAAAATATGTGAAATAAGTTTTTTCTAGTCGACTAGTAGTTGTTCATTTAAGCCATTAGTTGACTAATCACATTTATATTAATTTAATTTCTTAAATACTGGAGAGAATAAACCATAATAATGAGTGTTTAATATAGGCTATTTAGCACTCAAGCGCATGCATAAAGCTTGCCATAAAGAATCGGCAAAAGTAATGATTAGGAATATGACAAAAACAGCAAGGAGACATTTTAATTGTTAATAAAGTAATATTTTCTGAATCAGTGTCAGCTGCAAAGTTGAAGTTGACATTGCCGACTCTCATCATCTCCGCATACTGGACGCGCCTAGAGAGAGAATGCACATTTCATTCGAATTACATAATCAGAGTAGCCTATTTCTTTTCGTTTTGAATTATTTCTATTAGAAGTAGACATTTCAAGCTTTCTATAGATATATTTCTCATATCTGTGAGGCAAGCAGCCGCTGAGTTTCGGTTCATTTATCCTATAAGACGCACTCCAGTTCACGTGCAAGTGATTGCGCCAGCGCCTCCATGTCATAATTATATTTACTGCTATGTTTGCTTCTTATTTATTAAATCCAGGCAATTGGTTGATAAAACATTGATTAAAATTAAGATATAATTTTTACAAAATGAAATTCACTTTAAAGAAAGGCTTTCTACACAACAAAACATAATAAAGTGGTCAAAATCGTGTCTGACCCACTCCATGTCTCCCGATATATTGCGCATCATGATGTATTCTATCTTACTCATGCTGTTCACTTTTCATTATCAAATAGATTAATTTAAAACATAACATAGGCTTATTTAAACATAAATATGAAACTACGTTTTCTTTAATGGCTAACAACACGTAGTACAGTACAGAGAAATTTCATGTTGTGAGCAAGAGCGGATCATGAGTCATGAGTCAGATCAAGCATCATTTATTTTTAGACTTATATTTAATATTGGGGGCATCCAAGTTATTTGATTTTTTTTTTTTTTTTTTTTTAAGTAACGCAGTAGTTACTTTCCCTGGTAATTAGTTACTTTTATAATGATGTAACTCCGTTACTAACTTACTATTTGTGAGAAGTAACTAGTAACTATAACTAATTACTTTTTAAAGTAATCCAAGTTTAGCACATCAATTTTGGCTGGGAAATTACCCCCAAAAGATAATTTGAAGTCATTGTTGTGTAAAGCATCAAAGAGACATTACAAAAAGTAGCTTTAGAAAGAAATATTTTATGCGATTTAACATAGAATTTTTTACACATGAACTTTTGGACTATGAGGTTGAGTAAATGATGACTGAATTTTCATTTTTGGGTAAACTAAACCTTTAATTTATTTTTTAATCAATATGGAAATATAAAATAATTAAAAAAAAAAAATTAGACTCTAAATAAGAAACTAAAACTGCCAATAGGTGGCACTAAATGTCTTAATGATTAATGATTCAATATTATATACACTATATTGCCAAATGTTTTGGGACGCCTGCCTTTACGTGCACATGAACTTTAATGACATCCCATTCTTAATCCGTAGGGTTTAATATGGAGTCCATTAATATGGCCCACCCTTTGCAGCTATAACAGCCTCAACTCTTCTGGGAAGGCTTTCCACAAGGTTTAGGAGTGTGTTTATGGGAATTTTTGACCATTCTTCTAATAGCGCATTTGTGAGGTCAGGCACTGATGTTGGACGAGAAGGCCTGGCTCGCAGTCTCCGGTCTAATTCATCCCAAAGGTGTTCTGTCGGGTTGAGGTCAGGAGGGCTCTGTGCAGGCCAGTCAAGTTCCTCCACACCAAACTCGCTTATCCATGTCTTTATTGACCTTGCTTTGTGCACTGGTGCGCAGTTATGTTGGAACAGGAAGGGGCCATCCTCAAACTGTTCCCACAAAGTTGGGAGCATGAAATTTGTCCATGCTGTTTTGGTATGCTGAAGCATTAAGAGTTCCTTTCACTGGAACTAAGGGGCCAAGCCCAACCCCTAAAAAAACAACCCCACACCATAATCCCCCCTCCACCAAACTTTTCACTTGGCACAATGCAGTCAGGCAAGTACCGTTCTCCTGGCAACCGCCAAACCCAGACTCCTCCATTGGATTGCCAGACAGAGAAGGATGATTCGTCACTCCAGAGAACAGGTCTCCACTGCTCTAGATTCCAGCGGCGGTGTGCTTTACACCACTGCATCAGTCGCTCTGCATTGCATTTGGTGATGTAAGGCTTGGATGCAGCTGCTCGGCCATGGAAGCCCATTCCATGACGCTCTGTTCTTGAGATAATCTGAAGGCCACACAAAGTTTGGAGGTCTGTAGCTATTGACTCTGCAGAAAGTTGGCAACTTCTGCGCACTGTGCGCCTCAGCATGCGCTGACCCCGCTCCTACCACTTCGTGGCTGAGTTGCTGTTGTTCCCAATTGCTTCCACTTTATGATTCCACTAACAGTTAACCGTGGAATATTTAGTAATGAGGAAATTTCACAAATGGACTTATTACACAGGTGGCAACCTATCATGGTACCATGCTTTAATTCACTGAGCTGAAAGCAGCCCATTCTTTCACAAATGTTTGTAGAAGCAGTCTGCATGGCTAGGTGCTTGATTTTATACACCTGTGGCCATGGAAGTGATTGGAACACCTAAATTCAATGATTTGGAGGGGTGTTCCAATACTTTTGGCAATATAGTGTGTGTGTATATATATATAATATATATATATATAATTAGGGCTGTCAATTTAATGCGTTCATATTCATCGTATTCATCAAATAGATAGATACATAGATAGATAGATAGATAGATACATACATACTGGGGTGCAGTGTTATGAGGTGTGAATGAGTTGGAGTGGTCAAACCTTGAAGAAGCTGTTCAGCTGGTTTGCTCTCTCCACATCTCTTCCAATGATGTCGCCCCGCTTCGAGCTGAATTCAGTGATTATTTTCATCCCGTCCCACACCTCCTTCATGCTGTTGTTCTGCTATTTCTGCTCCAGATTCCTCTTGTACTGCTTCTTTGCTTCCCTGATCTGGACTCTTGAGTTCCCTCTGCACACGCTTGCTCTCCTGCTGGTCACCGTCTCTAAAGGCCCTCTTCTTCTGGTTCAGAAGACCCTCGATGTTACTCGTAATCCAGGGCTTGTTGTTGGCATAGCAGCGTACAGTTCTAACCGGAACAACAGTGTCAATACAGAAGTTGATGTAGTCAGTAGTGCAGTCAACAACCTACTCGATGTCCCCACTGTGCGACCCCTGCAGTGCATCCCAGTCTGTAGTTTCGAAACAGTCTCTCAGAGCTTGCTCTGCCTCTGGAGACCACTTTCTGAATGAGCGTGTAGTTGTGGGTAGCCTCCTCACTTTTGGTTTGTAGTGAGGCTAAAGCAGAATAAGGTTGTGGTCTGCTTTCCCCAGTGCAGGCAGTGGGGTGGCACTGTATGCATCCTTTACGTTTGCAAACAGTAGGTCAATAATCCTATTTTTCTTGGTAATACAGTTACTGTGTGAAAGCAGGTAGTGTTGTGTCCGGAGTCACGTGATTAAAGTCCCCAGAGATTAACACAAGTGCTTCAGGGTGCTGTGTTTGTAGCATAGCAACAGCGGAATGGATGACGTCACACGCTACTTCTGCGTCGGCGTGCGGGGGAATGTACAGTGGGTACGGAAAGTATTCAGACCCCCTTAAATTTTTCACTCTTTGTTATATTGCAGCCATTTGCTAAAATCATTTAAGTTCATTTTTTTCCTCATTAATGTACACACAGCACCCCATATTGACAGAAAAACACAGAATTGTTGACATTTTTGCAGATTTATTAAAAAAGAAAAACTGAAATATCACATGGTCCTAAGTATTCAGACCCTTTGCTCAGTATTTAGTAGAAGCACCCTTTTGATCTAATACAGCCATGAGTCTTTTTGGGAAAGATGCAACAAGTTTTTCACACCTGGATTTGGGGATCCTCTGCTATTCCTCCTTGCAGATCCTCTCCAGTTCTGTCAGGTTGGATGGTAAACGTTGGTGGACAGCCATTTTTAGGTGTCTCCAGAGATGCTCAATTGGGTTTAAGTCAGGGCTCTGGCTGGGCCATTCAAGAACAGTCACGGAGTTGTTGTGAAGCCACTCCTTCGTTATTTTAGCTGTGTGCTTAGGGTCATTGTCTTGTTGGAAGGTAAACCTTCAGCCCAGTCTGAGGTCCTGAGCACTCTGGAGAAGGTTTTCGTCCAGGATATCGCTGTTCTTGGCAGCATTCATCTTTCCCTCGATTGCAACCAGTCGTCCTGTCCCTGCAGCTGAAAAACACCCCCACAGCATGATGCTGCCACCACCATGCTTCACTGTTGGGACTGTATTGGACAGGTGATGAGCAGTGCCTGGTTTTCTCCACACATACCGCTTAGAATTAAGGCCAAAGGTTTTATCTCGGTCACATCAGACCAGAGAATCTTATTTCTCACCATCTTGGAGTCCTTCAGGTGTTTTTAATGTGTCTTGCACTGAGGAGAGGCTTCCGTCGGGCCACTCTGCCATAAAGCCCCGACTGGTGGAGGGCTGCAGTGATGGTTGACTTTCTACAACTTTCTCCCATCTCCCGACTACATCTCTGGAGCTCAGCCACAGTGATCTTTGGGTTCTTCTTTACCTCTCTCACCAAGGCTCTTCTCCCCCGATAGCTCAGTTTGGCCGGACGGCCAGCTCTAGGAAGGGTTCTGGTCATCCCAAACGTCTTCCATTTAAGGATTATGGAGGCCACTGTACTCTCAGGAACCTTAAGTGCAGCAGAAATGTTTTTGTAACCTTGGCCAGATCTGTGCCTTGCCACAATTCTGTCTCTGAGCTCTTCAGGCAGTTCCTTTGACCTCATGATTCTCATTTGCTCTGACATGCACTGTGAGCTGTAAGGTCTTATATAGAAAGGTGTGTGGCTTTCCTAATCAAGTCCAATCAGTATAATCAAACACAGCTGGACTCAAATGAAGGTATAGACCCATCTCAAGGATGATCAGAAGAAATGGACAGCACCTGAGTTAAATATATGAGTGTCACAGCAAAGGGTCAGAATACTTAGGACTATGTGATATTTCAGTTTTTCTTTTTTAATAAATCTGCAAAAATGTCAACAATTCTGTGTTTTTCTGTCAATATGGGTTGCTGTGTGTACATTAATGAGGAAAAAAATGAACTTAAATGATTTTAGCAAATGGCTGCAATATAACAAAGAGTGAAAAATTGAAGGGGGTCTGAATACTTTCCGTACCCACTGTAAACAAGATGTAAACAGAGAGAATCCAAACTCTCTGGGCAAGTAATAGGGTAGCAAACTTACAGCCAGAAGTTCAATGTCCCTGTGGCAGCTGGAGATTTTAATGCTCACATGCCCAGGATTACACCATCTTGTGTTCACGCATAAAGCGAATCCTCCTCCTTTCCGCTTCCCTCTGGCTTTAGTGTCTCTATCCCCCCTGTTCTGAAGCTGGGTAGCTCCACGTTAGCATCTGGGATGTTAGTTATGAGCCACGTTTCACAGAAGCACAACAAACTGCACTCTCTGTAGATCTTGTTATTTTTCAGCCAGTTAGCTTAGCGCCGGCTCTGCAGCCGCGATACGGTCTCTTCACCTCGTCAGGTAAATGGGGAATCACACCAGCATGGGACTTTGTTTTCAGAGCAAGTAGTTGATTTCTCAAATAAACGATTTTCGTCGTGTGCAAATCCATATCCATAGGATAGATAGTCCTTATAAAACACAATAAAGCACAAAAGAGCACAAAAACAAACACAAAAGCAATAAAAAGAGTAAAGACAACACAGAGCAGCTGGAAAAGCTGCCACTCTGGCGGTGACATCATGTTGTAAACTGTATTGTCAGATTCACTACATAGGTCTGCATTAAAAAATTTTATGCGTTATTTTTTACTGCAATGAATCAATCTAACGCGTTAAATCGACAGCCTCATATATACATATACACTGATCAGTCAAAACATTATGACCACTGACAGGTGAAGTGAATAACACTGATTATCACCATCACGGCACCTGTTAGTGGGTGGGATATATTAGGCACCAAGTGAACATTTTGTCCTCAAAGTTGATGTGTTAGAGGCAGGAAAAATGGGAAAGTTTAAGGATTTGAGCGAGTTTGACAAGGGCCAAATTGTCAAGTCAGGTCACCTTTATTTATATAGCACTTTTTACAATGTAGATTGTGTCAAAGCAGCTTTACATTGATAACTGGTACATTATTTTGGCTGCACAGCAGCTCTTAAAGAATAGTGTTGTAGCGAAATTAACTCAAAGGGGAAATATTAATAATTATTCATAACTCATTTTGATGAATCATTTTTTAATTATGAATATGTGAATCAGTTAATCAGATTAACTTGATGTAGCTACATTAAAATTAATACTACAATCAATTAACCTGTTCGTCCAATGGACACTTAGTGTTAATTGTTTATTAAGTCGAAGAAATGTTCATTTCCAGGTTATGGAAAAACAACTTTCTATTTGTACAGTACTACTCAGAGCATATAGTCAAGATCTAAATCATTTAAGAGGCAATTTATTAGCAGACAGAGTCAGAACCAAACATCTATTGTGCACAATCTTTATTAACTAACTCACAAACACATAACATACATGCAGGTCACACACATACGTAGGTAAAAATAAGCAGTGATGAAGTTGAACCGGAAGTGGGGCTGGAAATAGAGCTACGGAAAGAGTCAAAGAGTCTGGAAAAGAAACATCAGTATTTCTCAGTAATAAAACACCTTTGCTGACAGGTGGTCTACACATTAATACTAAATCGCTGTTTAGTGTTAAAATGTACGATACTTGCAAAGTGCCTTTAGGCTGAGGAGCATCAGATCTGCAGACTGAGGAGAAATTGATGATTCTGTCCAAAGTCGTTGCCAGTATCTTCTTCGTTGGATGAAGTAATATGAAACAACTTAAGCTGTTAGTTTGACTCTTAGTGGGGAAGAGTCCTTTCTCACTCTCACAGATGAGCACATGGCTGGGTTGCAGGCCTAGGCTTACAGGCCTTCCAGGCCCTCCAGGCCCACAGGCCTCGACCTGATGAGGCCTGGAGCAAAAAGTCTTTTTTGTCGTCCCAGAAGCAAGAAGAAGAAGAAAAAAAGAGAGAGAAGAGCGTTGTGCTCTAGCTTTTAACCTCTGGTCGAAGTCCAACCTCTTAGGGTTGATGTGGCCAATGAAGACGTTGTATTTTCGGATGACAACACACCCCCTGTCAGGGCTTTTACGACAGAGCAAGATCAACTGATAAACTGAGTTTTGAAGAAGAACTATTAAACATTCTTGTAATACTGATGTGTTGCACAGGTATGGACATACCGCATACACAAGCATTTAAATCTTCTTGATACGAACCCATAGACACCAAACATGGCATAATTGAAGTTACCTTAAATGTATCATAAAACGTGAATACAATGAGTGCAATACAACAACAGTAATAATGGATACCATTTCCTGGGGATGTGCATGTTCATTTATAGAACAGTCTGTCTATAAATTAATGCAGGAAAGTCTGTGTTCTGTGGGGATAATGCAGGAAAGATGCACGTTTCCTGTGTCTCTTCTCTGCTCTCAATGTGGCAACCACATTCTTTAGCACAATAAAACTGAGAACTTCTCGGGGGATGGGGGACAGGCCCCAGAGTGCTTTAAACAATTATTGGTTACCTATAACACATAATTGTGTCTGATTTGCAGGCAGATCAAAGCACTGTTGAATATCAAATGTCAATTGTCAAGTGTCCCCAACTAAGCAAGCCAAAGGCGACAGCGGCAAGGAACCCAAACTCCAACAAGTGACATCAGGTAGCAAACAGGTGTTAAAATGGAGAAAAAAAAAACTTTGGGAGAAACCAGGCTTAGTCGGGGGGCCAGTTCTCCTCTGGCAAACAGTGCTTTGTTACGACTCAGGTTGCTATCATAAGTCAGATAGGATCGCAACATTCAAAGTATTTAATTCAGTTCCATCCAGTTGAGGTTTGTATTCATCACGCCGGTATGGACGGTTGTTGAGCCACTGGTTGTCATGTTGATGAGGCCTTCACAGTGGATGATCTAGTTGACTCAATCTCTGCTGATATTTCAGGGCTGCGTTGTGGTCGTGTCAAGGCGCAGATCCTTGGTCTCACCTGGATACGGCCCGGATCCGGTTGACTACGGTAAACCTCGGGATAAACAGAAAGACTAATAGCGTAGATGCCATTCTTCTTCTGATGTGACGGGTACATCTGGTGTTATAGGAAGTGTTCTCGGTTCCGGCTGACCTAATTTATGCAGCCTAATAATCCTTTAACGGATTTGAAAAAATAAATTGATAATGTGTTATGTGTATGCCAGGTTAAAGAGATGCGTTTTTAGTTTAGATTTAAACTGACAAGAGTGTGACTGCTTCCCGAACAATGCTAGGAAGATTGTTCCAGAGTTTAGGTGCCAAATAGCAGAAGGATCTACCGCCTGCTGTTGATTTTGATATTCTAGGTATTATCAACTGGCCTGAATTCTGAGATAGCAATAGACGCGAAGGACTATAATGCATAAATAGCTTGCTCAGGTACTGGGGAGCTAAACCATTTAGTGCTTTGTAAGTAATTAGCAAGATTTTAAAATCTATACGATGTTTAACAGGAAGCCAATGCAGTGTTGACAGAACTGGGCTAATATGGTCATACTTCCTAGTTCTAGTAAGAACTCTAGCTGCTGCATTTTGTACGAGCTGTAGTTTATTTATCAGGCGAGCAGAACAACCACCCAGTAAAGCGTTACAGTAATCTAGCCTTGAGGTCATGAACACATGAACTAACTGTTCTGCACTTTTCATTGAGAGCATATGTCGTAGTTTAGATATATTTTTAAGATGGAAGTATGCGGTTTTACAGATGCTAGAAACATGGCCTTCAAATGAAAGATTGGTATCAAAGAGCACACCCAGGTTCCTAACTGACGACGAAGACTTAACAGAGCAGCCATCAAGTGTTAGACAGTATTCTAGGTTATTACGTGAAGAAGTTTTTGGTCAAAAAATTTTAATTTTTTCAGAATTTAGTAGTAGGAAATTACTGGTCATCCAATTTTTTATATCAGCTATGCATTCCGTTAATTTTGTGAATTGGTAAGTTTCGTCAGGGCGTAAAGAAATATAGAATTGAGTATCATCAGCGTAACAGTGAAAACTAACACCATGCTTCCTAATGATATCTCCCAAGGGTAGCATTTACAGAGTGAAAAGCAATGGTCCTAGTACTGAGCCTTGCGGTACTCCATATTCAACTTGTGATCAATATGACCTCTCTTCATTTACTACTACAAACTGATAACGGTCAGATAAGTATGATTTGAACCATGACAATGCAATTCCACTAATGCCAACATAATTTTCGAGTCTATTTAAAAGAATATTGTGATCAATAGTGTCAAATGCAGCACTAAGATCCAGTAACACTAATAGAGAGATACAACCCCGATCTGATGATAAGAGCAAATCATTAGTAACTCTAATGAGAGCAGTCTCAGTACTATGGTACAGTCCAAATCCTGACTGGAAATCCTTACAGATACTATTTCTTTCTAAAAAGGAACATAGTTGTGATGATACTGCCTTATCAAGTTTTTTTGACAGAAAAATGAGATTTGAGATCGGCCTGTAATTGACTAATTCTCTAGGATCAAGTTGTGGTTTTTTAATAAGAGGTTTAATAATAGCCAGCTTAAATGTTTTTGGTACGTATCGTAGTGATTAAAGATGAATTGATGATATTAAGAAGAGGATCTATGACCTCTGGAAGCATCTCTTTCAATAGCTTAGTCGGTATAGGGTCTAACATACATGTTGTTGATTTTGATGGTTTGTTTAGACAATTCTTCCTCTCCTAAAGCAGTAAATTAATTGAATTTTTCCTCAGGGACACTACAATGCACTGTCTGATGCAATACTGTAGTAGACGGTTGCATGGTTATAATTTTTTTTCTAATATTATCAATCTTGCAAGTAAAGGAGTTCATAAAGTCATTACTGCTGTGCTCTTTGGAAACATCAGAAGTTGAAGCTTTATTTTTTTGTTAATTTAGCCACTGTATCAAATAAATACCTAGGGTTTTGTTTATTTTCTTCTAAAAGTTTTGAAAAATAGGCAAATCTAGCAGATTTTAAGGCCTTTCTGTACTCAATCATTCTCTCTCTCCACGAAATGCGAAATACTTCTAGTTTTGTTTTCTTCCAGCTGCGCTCCATTTTTCTGGCTGCTACCTTTAGGGCCCAAGTGTGGTCATTGTACCATGCTGTTGGATTAATTAGGAGCAACTGAGTCTAATGTGCTGGAAAAGACAGAGGCAATAGTTTCTGTTGCAACATCGAGGTCTTCTAAGCTGTCTGGTATGCTAAGGCAATGAAACTGATCAGGAAGATTATTTATAAAGCGATCTTTAGTGGTAGAAGTGATGGTTCTACCAAATTTATGGCAGGGAGGCAGTTTAGCTGCCTTGACTAAATTTAGTATACACGAGACTAGATAATGATCTGAGATGTCGTCACTCTGCTGCAGAATTTTAACGGCATCAATATCGATTCCATGTGACAATATTAGATCTAAAGTATGATTACAACAATGAGTGGGTCCTGACACGTGTTGTCTAACACCAATAGAGTTTAGAATGTCTGCAAATGCCAATCCCAATGAATCACATTATGAAATAAATGTTTTTATCCAAAACACGTTGGCCACAATTATTGGCACCCCTAGAATTTTTTACCCCATTCATATTTACTTTTTTTTTTTTTTTTTTTTTTTTTAGCACACCAGGGTGATCATGAACATGAAATTGTCCAGCCATGACTTCCTGTTCCACAGGAGTATAAACATGAGGAAACACAAAGGCCAAATTCCCTTAATCATTCATCACAATGAGTAAAACCAAAGAATATAGTTCTGATCTGCAGCAAAAGATTGTTGAGCTTCACAAAATAGAAAGTGGTTGTAAGAAAATAGCTAAAGCATTGAAAATCCCCATTTCCACTATCAGGGCAATAATTAAGAAGTTCTAAACAACTAAAGATGTTACAAATCTGCCTGGAAGATGATGTGTGTCTAAATCGTCCTAATGCGTGGTGAGGAGGAGAGTTTGAGTGGACAAAGACTCTCCAAGGATCACAACTGGAGAATTTAGTTAGTTGAGTCTTGAGTCTCAGAAAGCCAAAAAAAAAAAAAAGATCAAACAGCACTTACATCCCCACAAGTTGTTCGGGAGGGTTTCAAGAAAAATCCTCTGCTCTCATCCAGAAACAATCTCCAGCATATTCAGTTGTCAGACAAGACTGGAACTTCAACTTCTATGGTCAGATGGAAAAAAAAAGAGCTTTTTGGTGCACACATGGATAAAAAGTACCCCATGCCTATGGTTAAATATACTGCTGGATCATGGTATCATGGATTCTATCAAATACCAACAGATAAAAAATCAAAACCTGACCGCTTCTGCTAGAAATCCAATAATAGGCAGTGGTTGGATCTTCCATCAGGAAAATAATCCAAAACAAACATTAAAACCAACACAACAATGGGTCACTGAGCACAAAATGAAGCTTCTGCCATGGCCATCCCAGTCCCCTGACCTGAACCCTAAAGAAAATGAGTGGAGTAAACTGAAGAGAAGTAGCACCGACATGGAGCTGGGAATCTGGAGGATCTGTAGAGATTCTGTATTAAGGAATGGTCTCTAAACTCTTGTCAGTTGTTCTCCAAACTCATCAGGCATCGTAAGTGAAGACTCAGAGCTGTTATCTTGGCAAAAGGAGGTTGCAAAAAGTATTGAATAAAAGGGTGCCAATAACTGGCCAATGTGTTTTGGAGAAAAACAGTTATTTCATAATGTGATTTTCCCCCCCAATTTCAATTCTTTTCCTTCAGTGAAAGGTTAGATTTTTGCTAATTTTATGAATTAAAGATCAGAAGGATAAACAATGTAGATTTATTTTTTACAGTAATCTTTGATCATATTCACCAAGGGTGCCAATAATATATATATATATATATATATATATATATAGGGCTGTCGATTTAACGCGTTAATTAGATTAATTAATTGCGGTAAAAAATAATGATAAAAAAATTATTTAATGCACTTTCCCAGCTCCTGACATTACATACAGTTGATTGATGAAGAATATGATTGACAACAACTCACTGCGTGATGAAGCCTATAGAAAGCAGTCAGAAAGTCCCTAAAGTTTAAGATATGCCCCGTTTGAGTTTTTGTCTAATATTTAGATCCTATGAGTTAAGCAATATTACACGAGTGCTGTTTTTGTCCCAAAGCCTATATAACAAGTGTAATACTGACTTTAGACAACAGTTCCGTAAAATAAGTTAATATTTTTTCAGACACAATATTGTCTATTTTGTTCAATTTTGCCAATGAAAATATAAAGACAAAGCAAAACTGTTGATCTCTGCGCAATGCACAGCACTGTTTCATTTCTGAATCCGCGTTTTGAACATAACGAGTGAAACCAATGATATTGAAGCGGCGCTACACAAACCAATCAGTGTATGACATCAAAGTACAGCACTGCTTAAAGTTCAACTTGCCTGATGTGAACCATTTACTTCACTCCTGAATGAATGAATGAGGGTTGACAGTGACACAACAAAATCACAACAAAATTAATTTTGATAAAATATAATACATATTTGAAAAACTATTGTCGACTAAGTCATATGGTGCAACCAATATGGAAGAACAAAAAAAGGTCTGTAAGTCTCTAAAAATATCAGATAATTAGACTATAGCCCCTATTCACTTAGCTATCCCGGTAAATTAAAAATGACCAGAACGACTACCAAAATTACTGTAAAATTACCAGAACAACTTTGTGTATTCAAGGTTTAAGGAAAATACGTTATTATTTTTACTTGATGGTCACACCAGATGACATTTTTAAAGTTGTTTTCTTTTCTTGAAAACAGTATAAACATTTTCAAAACCATATGAAACTAACATGAATACAACTACATTTTGTCAAAAATTTGACAAAAATTTGTCATTGACCCATTTGTAGAGCGGATCTCGCAGACGGTGGAGATCACAAAGCACACTGTGGCTATAGAGGAGAAAGGAGTCAAGCTGAGACTCACCATCGTGGATACGCCAGGCTTCAGTGATGCTGTCAACAACACAGAGTGGTGGGAATGCATTAATAGTTAATGACACAGGAGTCATTTCTCTCAGAATAAATGTTTACTGTGTCATATTGTCTTATAGTTACTCATTATAAGATTTGTTTTTGTGGCTTTGTTGATACGAAGCATATATATCAAATACATTTGCTCATTTTCATTTTTTAATTTTCATTTAATGTTCATTGTAATAGCTGGAGGGCAGTTGTGGACTACATTGACCAGCAGTTTGAGCAATACTTTCGTGACGAAAGTGGCCTCAACCGTAAGAACATTCAGGACAACCGTGTGCACTGCTGTCTCTACTTCATCTCTCCTTTTGGCCACGGGTAACACTCCCTGACAAAACAAGTGCTTGTTATTCACAAGTAGTGATCGATAGTTTGACCACGAGTGTGAAAGTCTTGTTGGCCAAGAGATTGAAAGTACTGTTTTTAAAGAGTGCTCATGGGCAAATGTGTTTCACACTAGTATAGTATATTTTCTCTATTTTTTAGGGGCCATTTACACAACACCGTTTTCAACTAAAACCTGAAAACTCTTTATGCGTTTTGGGTATTCAAAATACATAAAATGCTTTTAATGCGTTTTTTGAAAATGATAACGTTATCATCTGTGTGTAAACTACAAAAAGGCGAATTTGTGAAAATGGTGAAATCATGCACATGTTTATTACATGTTCAGTCTATAGGCGCGTAGTGTTTCTTTACTAAGTAACATCGCCAACTACTGACCTGGCATGAATAATACAGTGTTTTTAATGTTGAGATCATTTTGACAGAGGTGTTGTCTATATGCGAAAAAACGCAAAGGAAAAACTTTTCTATTTTTAGTACATCATTGTCATGTAAACGTACCCTTATATCCTTCCTTGTTCTATCTTGTACTATTGTGGACAATGTTTGAAACTTTGTATTGCTAGCACTTTGTTATTGTATGGAAGCTTGTTTCTGCCACGGAATAAAAAGGGGAAAATGTAATTGTCATCTCACAATTTTTCTTGCTCTTAAGATTATATCTCGCAATTGTGTCTTAATTTTTTCGCAAATCCAAGTTTATATCTCGCAATTCTGATAAAAAGTCGCAATTAACTTTTTTATTTTTTATTCCGTGCCTGTGTTGTGCCGAATTTGGACCTAATCCTAACTCCACCCCCACACCTAATCTTAAACCTACCTATATTGGGGACTAAGGAGGGGGGTAATAATCTGGTGGGGGTCAGAATTCAGCACAACACCGGAAACAAGCTTCCATATTATTGCACCACTAAGACGTATTGCTTGTTGCATTCCTCATTTGTAAATCGCTTTGGATTAAAGCATTTGCTAAATAAATAAATGTAATAAATGTAGAACCCTGTGTGACGTAAGAAGGAACCCGCAATTGAAGCAAACATCTGTAAATAGGGCAAAATGTAGAAAAAATAGCAAAATAGCCTTTTGATTCCATGTTTGTTATTTACAGCAATAATCTGACATTAATTTAATCTCGAACTGATTAATTAGCAGAAGTTATTACTCCACCACCTGTGTACTGTCACTAACTGTGTGACAGTGACGTCACTAACTGTGTGACAGTTCTATACTGTTGAACCAACGTGGTTCAAACGATTGATGTGCGAAAAGTTACTATGCTTTCAGGAAACAGTTGTGACTAGCTAGTTAATTTCTCCAATGATGCATCGTGGTATGGTAACTAAGTAGCGAGTTACATGATTAAATAGCCAGCATTTAGTATTTTGAAATTATCTGAGAAATGTTTACTACTGTCATTTTGTATTTTTAAAGTGAATTTTCATTGCTGTTTTCCAGATAATGGCATCAGCATCACATGTTGTAGAACCTTTATCAATCAACCACTATTCACAATAATAATATAAATCTGGAGTTTTTAGTCAAAAACCTAATGACAGTGGCATTTTGTCCTAGAAATGTACCTCAGGAATCATGGGAGTGACTGTTTTTCCCTCTTGTCACAGTCTCAGACCGATGGATGTGGAGTTTATGAAGACGCTACATGAGAAGGTCAACATAGTTCCTGTGCTTGCCAAAGCAGACAGTCTCACTCCAGCAGAAGTCAGAAAAATGAAAATGAAGGTGTGTATACGCAGTGTATAAAAATACTGGCAAGTGCGTATTGTTACAACCCTGTCTAGGGTGAGGCCACAACATGAACTGGAAAAGACATCCAAAGATTTTGTACACTATATTTATAGGACCACAAGTGAAAGCACAACTTTAAGAGTGAGCAAAGGCCAAAACAAACAAACAAACAAACTCCTAACAGGAAAAATTAAATAGAACCCTACCAAAGAAAAATAATAAAATAAAAAAAACAATATACTACCCTACCTCTTTAACGAAAAACAAGAGTAAACAGTATTTACAAAAGAAATGGCACCCACCCCCCACAGCTTTCAAGTGTGGAAAAGATATTTACAGTAGTATACAAAAAGCAAAGAGGTTGCACACAACAGGCAGTCAAGCTAGCAGTGTAACAAAGTTGCAAACACAGCAGCAATTGACCAACAGGAAGTCACAGTTTGAGCTCCCTCTTCAGGCAATGCAGATCCTTTTTATTTCTCCTTGGTCCTTTTAACACCAATAACATCTGGAGATCACTTTGGTTTGATCTATTCCTGTGAAAGAAAGTGAGGGACGAGAGTGAGAGAGAGAAAGAAAGAAAGAGAGAGAAAGAAAGAAAGAGAGAGAAAGAAAGAAAGAGAGAGAAAGAAAGAGAGAGAAAGAAAGAGAGGACCAGAAAAGCAACACATATATATACACACACACACACACACAATACGTCGCAGAACGTAAAAGATATTATATAACAGACAGTGATTATATATACAGTGCCTTTCATAAGTACTGGGACAGTAAAGACAAAATTGCTCTGTTAGCTGTGGGGTCAAGACATCTATAAATATGATTAAAATATTAATATGAGGCAGAAGTACAGAATGTTACATTTTATTGTTGGCTGTTTCAACACGAAAAGTGCTATACTTCTTAGTTGGTAAAACATTTTGTGTTGAAACAGCCAATAATAAAAAGGTGACATTCTGTACTTCTGCCTCATATTAATCTTTTAATCATATTTATAGATGTCTTGACACCACAGCTAACAGAGCAATTTTTTCATTACTGTCCCAATACTTATGGAGGGTACTGTATATAATCACAGTCAACGTGCATTTGTCTTCTCTCTAGATTCGTGAGGAGATCGAGAGATTCGATATCAACATCTACCAGTTTCCTGAGTGTGATTCAGATGAGGATGAGGAGTTCAAACTTCAGCACCAGGAACTGAAGGTGACCCGACCCAGCTCCAAATGAAGACTTCAGATGCAAAAACCTCTAAGTCCATCTGACATTTTTCTTTTAAATGAGCATTTTATGTTTTTAATTTTACTTGTTTAGCCTGATAAAAATGCTAATTTAAAGGTAAAATGTCAGATGGGCTTAGAGGTTTTTGCATCTGAAGTCTTCATATGTACATCAAATTCACCATAACACTGACTAAATTGAAATGTGGATTTCCTTTTTTATTACAGAACAGCATTCCTTTTGCTGTAATTGGTAGTAACGTCCAAGTTGAAAGCCAAGGCAGGCGCTTCAGAGGCCGTCAGTACCCCTGGGGTGTCGTGGAAGGTACTCGGACTCTAGCATATAATATTTTATTAATGTACATTCAAACAAAAGTGTCCCTGCGAATAATTTACGCAGTGGTAATCTTTACTAAATGCTCTTACCTGGAGACATACAGTACACTCATGTTAAGCAGTATGTACTATATAGCAAATTTCAACTGCTTGATTGTTATATTGTTGAAAAATGTAAATGACATTATCGCCCAGCGATATATTAAAAGTTGAATATATAGTACGTCCTACTTTACATACAGTATACTCATGTAAAGCAATATATATATATATATATATATATATATATATATAGCAAATCTCTGCTGTGCAATTGTTACAATATCGTCATAAAATGTAAACTGTTATTGCACAGCTCTAAATATAAAGGTGGATATATATTATATCCATACATACAGTACAGTACACTCACATAGTTGAGATTTGCTATATAATATATATCGCTTTGTTTAATTTTTTTATTTCCTTGCAAAATATAAACTATATCACTCAGCTCTTCATATAAAATTAATATATTTAAGTCCAACTTTATCCACATACATACTATAAATTCACATAAAACAATATATACTATATAGCAAATCTCTGCTGCATGATCGTTTAGATCATTGCAAAATGTAAACTGCATTATTGCAAGTTTATTATATTTATTATATCAAACTATATCAACATACATACAGGATTGGCTCAAAGCTGCAGATTCATTCACCAACACCGCTTTGTGTTGCAGTTCTGCTGTGGCTTTTGTTGGCTTTCTATTATTTCACTGCAAAATAAACAATATTCACAATAAATACTGTTTAAAATGTACATCATTTAATATTACTTTTTTGTTTGTTGAACTTTTGTATAAAATCAATGTCACATTTGCAGTCGTGTGGATATTCAGGGAAAAATGTGTTCTTGCTCTTATAATATATTATCAAAATTAAAAACAAGAACTCCCACAGGTTATGTTTTTGTATCGAAGAGAGTTTGAGTCTTAAATTGATCTCTATGCACTATGCCTATCTCTATTTCTGTATGTGTTCTTCATGCTATTAAGTGCTAAAACCTCACTTTTACAGAGGCACATTGTCGAGAACGCCTGTAATATAGCGCGATTTGTCAAGGCAGCATACTCTACAGGCAACCTTTTACAGCACTACTATTTTCCTGTTTTTACTCTAGAGGTGGCATTTTTCCTGTTAGAAATACATGCTCGTTTTAATGTTATTTTAAGGTGGGGTAGAATTATCTGAATGGCAAAACTCAGCATTTTGTTCACGTGCCACCTCTGTCACCTCACGTACCCGTACCCCAGTTTGGGAATCACTGTAATAAGGCATTATAAGATATTAAGATATTATAACATTAACATCATGATTTTCTGTAAAGCAGCTTTAAAACAACATGTTTGTGAAAGGTGCTATACAAATAGGATTTGACTTGACTCTTGCAGTGGAAAACCCAGCACACTCTGACTTCCTGAAGCTGAGGAACATGTTGGTGCGCACACATATGCAAGACCTGAAGGACATGACGAGGGAAACGCATTACGAGAATTACCGCGCTCAGTGTATCCAGAATATGACCCGCATGGTGGTCAGGGAGAGAAAACGCAGGTCAGAGGATAAACCAACATCATCAGATGATCATTGTACTTTGCAGTCCAAATGAATGTTGTGCTTGATCATAATCTGCCATCACTGAGTACTTCCTGTGTGGTTTATCTTACTGTTTCATTGGTTGTGGTCATCCAGTCTGTGTAACCAGCTGAGAGACAGCGCCTCAGACCTTCCTGTGCCTTTGGTGCCTGTGAACAGAGACACTGAGCGCCTTATTTGGGAGAAAGATGAGGAGGTAATACTGTTTTTTTTTTTTTGTCCATGCAGTGTCCTCATTCTCTTCGGAATGGAATCACTCTACTATTTTTATTATTATTTTTTTTTAAAATAGTAAGTTAAAGAACAGGTATTATGCATTGATACTCATTCTTTATTTGTGGAGGTTTTATTCAGTCCCTCAGTTTAATTAAATAGTGGCCAAACTCTAATTCATTCTCTTGTTTTAATTAAATCATGGCCATGCTAATTCGTAGCCACAGTTTAACTAAAATGAGGGAAACAATTAGTACAATGTGGCCAAGATTTACTTTAAGAGTGGGAACAGATTATGTTGTGGGAACAAATTCTCCATAAATGCATTGTTTTGCAAAAAATTTCAATTTTTTGCAGTGTGATCTGATAATGACTCAAAAAGGGGGTGGAATCACTGCCCAGTTATAGTATCTGAAGTAAAAATGGTTTTCAATTTGAGTAGTCTGATTTGCATACTGTGTACAGTATGCATACTATAGACTGCAACAATAGAAGGATTAATATATTTTAACACAGCCAATATTTAAGTCTTCCTTCCGTTTAAACTTCCATGATAATTGTTGGCAGTTTTCCTTAGAAAATAATTATTTTTTTTCCCTTTTTCATTCCGCAGTTGCGGCGAATGCAGGAAGTTCTGGAAAGGATTCAGGAACAGATGCATCATGGACATTAAGACAGACTTATCAATTAATTTAAATTTTATGACTGAAATACAGTTAGAGCGGTCAGAGATTTAAAATGCAGGAAACTGCAGTGAATATATTAACTGTAAAATGCATGTGTCCTGTGAAAGTAGCTGTTTGAAGGAATATGTCCTAAATTAGCCTTCAGAATCATCAGAAAACTATGGGATGCATCTAAATAACTCATTTAACGGACAAAAAATACTTTTATAATGTAAATATGAACAACTATTGTACACAAGAAATAAGACCAGTACAACTTCATTTGTAAATGTCATAAGATTTATTATGAATCGTCATTATGTTTTTTGTAGTAATCTAGCATATTTTTAATAAGTTTTATTACTATTTCAGTTAAACGTGGTGGACAATTCGATCTTAATGCAGCCCAAAATGTACAGGCGATATATAACTTAAACTTTCTCCATAGGGAAAATGCACAGTTTTTCATATATTTATATATAATATCAATGTAGAATGAGGTCTAACGGTCCCGTCCACATCATACAGTATGAAACATGGTCCCAAAAATGAAATAAGGGGAGGGATTAACATTTAAACAAACAAACAAAAACTGCAATCTACATGCAAAACCAGGCATCAGTATAATCCTAAAATACATACACATATATGTGAATGCGTGCATATACCTCACATATATACATACATCCATACACATATATTAAAAAAAAATAAACAAAAACACTAATAAATTTCACAAAGGTTAGGTTATTTTTTTGTTTGTTTGTATCATTTCATCTTCACATCCCCCAAAAAGAAAAAGGAAGTACAACAGAAAATCCAAACCTTGGATATGGGGCGTTTGCAGCAGGAAGAGGATGTCAAGAGCAGGAATCACAGTGTTCCGTTTGAAAGTGACAGTATAAAGCAACAATATGGTATACCAAACCATCAAGTTTACATAGGGAAACGGTAAGATGGTAACTTTGTGCAGGTTCAACCAAAGGAGTGCACTGAGAATGACAGGCCGACTTTAAAGAGATAGTTAACCCAAAAATGAAAATTCTATCATTTACTCACCCTTGTTTTGTTCCAAACCTGTATGAGTTTCTTTCTTCAAATGTTGGTAACCAGACAGTTGACTGTATGTTTGGTCAATGGTTACAATAATTTTTCAGAATACCGTCTTTTGTGTTCAGCAGAAGAAAGAAACTCAAAGGTTTTGGAAAAATGAGAGTGAGTAAATTAAATGATGGCAGGATTTTCATTTTTGGGTGAACTATCTCTTTAAGAAGAGCACTACTATTGGTAAAGGGGCTTTTTGTCCTGATGTCAATGTTTGAAACAGAAAACAGCTTGTTTAACCTCCTAAGATGCTTATAAACAAGCGCCTACTTCGCGACAGTTTACACAACCACGCATAAAAATGAAAATGGATGTGCAGCGATGAGCGTAGAATGGACACAACGGCATCGATCCATACTGGACAAGGGCGCGCGATTAAGCCATCTACGACCGTGTGACGAACAAGATTGATTTACGTTAACGTATTCTAAGACTTCATTTTCCGTTTTTCAACGTGTTGCTACAAGCACGAGAACATTGATAATGCTGCTGCTTTAAAGAAATGGAAATGCACGACATGACGCGCTTTCACACGCCGTACGTAACATTTTTAATAGTTTGAAACGTTAATCAAGTATTACTTGTTATTGTGTTAAATATTTAAGCACTTGCTGGAAGTTATAAATGCTTGAATGTACTTTCAAATACATGTCTGTATACAAGTCTTTCTCAGATGTTGAATTGTATATTAGTTGAGTTTCTTTACAACCCAGACTGTCTCGTGAGCGCCAGCAGATGTATGTGACTAGGTCAGGTCATGGCAGTCTTGTGCGCTTGCGCTTCATATTCAGCAATGTTCTTACATTGCGTAGGCAGCAGGTGGCGCCAATGGGCTTGAATTGGGGCTTAGGCACTTATATTTGCTCACAAAGTCACTTTGAGGAATCTGATCTTGAATGTACCTGTTTTTTATTCAAAAGCCCCGTTTGAAAAGTTTCAAAGCCCCTGAAAATATGGTTACACAGTAAACGTTTATTTTTCTCCTCATGCTTCCAGTATTGACCTTTAAGCACTCATTTTTGATTAACATTGTTGAAAATTTTTGGTGAATTAATGTAAAGCATGAGAATTTGCATACAGAAAAAGGATAGGAGTAAAAGAGAAGAAAGAATTTTGTTTTAGCACTCCACGCTCACATTACTAAAGACTGACACCCAATTTCTTTGAATTTAGTGAAACAAGTGCATTACATGTATTTCATTCCAACGCTGCATGGCAAAAGACACGCAAGCCCCTTCTACACATGAAAGAGGACATGCTCCGATCCTGACAAGGTCCCAGCATGTATGAGCAACAGTAGTGAATTTCTGACTGGGATCTTGTCGGTCTTTTAGCGATTAGATCACCATCTATCTTGCTCTCGCTTTGTGAGATCTCCTTTCATTTAAGTCCTTCTGCGCACCCTCTCTTTTCTCTTAGGCCAGCTTTAGTGTGCTGACAGGAAAAGGAGGAACAGTTACCATAGTCACTGGATTAAGCACTGTCTGGCCCACCAGCCCAGTGTGATGGTGAGCGACCACGGCTGTGGGTTTTCCCACCATGGTGGCCTGCTGGCCTGTGACAGGTGTGCCGTTAACTTGGGCGTGAGTGTGCGGGTGGTGCGCTAATGTGTGCGTGATGTGCCCCACCATTGCTGGTTGTGATACGGCCACCGACTGCGGGTAAATGGCTGCGGGGAGGTGGGCCACGGGATGCACGGTGATGTGTCCGATTGGCTGGCCGGCACTAGAGGGCGCAATATGCGCCAGATGTTTAGGCCCAGCTGTGATGACGTGATTGACGGCCTGGATGACGGACGCATGGGAAACAGAGGCGTGGGTGATGACTGTTGGCTGAGGAGGGGAGATGATGTGGGAAGGTGGTGCAGGGGCGATGGCTTGAGGGGTGACCACCGCTGGCTGTGGTTGGCTGGGTAGAGCAGAGGGTGGGGTGGTGGGTTTGTGTTGTATGGAAATGTGCGTAGGGAGGATGGAGGGTGGAGGCATGGCAACGCGGGGCTCCGACAGCGCCGGTGCTGGCAGTTTGGGTGCAGAAGACGAGGGTGGGGAGGAGAGCATGTCGTCTTCTACGTCTTGGTCGAAGTTGTCTTCACCCTCTAGAAAAAGCGGAAAATTATTGTTGGTGTTGTCTGGGGGGGGGGTTCAGCTTTGCCATCGCAGGAATAAAGTCTAATAATCTGATTTTATCATATGTGTGTTGTACCTGATGCTGTTGATGTGGAGGCCTGATCATCTTCGGGTTGGACAGTTTGTCGGAGTATCCTGTCGATCTCCATGATGTCTATACACTGGCTCAACTCGTTCTTCAGCTCCGCAAGTCTCTGCTGAGTGGCAATCTTCTCCCGCGCCAAGCGCTCCATCTCGTGCTCATACTCCTTTTCTTTCCGCTTCAATGTCTGCAAGAAACATAACAATAGTCTTTCATCAGCACTTTAATACTCAAATAAATCATTTATTTATTGTGCAAACACTCATCATCCCGCAATCAAACACATTTTCATTTAGGTATGACACATTTCTTAACTATCTGACAACCTTGTTTTTAACAATTAACTAAATGTCTGAACTTCAGAGTATACATCATCTAAATATTTCTGTGAATATTCATGCAAAATAAATGGTCATTGGCCACCCTACCCTCTAGATATTGGCATCGACAATCCATCCCACCACACTACTTTTCTATAAGAAGGGATTTTTAATAACCACATGACCTCTGGACCTCCGTTTAACGTCTCGTCCAAAGGACGGTGCTTGTTAAGCGAAATCGAAGAACAAACTATGACATGACATTTCGAACAAAAAATTGTTTTGGGAGTTTGAAACAACTCGCCAAAGCAATCTTTCCCGAAGTTCACTCTGGCTGGTAAACACCTTCTAAACTACCATTGGTCCATGGTTATTGCATAAATAGGCAGGTGTGGCTCTGAGGCTCAGCCTTCTTTGACATGTTAATTTTCTCTGGTTTGTTTCTTCTGTTCAGTCCGTCGAGGTCAGATGTCCCCAAGTAAAAACATGAACACACTGGAAAGCCGCATTATAGTAGAAAATGAAGTTGTACTTCTGATGAAATGTGACACTGACACTGTTTTTCATGTTTAATACTGTAAAGCTGCTTGCTTTTAAACCATCTATTGTATTTAATGTGGTACATAAATAAGCGTGACGTGACTTTACAAACTTGTGTTAGCTTGTGCAAACATCCACATTGCTATGATCAGATGATTTTCTTATGCTTCCTTAATAAAAGGCTTACTGTTTTCTCATTTTTGTTGTGCGTTTATTTTGTTATTAAGTTGTTATTCAGTTTTTTACATTTTACATTGTTTATTTAATTTAAAAGAACAAAACTTTTTTTTATGGTTTTAGTGAACCCTGGAAGGAACCTTGTGAAATCTACTTCAGATGGATGAAACGGACCTTAGATTCCAAGGTGAACCTTTTTAATAGAGCAACAGTTTGAAGTCATATGGGAAGAGGAAAAAGTAAGGAATGTGGTAGTCACACAAGCAAACGGTTTGACCCACTTTTTGTGTTAGTCATGTGACAACGGGACATCAAACCAGGTTAACGGGAACAAAATGTTTAGATATTTAAACCTTTGAAGAGGAGCAGGTATGTCCATCCGCATTCAAAAAACATGCGTAAGAGAGGCTGGCCATGCGAGAGCAGAACAGCATGTTCAGCATATGTGGTCATACGATTTTAGGAAACAAACTGTCCACGGAGCAAAGCAGTTTACACACCCCGCCCCATCTGTCAAAGCCCTGAGCATGTGACGGCTCCAACACATTCACATCAGTCGGTTCCCTTCTCCGTCCCTCCCTCACCTATGCTCTGCCAAACAAACTGAGTGACAACATGGGCATTTTGGCTCCCAATTAGCAGGGGCCCTGTAGAGTCACAGAGGACTGCGGTATACAGTAGAACAGAGCACGTTTCTGAACACTGAAGAATAGAGAGCAGTGAGAGTGATTGTGCAGAGGTGGATGGTGGTTTTCGTGCATGTCTGGGATTATATAACCCACTGATACAGTATTAAGGGAATATGAATGCGACTGGTGCAGTAGGTTGAGAGCACAGAGAGAGAGAGAGACTGTCCTAGTGAAGCCTGATCCAGGATTAGTCAGATTGGACTGTCTGGCCCTAAACCCCCTTCATTCATTCTGGCAGGCCAACACACACACACACAAACACACATACATTCTTTTAATATATTCTTGTATTTACTTTTTTTTAAAGCTGCAGTCCAGAACTTTTTTTGGTTAAAAATGATCCAAAATCCATTTTTGAGCAAGTACATAACCAGCCAGTGTTTAAAACCATCTCCTTATCTTAGCCCGATTCACAACGGTAAGCTTGTAATAATGTTTTATAATAAGAGCAACCTGGTGGATTTCCGCGGGAAATTTGAGCATGCAGCAGTTCATCTTTGCGTCATTACATCACGTCTGTAAACAGAAAGGAAGGAGTTCCAGCAAGTAGCTATATCATGTGAGGATGCTGCTTGTAGCGGATAATTTATAGCCTTTTCTCACAGCAGCTGAAATAGCTAAACTTATCATTTTGATGGCCAAATGACAATCATCATTAACAACTGGAGATTCACCCGTAGTCAAAAGCAAGAGACTTCGGACAGTGGAGTGACTACAGATATTGAAATGTACAGGTAACACTAATACACAGTCATAATAATTTGCATGTTTTTTTGACGTGATTCAAGCTAAGCGATCGTTAGATTTAATCATCATTGGCAGCACGATTTATTGTAGGCCTAATGCTTTTTCCCTCAGCTGGTCAGAACAAAAGTAGCAGAAATGTTACTTACTTATTCAGCTGATATTTTCCAGTGAAAATTCTTATTTTGGTCATACTTTCAAGACGTAGAATCTGTGATTCTGAAGTACAGTATCCACACCGGTGTAATGATTGACAGCAAACAGCAAAGATTCATCCGCTGAGGAGTCGTGCCAATGCACAACACACGTAATGATAACAATTCCACACATGACTGCAATTGCCGGACTGCAGCTTTAAGCTACATTAGTTTATTAAAGTGCAGATATTAAAATTCTGGCTGATATAAATAAGACAATATGCAATATATATATATATATATATATATATATATATATATATATATATATATATATATATATATATATATATATATATATATATATATATATATATATATATATATACGAATATATACACACAAAGAACCATTCAGAATTTGGGGTCTGTTAGATTTTTTTTTTTAAAGAAGTCTCTTTTACTCACCAAGGCTGCATTTATTTGGTAAAAAATAGAGCAAAAACAGTTACATTGTGAAATATTATTAAAATTTAAAATAACTGTTTCTAGGTTAATATATTTTCAAATGTAATTTATTCCTGCAATGTCAAAGCTGAATTTTCAGCATCATTACTTCAGTCTTCAATGTCGTATGATCCTTCATAAATTAATCTAATATGATAATTTGCTGCTCAAGAAACATTTCTTATTATTATCAATGTTGAAATTATCAGTGCTGCTTCATATTTTTGTAGAAACCATGATATTGTTTCAGGATTCTTTGATGAATAGAAAGTTCAAAAGAACAGCATTTGTTTGAAATAGAAATATTTTGTAATATAAATATCTTTGTCACTTTTGATCAATTGAATGCATCCTTGCTTAATAAAAGTATTAATTTCATTTTTACTGATAGTACTGAATGGTAGTGTATATATACAGTGCACAGCATAAATAAGTACACCCCCTATGAAACTTCTGAAAGTCAGCAATTACTTAATTACTTAGAAGACATGTTAGGGTTCTTTAGAGATATAATGTTCCAGCAAGTCTGCCTAATCAATTACCAAAGAAGCATGTCAAAATTATTCAGGAAAATAAGATTCTTATCAAGGTGATAAAATGTCGTGTAGCAAAAATGTGTAAACCCTCCTAAAAGTTACTAAATAAAACAAAATAAAAAAAATTCTGGTGTAAGTTTAAGGCAATGTTTGATCAACAGGTAAGTATGTTGAACCAAAGCATTTAAAGAGAAGTAATTTCTTGACAATTAAGTGTCATATAGCCCACTGAATCATTCTCAGACTTAATGCTGACAACAGCTGAACCACTTGGAAGAGAACTGTCAGGAGACTTCTTTCTTAGCACAAAAGAGGACAGTGGTACAAGAGGATTATCAAATCATTATTTTAAGTGTGAAAATATAGCAAAAGTAACACAAATTCAAAAACAATGGACTTGTGACAAGGCCCCTAAAATAATCAGGCCTTCATTTTAAGCTTTTATTTAGTGATGAGGGATTTTTTTCACAGACAAAGAGCAGGAGAAATACCAAGCGAGTCTCTCAGAGCCAGCAAAAGCTATGAAAAGAGTGTTTATCTCACAGAGTAAGATGCAGCCTGCAGAAATGACATGCATGGTTGTTCTTCTCTCTGGAACTACCTACTGTAGCCAAAGCACAATAAAGTCAGTTAGCCATTTCCAAAGCCCATAATTACAAAATATAGATTCTGGGAATCAATACTCTGGTCTCATGAGACCAAATCAATCATTTTGGATCTAACAGCATCCAAAATGCTATGGTGTTGCTAGAGGAGGAGTACAGTGAGAAGTGCCTGGTTCCCACAGTAAAGTTCAGTTGTAGTAAAGCTCTTATATAGGAATGTATGAGTGCTGAAGGTGTGAGAGAGTTTATCATTGCTGTCATGAATTCCCACACCACTGTGTAATTTAATACACAAACTTGAAACTTTTCCTCATTCCCTGCATTGTTAGCCGTTGTTGAAAAAATGTCCATTAATGACATATATTTCTCAGTTTTTATTATGCATATGTTTAATACATTTTAGTTTTGCCATCTTTACATGAACTGTCTTTTTGTTACAAATCTTTTGTATTTGTTAAAAGGGGGTGTACTCATTTATGCTGTGCACTGTACTAAATATCCAATATCTACTGATACCAATAAAAAAAAAAAAAAAAATACAGTTTCATGGCCGGTTAAAATTTTTTTGTCTCAAAGTGAATTTTAGAGCTTGTTGGTAACTTATATGAATGTTAAAAGGAACACTCCACTTTTTTTAAAAATAGGCTTATTTTCCAACTCCTCTAGAGTTAAACAGTTGAGTTTTACCATTTTGGAATCCATTCAGCCGATCTCTGGTTCTGGCGGTACCACTTTTAGCATAGCTTAGCATAGTTCATTGATTCTGATTAGACCGTTAGCATCACGCTCAAAAATGACCAAAGAGTTTCGATATTTTTCCTATTTAAAACTTGACTCTTCTATAGTTAAATCGTGTACTAAGACCGACGGAAATTGAAAAGTTGCGATCTTCTAGGCCGATATTGCAAGGAACTATACTCTCATTCCGATGTAATAATCAAGGAACTTTGCTGCCGTATCATGGGTGCAGCAGGCGCAATGATATTACGCAGCGCCTGTGACCCCCTGCTTGCACAGGGAGCGTGCCTTGCAACCATGGAGACATCTGTGAGAGATGCTGCATGATAGTAGATAGGTGTCATGATAGTCCTTGGAAACGTGACACTTCAGCTAGCGATAAAGTCAAGTCAAGTCATCTTCATTTATATAGCGCTTTTCACAATACATATTGTTTCAAAGCAGCTTCACAGTGACAATAGGAAAATTATTATCAAGCTAAAGTTGGTGTTTGATTGAATCACTTCTGTTGTAAAAATAGTTAATTATTACTTTAGGGGCCGCTTAAATGACACCTTTCCTACTGAAGATTTAGTCTAGATTTAAACTGACAGTGTGTCTACTTCCCGAATAGTGATAGGAAGACTGTTCCAAAGTTTAGGTGCTAAATAGGAAAAGGATCTTGAAATCAAGGATCTCCAGTTGATTTTGATATTCTAGGTATTCTAGGTATAATCAGGTATTATCAACTGGCCCGAATTCTGAGATCGCAATAGACGTGAAGGACTATAATGCATTAAGAGCTCACTCAAGTACTGGGGAGCTAAACCATTTAGTGCTTTGTAAGTAAGTAGCAAGATTTTAAAATCTATACAATGTTTAACAGAAAGCCAATGCAGTGTTGACAGAACCGGCTAATATGGTCATACTTCCTGGTTCTAGTAAGAACTCTAGCTGCTGCGACCAGCTGTAGTTTGTTTAACAGGCGAGCGGAACAACCACCCAGTAGAGCGTTACAGTAATCTAGCCTTGAGGTCATGAACGCATGAACTAACTGTTCCGCATTTGTCATTGAGAGCATATGTCAGTTAAGATATATTTTTAAGACAGAAAAACACGGTTTTACAGATGCTAGAAACATGGCTTTCAAATGAAAGATTGGTATCAAAGAGCACACCCAGGTTCCTAACTGACGACGAAGACGACTTAACAGAGCAGCCATCAAGTGTCAGACAGTATTCTAGGTTATTACGTGAAGAAGTTTTTGGTCCAAAAATTTTAATCTAATTAATTAAATTTTTTTTTTTTTATTGAGTAGTAAGAAATTACTGGTCACCCATTTTTTTTAATATCACCTATGCATTCCGTTAATTTTGTGAATTGTTAATTTTTATCAGGGTGTGAAGAAATAGAGCCGAGTATCATCAGCGTAACAGTGAAAACTAACGCCATGCTTCCTAATGATGGGTAGCATGGGAGATATCAAAAGCAATAGTCCTAGTAATAAGCCTTGCGGTACTCCATATTGAACTTGTGATCAATATGACATCTCTTTGTTTACTACTACAAACTGATAATGTTCAGATAAGTAAGATGTGAACCATGCCAATGCAATTCCACTAATGCAAACATAATTTTCAAGTCTATTCAAAAGAATATTGTGGTCGATAGTGTCAAAAGCAGCACTGAGATCTAATAACACTAATAGAGAGATACAACCACAATCGGATGATAAGAGCAATGCTCCATGCTTTTCAATCTTTGACCGCTTTTTTCAGTTCTTTCATGGGCATGTTAATATCAGCCTTGATTGTATCCAGCTAACGTGTTCTTTGGCGGCCTCCTCTTCTTGTCCCGCTGACTATGCCAAGCATTAAAGTCGTTTCCAAGGAATTAGCTTGCATATGACATGACCAAAGTATGAGAGCCCCTGCTTAGTAATTTTCCCCACCAATGATATCTTTGTTTTAACATGCTCTAAGATTGTCTTGTTTGTGACCTTTGATGTCCATGGTACTCGCAGCATCCGCCTCCAGCACCACAGTTCGATGGCATTTTCCTTCTATCCCCCTTCTTAAGTATCCAGCTTTTACATGCGTACATAAAGATTGGGAAAATAATTGCGTTTCGTTGAAGTGCAATTCTTCTGTTGATGTCTGGGGTCTTGAGTCACCACTATAGAGAATTTTGGATCCAAGGAAGAGGAAATCGTGTACTGATTCAATTTCTTTGTTTTCCTTTGTGGTTTTTTTATGTTAAGGTGTAGACCCATACACTCACATTCATCCTTGACACTTTTGACCAGATATTCCAGGTCCTTTTCACTTTCCGGGTTGTATCATCAGCGTATCACAGGTTACTGATGTTCCTCCCACCAATTTTTACACCAATTGATGATTCGTACAGATTACATCGCCTCATGATAGATTCTGCATACAAATTAAACAGGACCGGTGATAAGATGCATCCTTGTCGGACACCTTTTGTGATCTTAAACCAGTCAGTATTGCCAAATGCTGATACATCAACTCAATATATAAAATAATACTGATATATTAACTCAAATCCTGATGTGTGTATAAAACTTGTGCTGGCTGACCCCAGGCCAGTTTTGAACCCACTCTATCTTTTGTGTGTGAAGAAACTGACTAGACATCCCTACTGACTAGATATTCAGGTCCCACTGGATATCACCACGGCAACAGCTGGAACCCGCCATGGTCTCCTTGGCAACAGAGCAGGGAAGGTGCAATGTGGTGATGAGGTGTAATAGAGAGGCAAGGGATAATGCGATTGGCTCACATCGACCTCTAGTATTTTACAGTCTGATGGCTCTCGCACTCCCTACCTCTTTTCACGTCTTTATGCCCCTCTTCCTTTGTGATTAGAAACACTCCTCTCACCTGCCCCGCAACGCTCACTGTCATCACGTGTAGTTTGAAGAAGAGAAGAGAGCGGTCAAGTAACACTGACCGATAACACTGCATTTAACATTCCAACAAATAAATAATACTGCGTTAATATTTGCGATGGAATCCTATAAATTGGCTGTTAAATATGCAATATTTCATTGTTTTTTATACATCCCAATTTAATGATTAATAGAATAGTGTCTCAGTTGCAGAATCTTTTGGCTGTCTTGTCAATGGATAATGCTTATCTTTTGTTTTTAAATGTTTTATATGAATTTGAGTAAATAACTGATTAATCATTCAATTTGAACTTAAGGAGCAATAAACAGAAAAGTTATTTTCTTACATAAACTCCAAAAGCTACTGACAGCCTTGCCCTGGGAAAAAGAAGAGCACTTAATGGTAATTCAAATTAGTAATGAACTTCAGATCTTAAAAGTAGAAAATATGTATTTGCGGAAAATATTATAGAGTACACTTTCATGACTATGCTTCTTAACACAGTTAAATACACTTTTAAAAAGGTGCACTTTGTAATAATGTCAAAAGTTTTACTTTAAAGTACAATTTAAATTGATTTAATATTTATTTTTTATCATGCTTTAAAGTAGTAACTAACATAGTACTAACATACTAAAACCCATTATAATTTAAAATATTACATTTAAAGTAAATATATTTTAAATGTACTAAATTATCATTACAAATATGTAATTACAAATATATTTAAATGCATGACATACAAGTTTCAGTAGAAATTAGTCAAATTACATTAAAATATATTTTAGTTACCATAAATGCTCGTTGTCAGTACATTCAACTACATTATAACCACATTTCAAAGACAACAGAATTTCGAAATTACATAAGATGTACTTAAGCCTTACTTAAGTGGGTCAAAACACTCTTAAGTTCAGCTAATTGAATTTAAAATAAAAAACTATAATATATTTTCATTTAATTGAAAATATCCAATTAAGTATCTGAAAACATTACATTCAGTTTGCACTTAAGTATATTAATTTAAAGTATATTATGTTCTTAATAAGTACTCTTGCTAAAGTGTACTTTCACAAATGCTGTCAATGAATATTATGTCAATGAATAAATGTTATTTATAATGTCCTTTTCTCACAGTTTTGAGTGAATTTTGACTATATACTGTGAATTAAGTATTCACTTTCTGTGTGTCATCAATCATTATTAAGCTGTATGTGTATATCAGCCACCAAAAACCAATTATTCAATTACTGTGTAAAATTTTGATATTAGCATTGGCTATTAAAAATTCTGGTCGACCACAAATCAACACTGATGGGACCAGAACATCATTGGAGCTGTCATCGGATGATGTAACTTGTAATATCTTGTTCTGTTGTAATAAATTCAACAGTCCTGTCCCTGTTATATTACACTGTAACCAGTGGGCGTAAAAAAGAGGTGCGCTATGCCTGGTTAAACCCGCAGACAGCATTTGACTGCATCCAGATCGGAATCTGTAACGAAACTCAATCTACAGACAGAGGAACCCCCTTCTGCTCACTGACCACCAGTTCAGTTCCTCACGGACTCCTTGGTTACAACGGTTCACAGGTCTACGGCCCACAAAAGAAAAACAAACATGCAAGGCCACCGACCAAAACTTTTACAGAAGCATGCCAAACGGCGCCCATCAAATCCATAAAACAGTCTATCAAGACACATTGTTTCATTTAAACAGCCTAGTTCGGCATGTGTTGGTCTGGTGTGAACACCAGGGTTGCCAGGTTTGTGTAACAAAACCAGCCTAAATGCTATTCAAACCCCACTCAATCACAACCAAAACTAGCCCAGTCGCGTTCTAGGGGGGTTCCCCGGTAAAACCCGGAACGGGTGTGTGGTGTCTCTTCATCTGCGTACTAAAAAACAACCCGCAGCAACAATGTGAAAGTAGCCGAATTCCGCGGGAAATCCGCGGACTTGGCAACACTGGTGAGCACGCTGAGGGAGAGAGGGAGGGGAGGACAACACAGAACAGCAGTTGACGTCACCAGGCTCGCGCTCGCCATGTGCTCATGTCTCACGTGGACACGGGAGCAGGCTGAAAGCGAGAGAGAGAGAGAGAGTGAGAGAGAAAGAGAGAGATCGGGAGAACAGCGCTTTCAGAATAGAGTAGCATGCAAGTGGGCGGCCCACATTCCCTCGCTTGTGCTGCTTATTGTGTCTTTATAACCATCGCCTGCTTCAGTTTTATAGCTTTTGAGATCATGTTAACTTAGATACATCTTTCATAACCAGGTCACCTTTCCGCCCACGCTATTATACTAATTGTCATGGCTGCAGTCTGCAAATTAAATAATGGAGCATGACCTTGCCGCTTTTATGTCAGCTGTATCTACGTCAGTCTTAATGTTCTGATCCAGGCAATATGCACTTTAGCACCTTAACAAAGGAAAATATATATAAATGGCATGTTGACCTACATTCTGTGACTGACCACCAAATTATCCTAACTTAATTTTAAATGTGCAAAATATTATGTAAATACATCAAGGATTTCATCCTCTCATGAATCTAAATTGAGATTTTTAACATTAGATGTTGAACATCAGGCAAAGAAAAACCAGATGGATAGAGAAACAGCCAAATGTGAAAAAAGTAAGAAAAGGACAGGAGAAGAGCGTAAGGAAAAAAAATATAATGAGCACACACGGAGAAGAATTCAACCCAGGATGTTTTGGCAGATGCACATGACACCATTCTGCCAGAAGAGTATGTACAGAGAAGTGTATGTGGGTGGGAGGGTGAGAACTAGAGGATAAGGAGAAAACGGACTACAAATCCCCATCTTGTGACCCATTCCCAATTTTTATCAGGGTTAGAGCTGAACTGTGACTCTCCAGGATCGGAGTTTGCCACCCCTGATCTATAGCTTGTTTTAATATAGGTCAGAGATAATCACGATCAAAACTCCATCCTTACATTCAAACACTAACTTTTACAAGCAGACGTAACAGTCCACATCAGTTATCCTACAAATGGCATAAGGCTGGATGTGTGTTTCTAGGTGAATCTCATAAAAACATGACTGGGTCATCAAACATATTATATATACACATACATATATACATATACATATATACATATATATATATATATATATGTATATGTATATGTTATGACATATATATTATATATATATATATATATATATGGCTGTCAAGCAATTACAATTTTTAATCTAATTAATTATGTGATGTGCTGATTAATTAATTTTTAAATCATTAATCATTAAATCAAATTTGACTGAGAAATTAGCCCAAAAATGATTTAAAGTCATTATTGTGTTAAATGAGAAGAGCATTAAATAGACATTACAAAAAGAAGCTTTAGAAAGTAGTATTTTATTTGAGTCAACATAGAATTTATTACACTTTTAGGCTGCAGTGGCCATGTTTTTTTTAGAAGCTGCATCTGAATTGGTATTTAGATATATTTACAGACCAAAACAGTTTTGTTTACCAACATTCTTCAAAATATATTCTTTTATGTTACGCAAAAGAAAGAAAGTCATACAGGTTTGAAACAACATGGGGGTGAGTAAATGTAAATAAACAATTTTCATTTTTGGGCAATTATGTTCATCACCAATCAACTGTATGAAAGGTAAGTACATAGGTCTGGGGCGGGGCGTTAATTGCATTAAATCATTTTAATCGCGTTTGCCATCACTAATTAAATTAACGCATTCAATCGACAGCCCTAATATTTATATACATACATATTTTTTCTATTCTGCCAAGATTTTACGATGTAAATATTCTTAATGGTCCTAATAATAGGCTTCTTTTATAAGCAAAATATGATTATATTATTAAAATATTATATTGAATAATTCCTTTCAGAAGCTTCTGTTGGATGCACATAAAATCCTTGTTTTATCGCACACACATCCAATCCTATCTTTGACTTACCTGGATGTAGCGGAGGGCACTCCTCAGGACACTCAAATTAGAAGTTTTCTTTTCATCCACGTTAGGAACGTTCCTCTTGAGGGTTTCAAAACATTCTTTTAGATGTGCTCGTCTGTGACAGAAAGAAAAGCACTAATCATTCTGTTTTGTGGAAAGCAAGTGAGAGTTTTAACAGATGTTTAGGTGAAGCATTTTTGTGATGGAAGTAACAGCAATGAAGAAGTCAACAGGCAACTGCTTTGTAATATCATATTTGTTACTGTGGTTACTAGTAGGGCATAGGCCTTTCAAGCCAATAAAACAAATAGTGCACTAATTGCAAATCGACCAAGGGTTAATGTATCTGTGATCAGTCCGGCAACAAAACGACTTACATTAAAGCGACTGCACCTCAAACTCAATGAGTTCATACGCTCCGCTTCTGTTTGTCGAAATGAATAAACACAAAAATGTAAACAGAAGTTCACCCACCTGTTCTTTTCCAGCTTGTTGTGAACTTCTCGAGTTCCAGCTCTGCAGGAAAAATATTAAATACGTTTCTACGCTGCATGTAAACTTTCATGATTCAACCATATGATCTGCCATAGCTCACCCTCATGTCATTTCAAATACTTTTTTTTTTCCCAGGGAACACAAAAGGAAAGATTGTTCATGCAGCTCTAACACAAACAAAGACAGCATACATTAACCAGGGGTTGGTCAAGCTCCAAAAAACAAAAGATATAAAGGTACTATAAAAGTAGTCCTTGGGTGTCTTCTGATGCCAAATGATAGCTTCATGTGTACAACAGGGCAAAACTTCCTCTCATTGGAGATGCATGATTTGGGAAAAACATAATTGTGATTTTCCTAGGGGTGGAATGGATTGTAGTTGATCCGTACGGTTCTGCACGCATGTGATTTGTGGATTAACTGCAAAGTCTAACTGTGACAGTTTATCATTTGCATGTTTTGTCTTGCCAATTACACATTTAAGCAATTTTAAACCATTCCAGCACAAGAAGAGGCGAAAGAGAACTGAATTCAGTATTCAGCTGTTATCTGTGTGCACAGCTATACACACAGAGAGGCGAGTTTCACAAACACTGAATTGATTCCTCTTTCGGGTCTCCTTGGCAAGTATTCTCGTAAACACAGTTGGTTATCTTTTAAGTGAATGTAAACAGCTGAATATCATTAATGTTAATCAAACAAAATACAGCGAACAATATATTTTACATTTAATTATTACATTTCTGTGCTTGAATAGTACTGTTAGACATTACTTTATTTGTAACTGTTATATTGTATTTATCTATGCTTGTAGTTGTAATAGTGTATTTTTTCTTACATTTTACTGACTGTTCACTTGTCTTTAATAATATTTGAACTTTATTAGTTAGACTAATCGTTTTTGCTGTGGTATTGAAGTACTTAAAGTAAGCTTTAAATAATAAATGGAAAGCACCTCACCTGTGCTAGGGTTGCACAATGCAGCCAAAAAATTTGACTGAACGTAAATATGACTGTAATAATAATAATATAATATAATAAATTGTCATTGTTGTTATTATTATTATTACTACTACTACTACTACTACTGCTACTAACTAAAAATATTAAATATTATTATTGTAAGATTTCACAGTAAAATGGAGTATTTTAAGGCACAATATGTAAGATTGTTTGACTAAAATATCCAAAAACCACTAGAACAACAGAAAACTAATAACTGTTATATAGATCAACATGTTTAGTCTTATTGTTTGATAATTTTGTTTTCTTGATTTACCGCGAGTAACATGTTTGTACCATGCCTCAGAGAAAACACTATTTTGTCAAGTGGCTAACAGCATAAGAGCTTTATTTGTAATAGGGATAGGCATTTTTGGCAATTTTTCATTTCGATCATCGATAGGTTTCAAAAACAAGTAATCGAGTACTCGGGGGGTACATTAGCATGGCCGTCGGAGATAATGAAAATATCTGAAAACTTATGAAAATGAATGTTAAAAATAAAAATATGACATGAAAACCTGTCTATGAAAACATGAACACATGATTAGAACACATCTAGATTATGATTATGATGCAGCAATGTTATTAAGAAGCATCTAAAATGAATAGCAGAAAAGGAATAGTGACTTTATGCCAATAAACTAAAGCCCTTTCTATGACATATCCTATGATATTAATCAGATAACTCAGATACATAACATAGACCTAACATTACAACTTGTATCTGCAAAAACAAGGATGCAAATGCCAGTGAACTTTAAGTTACACGCTATAGCGAGAGTGAGAGTGAGAGCGAGCTCCCGCTGTGATGCGCTTATATGACGCATTGAGACAGGGGCAAGGACAGAATTTACTATAGATTTCTATAATGTTCTCATTATAATGCCATGTTTATAGCAGATGTGTTTTATTTTCATCTATATTATTATTATTACAACTTTCATCTGCAAAAAAGTTTGTGAATGCAAACGTGACCTTGGCCGAAAGTGTAACTCCTATTGCGCTTTAAAACGAAAGCCAACGAAACGAAAGCACAACAAATTCACATTCTATTAGGCTACATTAGTGTCACTATTGTAATTTTTTATTTATTGTAATATTTCAGCAATATTTTGGATTCAATTTGCACTTTCTGATCAACCAAAATGTTATTTTACAGTATGAAAATCACTGATGATCATAGGCGCCGATTTATGTTTCTGCTGGTGGGTGCCCTCTCTCCATGAGAAGAAGCACGTTGAGATTCGTGACAGGACAAAGTTTGAGCGCGCCCAAAAAGAATTCCGCGCTCTCGCGTGCGTTACAAATGCACTTTTGACATTAACGAAATAGAAACGGCCTCAAATGGACTATAAAAACTAAAAGAAAGCCGTGTCTGAAGGCTTCAATCAATTTTTATTGGTTGAAATGAAATGAGAATATCTTGTGTTTTCCGTGGTTGCTCGGGGGCTCGGCACCAAATGTCTACCTTACTGCAGTGTGCAACAAGAGTCTCATACTCTGAGCTAACACACAGAGTAACGTTAACATAACGTTCAACACACTCAAATATATTTTAGTATGATTGTTTTGACCAAGTTAAACAGCGCTGCATTACCCGAAAATTCTAATTCATCAAATAAAGTGACCTGTATGAGTATTAATTCAGCAGCACTTGCAGCTGTTTCATTAGAAATAAATAAAATAATGTGAATTTAGGTGATCAAACGTAACTGTAATGAAGTTCAAGTTCAGGGAAGGAGAGGGACGTTAAATGTAACTTTAAAAAAATTTAACTTTAATCGTAAAATAAACAATCAAACGAAAGGAGTAGCAGTGGCCAACTGCGGCATTTAAACAAAATCCTGCTTCATACCACAGTAACATTAATACAAATTTAATACATTAGCTCATTCATAAACATGATTTCTGAGTTACGTCAGATTGCTTTCCATCGGCTTTGGAGGTAAAGATGACAACTCCCATGATTCCACGCTCATTCACAGCGTCATCAAGCTACGCCTGTGTTATTGTTTTGAATAAGCGAAACTTACATACTGTGCCTTTAAGAAAAATGATACAATAATGATAATTTTATTTGAAGGTACAAATGTAAAATTACAACACTAATTTATGCCTGACTGTCTTAATTTCTTCATTTTCAAGCATTAAACCATCAAGCTTTTATTTGTATTTTTTCAGAGCAGATGCAGAAATGTGTTTGTGAATGTGTTTGACACTGACAAACCTATCACTGACGTGTGGCAGCGCTGTGCATTGTTAATGTATTAATGTTATTTGTCCGAGCTTTTAATTCCCTATACTCTAACACGTGACCTTTGTTCATCTGAAACTGGTCTTTTAACTGTGGCGCTAACTCATTTAAGACTGATGAGAAGATAGGGCTTTTTCTTCATTAGCTCTAAAACTATGGAATTCTTTACCGAGTGAGATTATGCAAGATAAATCTCTTAGCATTTTTTTTAAATTTCACCTTAAAACAAATTTTTTAGGGTAGCTTTTAATTTAACATTTGTATCAATTTTATATTGCTTTATTTTGAATTGTTTTGATTGCATATTCTTTTCTCTTTTTGTCTATTGTATTATTTTATATGGTGTATTTCGTTGTTTTATTTGTTTTGCACTATAGAAAAGAGATTATTATTATTATAATACATTAAGAGAATATACAGAAGAATAAGAGTAAAAGGGGGTCGACTCGCACCTGTCGCATACTGTACAAAAAGCACAGAGCTGTTCAAAATCTGCAAAATCAGCGCATAGTTTTAAATTAAATTACATTATATTTGCCACAAATCGTTGTTAATGTACATGATATCTTCACCCTTTGCTGCAAGAGTGTGTATTAAATATGCTTCATATAGAGAGATATAACAATATAGATTGCCCTTTTCACTTTCCATTTGCACTCATCAGCACCACTTTTTGCCTGTATGGTGATTATATTTTGGACTGCCACCAACTTGAGAACGAGATGCATCTGGTGTGTGGCATGGCACTTCTTGCCCGGTGTGCATCACATCCTATTTGAAGTTCAAAGTTCAAGGTTTACCACAGGGTTTAAGATTCCTCAAAATCTGTGTCTCTGTGTAAGTTAACGTTAGATTTTTTGCTCCATTAACAGACAGTTAATCAAATAAGAGAAATAAGAAAGTTCCAAATTTAGCCAATCATACATTATGTTTACATCTGTGCTAGTAATACTACATGCAGTGCAGTCAGTGTCGTGCTCGGAAGGTTTAGCTAATGTGGGGTCATGTGAAGTAACTCTTTTGGATCACACACTTCTGCCTCTAATCAGCAATCATATGATTCATTAATGCTTTTTGATTAGGCAAGCTAGAGTTACACACTCATGCTTTTTCATGGTCTATGGACCCCCTGAGGTAGTCTTGACCACCCCATGTATAAAACTCTAGTTCCACCACTGAGTGGAGTCGTCATAAAAACTAATTGTATTGTGCATTGATCCAAAATATCACTTCACAGAAGAAATAAAGTCAAATAGGTTTGGAATGACATGAGGGTGAGAAAATGATGATATCAGAAATCACAAATGCAGTTTGCAACCTGCAAACATTCAGCATGACCTGAGGGGCTGCATTACTTCTCATCATGGGTCACCGTACAGGACAGCATCCTACTTTTTAAAATTGCAATCCCCTTACAAAATAGCCAACCCAGTTTCATTCAGTTATGATTACATGATGTGTGTCGTGTCCTACAGTTTAATCTCCACCGCTTTGAAAAAACTCTTCAGCTTTCTTGTAGGGCTGCACAAATAATCAAAATAATAGCACAAAGCCATTTTGAATTTTGGTTTTATCAAATATTCCTGCGGTTTTCTGTAAAGATACAAATTTGATAGATTAACGTTTTGAAAATTAAAAAATAAGAATAGGAAAATTGTAAGAAAACAATATTAGTATTGTAATTGTAATACTATAATATTTTTATTTAAAAAAATATTTATTTAGTAATATATTACATATTATATATATATACACACAGCATATCACAGAAGTGAGTACACCCCTTACATTTTTGTAAATATTTTATTATATCTTTTCATGTGACAACACTGAAGAAATGACACTTTGCTACAATGTAAAGTAAGTGTACAGCTTGTATAAGCTTGTACAAAATAACTCAACACACAGCCATTAATGTCTAAACCGCTGGCCACAAAAGTGAGTACACTCCTAAGTGAAAATGTCCAAATTGGGCCCAATTAGCCATTTTCCCTCCCCGGTGTCATGTGACTCATTAGTGTTACAAGGTCTTGGGTGTGAATGGGGAGCAGGTGTGTTAAATTTGGTGTTATTGCTCTCACTCTCTCATACTGGTCACTGGAAGTTCAACATGGCACCTCATGGCAAAGAACTCTCTGAAAAAAAAAAGAATGGTTGATCTACATAAAGATGGCGTAGGCTATAAGAAGATTGCCAAGACCCTGAAACTGAGCTGCAGCACGGTGGCCAAGACCATACAGTGGTTTAACAGGACAGGTTCCACTCAGAACAGGCCTTGCCATGGTCGACCAAAGAAGTTGAGTGCACATGCTCAGCGTCATATCCAGAGGTTGTGTTTGGGAAATAGACGTAAGAGTACTGCCAGCATTGCTGCAGAGGTTGAAGGGGTGGGGGGGTCAGCCTGTCAGTGCTCAGACCATACGCCGCACACTGCATCAAATTGGTCTGCATGGCCTGTGTCCCAGAAGAAAGCCTCTTCTAAAGAGGATGCACAAGAAAGCCCGCAAACAGTTTGCTGAAGACAAGCAGACTAAGGACATGGATTACTGGAACCATGTCCTGTGGTCTGAGGAGACCAAGATAAACTTATGTGATTCAGATGGTGTCAAGCGTGTGTGGCGGCAAGCAGGTGAGGAGTACAAAGACAAGTGTGTCTTGCCTACAGTCAAGCATGGTGGTGGGAGTGTCATGGTCTGGGGCTGTATGAGTGCTGCCGGCACTGGGACAGTTCATTGAACCATGAATGCCAACATGTACTGTGGCATACTGAAGCAGGGCATGATCCCCTCCCTTTGGAGACTGGGCCACAGGCCAGTATTCCAACATGATAACGACCCCTAACACACCTCCAAGATGACCACTGCCTTGCTAAAGAATGTCTCCAGACCTAAACCCTATTGAGCATCTGTGGGGCATCCTCAAATGGAAGGTGGAGGAGCGCAAGGTCTCTAACATCCACCAGCTCCGTGATATCATGGAGGAGTGGAAGAGGACTCCAGTGACCACCTGCGAAGCTCTTGTGAACTCCATGCCCAAGAGGGTTAAGGCAGTGCTGGAAAATAATAGTGGCCCCACAAAATATTGACACTTCGGGCCCAATTTGGACATTTTCACTTAGGGGTGTACTCACTTTTGTGGCCAGCGGTTTAGACATTAATGGACATGTTTATTATTATATTATTATTATTGTTATATTATTATTTATATGTGTTGAGTTATTTTGAGGGGACAGCAAATTTACACTGTTATACAAGCTGTACACTCACAACTTTACATTGTAGCAAAGTGTAATTTCTTCAGTGTTGTCACATGAAAAGATAAAATATTTACAAAAATGTGAGGGGTTTACTCACTTCTGTGAGATACTGTATGTATGTATATGTATATATATATATATATATATATATATATATATATATATATAGTATTAATAATTAGTCATTAGTAATCATATTAATTATTATTTTATTGAAAAAAAATTATATATACACACACACACACACACAGTGCTGCTTGAAAGTTTGTGAACCACTTACAGAATCTGTTAAAACGTGAAAAATTAACAAAATAAGAGATCATACAAAATGCATGTTATTTTTTATTTAGTACTGTCCTTAGTTTTAGTAAGATATTTTACATAAAAGATGTTTACATAAAATTCACAAGACAAAAAAAAGCTGAATTTATTAAAATGACACCATTCAAAAGTTTGTGAACCCTTGATTCTTAATACTGTGTGTGGTTACCTGGATGATCTACGACTGTTTGTTTGTTTTGTGACGGTTGTTCATGAGTCCCTTGTCTGTTCTGAGCAGTTAAACTGCCCAGCGTTCTTCAGAAAAATCCTCCAGGTCTAACAAATTCTTCAGTTTTCCAGCATCTTTTGCATATTTGAACCCTTTCCAGCGGTGACTATGATTTTGAGATCCATCTTTTCACACTGAGGACAACTGAGAGACTCAAACACAAGTATTAAAAAAAGGTTCAAACATTCACTGATGCTCCAGAAGGAAACAAGATGAATTAAGAGCCGGGGGGTGAAAACATTTTGAATTCGAAGATAAAGGTAAACTGCACTTAATCTGTCTTCCGGGAAACATGTAAGTATCTTCTGTTGTTTCCGAAGGGCAGTACTAAATAAAAAAAATTGATATTTAAACAAAAGAAAAGTTTGGACTTTCGTCCTGTTCAAAAGTTTTCACCCCCCGGCTCTTAAAGGTGCAGTAAGTGGTATTTGAACTACGCTGTTGGACATTGTTGATATTTGAAATCAACCCAAACAAACACACCCCTCTCTTCATTGCTCCACCTCCAAAACTTACTCCAATTCTAACCACCCTGCTCTGAATCAGTTTTGAACCGCTACCCGATCACTGCTGGCATGTGAGGCAAATGCACTACCAATGACGCTAAGCACCTCATTCTCTAGCAGCCATCAGTGTGCAGTGGTTTAACTGCAAAAATCTCACTATCTGGCCACTGTTACACATGCAATGTGAGTGGATGTCTGTTTATCACAGCTGACGCGCAACAAAATGCTTCATGAAAAATAAAGCGCAGTTGATGAACGTACGGAAAGGAAGCACAAAAAATGAACTACATTAATTACAGTACACACTAGTAAATACAGGCCCAGTTTCACAGACAGGGCTTAGCCTAAACCAGGATTAGGCCTTAGTTCAATTAGGATATATAAGTAGCTTTTATAAAAGTACACAAGAAAAAAACATCACTGGTGCGCATCTTGAGACAAAACAATGGCACTGACATATTTTAAGATATGTCAGTACAAGATGCTTTCAGTTAAAACAGCTCAAACATGCATTTTAGTCTAGGACTAGCTTAAGCCTTGTCTGTGAAACCGGGGAACAAAGTGTTCGTTGTTAGTTGCAAACAGCACAGCAGCTCCAGACAATCAAAACCCAGTGTACTTACATAATAAGCAGTGTACTCACATGATTAGCTCTCTCCAGTGCTGGAAAGCTTTTCTAATATAACCAGGTCCTAAAGCGCTTGCCCAGGCATAAACCTTCATTCCAGTGATATTCTTTTGAGCTGTTTTGTATTGTATCCCATTTCTCGTTCTGCAGGGTTTTTTTTTTCCCCTTCTTATTTTCAAATCTCCCTCTTGCTCGTTCTCTCTCCTCGAACGCCATACGCCCCCTGATTGGTTAGACGTTTGTTATTGGATTCTGCCCAACTAACTTCCAAACAGTGGATTTGAAATATCACTGAGTGCCCCTTTAATGCATCGTGTTTCCTTCTGGAGCATCAGTGAATGTTTGAACCTTTTTTAATAGTTCTGTTTGAGTCCCTTAATTGTCCTCAGTGTGAAAAGACGGATCTCAAAATCATACAGTCACTGCTGGAAAATTGTGAATTATATGTAAACATCTTTTATGTCAAATATCTTACTCAGGACAGTACTACATAAAAACATGCATTTTCTATGATCTCTCTTATTTTGTTAAAATTTTTCACATTTTCACAGATTCTGCAAGGGGTTCACAAGCTTTCAAGCAGTAACTGTATATGTATATATATATATTGTATATATATATATATATATATTGTTAGGGGTGTAACAATATATCGTCTCGCAATATATCGCAATACAAATATTCAACAATATGTATCGTGGATAGTGACAATATGTATTGTGTATAGTTCACCCAAAATGAAAGTTACCATGAGAAAAAATTCAAGTTTACAGAGTTTTAGTGTCAGTTCTACATTGAAATACTATATATAATGTTGAATATAATGTATAATAATGCAATGGGGGAATATTTGTGGGTCCTGATAATGCCAATGTCTTGTGTTACCAGTAAAAAGTGGCCTACATTATTTTAAATATATCTAGTCAATGACAGTGTACAAGCATATTTGTATTTTTCTGTATTTTCAGCTTCAGAATCATGAATATTTTTATTCTAGTATCAACACTGTCCTGTGCATTGGGTTACCAGCACCAAGTCCAATATGTATCGAATATGCATTGAATCGTGACATGAGGGTATCGTTAAATCCCTAATATATATAAAGGGCATCAAGAAAAATGTTTAATCTAATTAATTAAATAATGTGGCGATTAATTAATCTACTTAATTTTGACTGGGAAATTACCCCCAAAAGATCATTTAAAGTCATTGTTGTGTAAAGCATCAAAGAGAGATTACAAAAAGTAGCTTCAGAAAGAAATATTTTATTTGATTCAACATAGAATTTTTTTTTACACATGAACTTTTGGACCATGAGGTTGAGTAAATGATGACTGAATTTTCATTTTTGGGTAAATTATACCTTAAATTTTTTTAATCAATATGGAAATATGAAATAATTTTTTAAAAATAAAATTAGACTCTAGATAAGAAACTAAAACTGCCAGTAGGTGGCGGTAAATGTCTTAACAATTAAGTCCTTCATTCATTCATTTGACTCATTCAAACGGCTGATTCATTCAGGAGTGAAGTAAATGGTTCACTTCAGGCATGTTGAATTTTAAGCGGTGCGGCACAGACTGAACTGTGTTTGCTTTTAAATCACTCCGGCTGTACTTTGATGTCACACACTGATCTGTGGTCTGTGTAGCGCCACTTCAAGTGCAACAAGTCTTTTATGAATTGTCCGCTGAATCATTTGTTTCACTCATTTCGTTCAAAACACGGATTCAGAAATGAAACACTCTTGTGCATTGCGCGGAGGCGAACAGTTCTGCTTTGTCTTTATATTTTCATTGGCAAAACTGAACAAAATAGACAATATTGTTTTTTTTTTTTTTATTGTATTGGCCAACGTAGTTCATGTGAGCACCACGACGCATGTGTGCGATTTTTGGGGTGAACTAACCCTTTAAATCGACAGCCCTAATATATATATATGTATATACATGTATATGTTAGATATGTCATGCAAATCTACTTTCTTATATAAAACCACAAAACATGGCTCACCCTCCAGGTCTCCTTTTCCCATCCAGGTTGCGTGGATCTTCCACAGTGGCTCCATTAGGCCTGGGTGGTTGGCCTGCCTGAACCTGGGCTGGCGTGGGCTGAGGTTGGGGTAGTGCTGGCTGGGGCAGAAGAGCGTGTTGCTGTGGTGGGTGCTGGGCTGTTATGATGGGGGCTGGATACGGCTGCAGCAATGTCTGCGTTTGTTGTGGCTGTTGCTGTTTGGGACCGTTATTCGATGGAGGCAAGCTGTTCATTTCTGTTTTTACATGTGCAATCAAGTGACGATTTTGCTGCTGCTGCTGCTGCTGCTGCTGCGGCGGAGAGGAGTGGGCGTCCTTGCCATTGGGGCTGACGAGAGGGGCTGCTGGTGGGGACAGGGCTGTGGCCAAGGATGTGACCACTGGCATTGGGGAGGCTGTGTGAAGGGACGAAGCAGTCTGAATGGGAGGGGCTGCAGGTTTGGCAGAGACCACCGGGATGGGAATGACAGCTATGGGAACAGGTGCTGGGAGGGGAGGGGGCGGGACCGGAGGGTGGTGCTGGTGGTGGCGGTGCGACTCAAGCCGCATGTCTTCTGCCCAGGTCACATGGTTGACTTGGACAGACTGGATAATGGGGGCGGAGAGCTTCTGCTCAGCCTCACGGGACAGCAGGGCTTTCTCTCTCTGCTCCTCCTCTGTAGAACAACAAAAAAAAAAAGAACAGATAAAATGTTATGATAAAATGAAGGCTGAAGCTTAAAGACCTTTCTGCTATTTGAGAATAATGTCTGCCTTTTTCCTAACGAGCCTACTGTATTTTAGATTGGGCACTTCCGGTTTGGGGAAGTTCTACTCATAAAGACAAAAAAAAACAAAAAAAAAACATTTCAAATCATAAGGTTGCACTACAAATAATCCTTATCTATTAGTTTGACTGAATGAACTGTAAAAGTTCCTTCATGTTCTATTTTCAGACGTCAGGAGAATAACGTAACGCTTGGTATTTTAATGTGATATGGTATCACAAGAATATGAATTCAGTCACTGAATTCTTTCCCTCCTGATTATTTTATTTTTTCCTTTGTATTTTGCTGTAACAGTATGAAAAATAAACAACATACTACGCATTTGTGGTCTGCGCTCCCAATTTAATTTATGATATATCCCATGAATGATTCACTGGAATGCCCTAAGAATCTCTTGCTTTTTCTCCCCAAATCTTCATGTCTCTTTCCAGGTTTGTTTTCACAAGGATGCTTTAAAACGAAATTCACATCTAATCCCTATTAGCAGTGTTTACTGGACTGTTTCTAAAGCAGGTAAATACAATATTTATTTTTCCTCATAATGACGGAAACCACTTTGAAATATTATCACTCAATGTTCCAGTTAATGAACATTTTTGATTAAGGCAACATATGTTACATAAATATCACTGTAGTAATATATGTCTGTATTAACATATCCATAATATTGCTGTGGAAACAATAAAGTTTAATTATGAAAACTTTTGGATGCTGTATAAAGAAAATGCTGGATGTAAACAATTTATACATATATATATATGTGTGTGTGTGTATATATATATATATATATATATATATATATATATACTATATATACATATATACACACACACACACATATATATATTTTATATATATATATATATATATATATATATATATATATATATATATATATATATATATATATATATATTTGCTTGAAGTGAACACTTTTTTTAATTCTGTAAAAATAAACTACACTGGAAACATATTTACTGAATAAATTCCTAGGTGCTCAATAAAAAGCTACTAAGTCGTGTGACTGATTAATTCAGTATTTTGATTTCACACATAAATTAAATTTGCAGCTTGAATGGAAACATGGTTATTCTTTTCTTGACTCTCACTGGAGATTCTAAGATACAGACCAATATATCATCCAGGCTTTTTAGTAATTATTGGAAAATAACTTTTCCCCCTCAGTTCCAAAATCTACCAACACCTATGGAAATAGATAAAAACGATTTCTGGTTTTTAGTGATTTAAGTAAACACTGTGTGAAATACTTCTACACAAAATTGCTGAAGTGAAGGAAAATCTAACTTGTGGTCATTAAATTGTATCATGTCAATTTCAATTGGCCACCCCAGTCTTGGCCATTAAAAAAAAAACATGTTGGCCAACCACTATTTGCATTACTTTTGTTCTTGAGACTGGAAGAGATTACTTCTACTGTAAGCACTGACTATCACAGCATAATCCAAATGTTTTTGCTCCATGTCTCATCTTGCGGTTATCAATTTTCCTTAAGACTAAAATACTTTTTTCATGAAATTCACATTCATGTTACCCTAACGTAGTTGCCTGGTTCATCAGTAGCCTGAAGTAAATGGTCACAGCACAGATTTCAAAGGCTGTTTTAACATTTATTATCCAGCTATGCTGGTAGTTCTGATTGAGGGAAAAAAAATTTACATTGAGCAAGAGGAATAGAAGCCATAGCTAATAAGTATCGGTAGCAATACTAGAGATCAATATCAATTCAGAGATCACTAATGGAACTAATTAGTGCTTGTCTAGACTCTGACTAATAAAGCTGCAGTCCAACAGAGATAATCCTGTGATTTAATGCATCAAAACTTGGGTAGGGTGTGTGAGCTAGCCGTCCTGAACACTCTGTCTCTTTAAGAGAGAAGCCCCAGTAAGAGTCTTGCCTAGACTCCAGCTCTACACTGACATCACACAGCAGTCTGCACTAGAAGCCAAGAGCTGGCGTGGGGAATCTGAACCCAGGCCGTACCATCTGCAGCCTAAAATGCCACCATCATCTGAGGATTTCCATGATTAATGGATGGCTCTATTGTTTAGCCCCATCAATCCATATTCAGTTGCATCGGAGATGTGACTTCAGATCGATGTTTGAATTGTAATACGAGGGGTGAGGAATTTGGGCTGCAGTCCAAAGCGTATTTGAGCCAAAAGTGTAATTTGCACTGCAAGACATTCCTGTGCAGGAGACACTGCACCTTGTAACTGGCGAATGCGAGCACGCCGCAGACAAAAGGGTGACCTGATGCAAAAGCGTCCTTATGGTTCAAACCACAATATGCGGGAATCCTCCTGCATTAGCGTAGTGTTTAAAGTGTTTTCGCAGAAGGCCCTCAAAAATAAAAGAATACTTAGATCAGTATTTTCAGTGCATGCATATTTCTCCACTGTATAAGTGGAGAGGAAAAATACATAGTAAAATGTAATTTCCCTTTATATTAACATGCATACAAAGAAATTAACAGCATGTTAGTAGGAATGGAATCACAAACACTTCAAGTGCACTCCTGAAGTGAACTGTGTCATTGTGCAAACATTATACAGCCTGGCTAATAAGCTCTGAACAGCTCATGAAAGTGCCATCTATTGCTCTCCATAAGCATGTAAAGCTCTTGAGATGTCAGGACACAGATGAGATAGCATGGTGGTCCGCAGGCTTTACGAGTGCGTTTTATAAACATGGCATACATTTAGGACTAAACTGTGTAATTGGGAAAAAGGAACCTTCTAATAAAGTTTCCTCACATCTAGTATACTGCAAAATTTCCATTCTATTTTCACAGGTTAATGCAGAAATCATGACTAAATAATCTCAAACAAACCAGACCAGAATAGAGCAAAAGATTTTAAGAGGCTTTTCAATTGCAGTGAACTCGCATTAAAAGAAACGACAACATCCACTGAGCAATAAAATCAAATGTAAACATGACATTTCATTTAACAACAAACTTATCAACCTAACCATTGTGTTACTCAAAGATAAGCAAGTGTGTGCTGGCTGGTATAGGGCTCTTTTATAATTATGGGCAGCTTGGGAAACGTAACAAAAATAACAAATAATTAGTGTCTGGACAACTAGTTAGGGACAATTCATGTCTTTAACACTATATTAATTTAATTTGTGTCAAGAGCAAGTGAAAGCTTAAACAGGTTTGACTGTATGAAAAGTGAAAGAAAATTATATTTGCTTTTATACGAATAAAATCACTTTTTTGATAACATTGGTTAGAAAATGAGGGGGATCATTCTCATTTCCTTCTACACAAAGCCCCACAAAGAGTCTCACAAAGAGAGAAGAGGAAAGAGATTTAATATGGCACATTTGAGATTACATGCAATTTTCTAGTTCTAGTACAAGGTCAAATATTGTACGTGTATGCAAAGTTTGTACATTTAAATAGAACCTTGTAGAGATGTACAAAAATATGCTAACAACTGCACTTATTGTTCCTCAACCTATTCGTCTGTATTACAATAAAATCTATCACAGTCTGCAAAGAGTAAAAAAGTCTGCAAAGCTCTTACTTGGATATGCATGTAAAATGCACATTATATAACTTCTGCATTGAGAGAGGGTGGCGTTGCCCTATTTTCTCCCCAGTTGTGACCTGGGGGGGGGGAGAGGCTGTCTGGCGCGCACGTGGTTGAAGAGGGCGGTCTTACAGCACGCGGTATTTGCTGTGGGTGTGGATTTACTGACACGTCACCTCGAGAATGAAACAAAAAGCCCCCCGCTCTGTTTAAAGCGATAAATACATCGCGATTATAATCATATATCGCCTGCTTTATAGAATTTTGGCATACAGTTTTTCCGACAACAAGCAAAAAGAGTTTGGTCACGAGGAAGTGTAAAGGAAAAAGTAGGTTGGTCTTGAAAGTCATGAGATAACCACTCGGCAATGTCATTATGTAAAAAAAAAAAAAAAAAAAAACCTTTGGTCTAATGCCACCGCCCAACGTATAAGAAACACGACGTTCGCTACTTTTAGCTAACCTATTTTAATTAGTGGGCAAAATTGGCTGCAATATTTTTAGAAATTCTACCTAACCAAAATAAGCAAAAATGTTTACCTTATTGTATCAGACAAAATGTACCCCATGTACTGGGGTATATCATGTACCCACCCACCGCAGCGCTACTGAGCGAGTATAGTAGCACACTAAATATAGCATGGATTTAACCCGGAAACCGAGTGAGCGAAATATGCCCTAGTCACGAAGACTGCACCCTACAAACAGTGGAAACCCGTGAACATGACCACTGATACAGAGCTCTTATTCGCAATGCTTATAATAAGATTTTTTTTCAAGGAAATGTTACTCTAGTTATTTATCTTGAAGTGTGCCGGCATGAAAATTTAATTTGCTGGGCAAAATCCCAAACAGTTCATACGTATCTAATTTATCCTGTAGGTCTATGCAATCACCCAGTTCCCCCCCGCCTTACCACGTGTAATCTGTTGTTGCTGGGCTTGCCACTCCAAATACCTGGCCGCTTCCAATAGAGTATCGATACTCATTTTGAATACCGATGCAATAAGTTCCCGTTAAAATGTATGCAAGCCCCCGATACAGATATATGTGTTGGCTTAATCACAATAAAATCCACTGGCTTCCAAAGACAGTCATAAGACCTCCAGGGCGCTCCCGAAATTCATCAGAAACACATTACTTCACTGGCAACAAGATGGCGATTGGAGTAACAGAAAACACAACAAGTCGAAAGGCATACCGTTCAAGGTCCGCCCTCGTCAGCGCTACTCCTCCCTCATACTACCAGTGATTAAAAAGTAGGGCAAAACACGCTGTCACGCTAAGCGATAGGATCGGGAATCTATGCTAAACATAAGCTCGCAAATGAGATCGAAATGTGTATATAATAATCAAGACTTCAGGGTGTGATTTATATGACACCACAGATGATGTGTTAATTGGTTTCCAGTCGCTTACTAGAGCATAAAAGGAGGAAATAGTGTGAAACGTCTATGGAATCCATTTTCCGGGTTTTCGCGGTAGCCCTATCCTGCAGTACATTAGCACATGTCGATGCGAGGGAACCAATGGGCGTGGAGAACAACAAGGCATGGTGTCTGTCCACATGGGCAGCCGCTAAAGGCTGAGCGCGGCTCATTTGCATGGCGAGACTGTGTATGGCAAGCCATTTTACATTTATTCCTTTTACTAACTAGTATCTACTTTTCTTACTAGGACTTGTTTACGTACTAGGAAGTGAAACTAGTATTTTACATTTCACTAGCATTTATTTTCTAGTAGTCACTATCCTAAATAGTGATAAGTAACTGTGCCGTTGTTAATGGTAACAAAATGCATTTCCCCATTTAATTCTATGAGGATCTGCGCTTCAGATATCAACCATTCACTTCTGACCAGTATGTAGTTCAGTTGTTGTTGGTATGTTTTCCAGTTTTATTCATTAGCTGGTAGCTAATAGTACTTAGACAGTCATGGCTTAATGGTTAGAGAAACAGACTCGTAACCCAAAGGTTGCAGATTTGATTCTCAATACCTGCAGGAAATGACCGAGGTGCCCTTGAGAAAACGCGCTCGCTCCCCGGCTAGTTGTCACTAGTTGTTAGTATTAGCTTCTTTTGAAACACTATGGACCTGTCCCAAATGGCACACTTCATGTGCATTTGCATTCTTGTGGACTTACAGTGGCCACCACGTACATGTCCATTCATTTCACAAGACTGTAGGGTCTCCCATTTGTCATTTTAGGTTTTAGAAGGGTGCTCGCGAGTGCCCCCCGTTGTGGTGAGTATGTGCCCTCGATGTGTACTTTTGCCAAGCCCACACTAAAGCGAGCTCTGCAGCAGACTTCTTACGTCATAAAAGTGTGGACTCGGAGAATAATCATGAAGGGCTCAGGGTTCCATTTGGGACAGGGCCTATCTATCGCAATTGTTTTTAGTAACATTTTCTCACTAGTTAGAATCAGATTTTTTTTTTTTTTTTAGGCTACTTGTATGCAATGACTAGTCAAAATGACTACTTTGCAGTTCAATTAAAAATCTTACTTTTACTATTAGTAATTAAAATATATATTTTTTCATTCAGTCAGTAACGGGAAACTAGTTGCTATTGCAATAAGTACAAATAATAGTTAACCGAGATATATATATTTTTTTTTTTTTAACTACCTTAGGTAGCTAAGTTTTAGTTTTAAGGAATTCATGTGAAAACTGCTTGCCATAGAACGTGAGCCTGCCTCGCTGCCTTGGTACCTGCCAATCATTCTGAACGAGTATCTAAATGGTCACGCCCAGATCGTGGTTAGGATTGTTAAAAGTGAATGTTCACTGTATACCGACGAATTCTGCGCCCTTTACAAAGATTTTTGTTTTGTATGCGGTAGTCGTACACCAGCTTGTTTGTTGTTTGTCTGATGTGTGTTTTATTTTATCCTGCAATTGATAAAAGTTATTGAGCAACCGAGGGCGCGGTGAACAGACGCAGTCATGAGTGACGTAACTATCAAATATTCAGCTTAGCTTGTTTTACAGGCCAGCTCTGTTGAAGACAGCGCTTTAACAGAGCGCTTTTTTGCTTTTGAAGTATAGCTACGAGTCAGACGCTTCTGAAAATGAAACTTCATTCAGGTCTGAAAGCTGTTTAGTATTTAAATATAATTATTTAAATTATATTTCATTTAAATTGTATATTCAAACCTCATACACATCGTATTTATTTATTTTTTTCATAAATTATAAAATTCTGTTTATTTCACAATATAAAGCCTTTTTTAGGGCACTTTTATTATTTTAAGATTCAGTATTGTGAAGAAAGTAGTGTGGTGCTGTAACAGCATTGTGGTTCGTGCCATGCTGACATCTCTATGAATGAGCGCTTGCATGGCAACAGACTGTGATTGGCTGATTTGTAGGGATACCCTAGATGACCAGCACACAGTCAGAGTGTCTCTGCCAATCAGCACTGAGCTCAGATGTGCTTTAGGCATGCTAATACATGCACATACAAATACACACGTACATAGACACTCAACATTAAGTGCATGCGCTCCTGTTTCACACATAAACAGCAGATGCCGACACATGCAGCTCATGTATTAGACAGCAACGGACTTTGCTAACTATGCTTCTGTATGCAGCACAGAGAGTCTGACTGTCTAACTGCTATTCACAGCCCCTCCCCATGACTTGGTTACAGGTTCACTGCAGGCTGTGATGATGATGAAGTGATGTCTTTGTCCTCGGACCTCTAGTCAGCTGCAAACAGAAAACATTTGAACCTCTCTGCATTTGTATATCTAAGTAATGTATATTTTATAGTTCTGTGAAGTGAAAGAAACAAAAATGCTGGTAAATATAAATGTATTTTACAATGGATAAAGATATAGAGCTTGGGGGGTTATTTGTTGTCATGCAAATAACAGGCGGCATTTTAGATAGGTATTCTAAATAGCCTTTTTAGTTAAATTGTGGAAATTATTAATGTTTGTAAAATAATACAGGTTAAGGTCCATTTTGACCCGCAAGAGATATATAGTTTTTAGTATAGGAACCAAACTTTACAAATAAGCCAAGACTATCAAAATACACATGATTCATTTATATATAGGTTATATATAAATCTATGAATAACATTTGTCTCAAAAAATACTTATAAAATATATTTAGTGTATTTTCTCATATCTCACACACTTTTGATACTGATACTGAATTATGTTGATAAACATGAATATGCCCTCGTATTGATGATTTATATGCAGCATGGAAAATGCTGCAATAGTCATCTGACAGTGAAAGTTTATTCAAGTAAAATGAATGGTTTTTTCTAAAAAAAAAAAAAAAACATTCCAGAGTAATATGTATGTTGTTATGTTTTGTTAGAAAATATGTAGGTTTGTTAAATTTTGACTGTTTTTGAGCAGTCATGAGTAATACATTTTTAATTAAAAAAGAATATCAATATCAAGGTAATGACATGGTAAAATTCAAAACTTTAATGCATTCACTCATTAACAAGTTCTTGATCAGATACAATACGGGGTTTAATTGAAAAACATGTTTGTCTTTTATAAGCTTACATTCCACATTCCATTCTGTAGGCCTATACGATTTTTGCATTCCTGAATGCAAAAACTCCTATAGGCCTACAGATTTTGAATGCAGGGTTAAAAACAAGCGTCTAAGATTCTGTTTTTAATGTAAGTACCCCCTCTAGTGGTGTATTAGCTGACAGACAGACAGGCATGGCATATAATGTGCTGTGACAAATGGCTCTTGCCCTTTTAAATCACCCCATAGAAAAACTGTAGTTTAAATAGTGTGAAATAGTGTTGTGGTGGCACCATAGTACATTAATGGAATGCAACAGAAACACAATGGAATTTTGTTAGATAATATAGTACTGAATAAATACTATTCATGTACCATAGTATTTACACTCCAAACATACTGCAAAAATACCTATTACTATTGCTATTACAATGATACTAAACATGCTAATAACTTGATACTTTTTGTGTCAATGAAGTCATAGCATCAAATTGTAATTATAAACACTTCTGTGTAGCTTATCGTTTTCTCACAATTTATGTTAACACAGACCAATAAAATGTATCCGACACTCCCTTACAGGTGAAATGAACACATTGGCTAAAATGTCACCATGGTTGGCCATTGTGTATATGCTTGTGTGGTCATATGGTGTCCTTTACAAACAATGGCCATCTCATTAGACTCCATAGAGAGAATTGAGCCTTCTGTCTCACACACAGTGACTGTTGCCAGGATACAGGAGCTGCTGTCTAAATGTCTGATGTAGTGGGCTGAAATATATTAGAGAAGCAGCCCTGTCCCCATTATCCTCAACACTGGGGATGTAATGAGGCCTAAACAAAAAAAAAATTATAACGGTGTTGTCTTTCTGTAGCTCTCTCTCTCTTAGGAATTTTCCAAGTTTATATGAAGAGGTTTCTTGAATGCCAAATTGTCTATAAATGCACAACTGGCAGAGAGATTCAGTGAAAACTCTTTAATAGTTTAATCTTAATTTATTGTATTCTTTTTCAACCTCTATGAAGAAAGCAACAAATAAAAATAAATAGAAGCTAGACCGAAAGGCATTATCAACATCTTTATTGCCACGTCCGTGCTACATCATCCACTGTTTCCATGGAAACCAGTGTTTTGGTGCCAGCCCGTTTAAGTTTCTCAGGCATGGAATCATCAGATGTGCAAGTCATTGTTGCAGATCATTTCAAAGGCTGACATAATACAGTATGTGGATTAAAATCTACATGGATTAAGTCTACAAAATATTCAATGAGCAGTCTCATTTAAAGAGCTTTGTTTGGTAGCCATTTGGGATTTAACATACGAATGATGCCTTAATCAGTTCTGGTTAATGTCTGAATATTAAATAATCTTAACTTATCCTCAGAAGTAATACAATTTATTAATTTGGTCTACCTTTTTAATTTTGGTTTACTACAACCCAAATACATACACAGACACCAAAACTGAGCATTGCATTTTAAACCTGATCTAGAACCATGTGTGCAGTACAATATTATAATGCATATATTTCAAAAAAAAAAAAAAAAAAAAAAAATGTATATATAAAATTAGCTGTTTCCCAAATTATATATATATATATATACACACACACACATTTTAATTAAAATTAATTTTAAAATTTGTATGCTTATTTTTTCTCCTCAAATATTATTGAATAATATTGAATTCCACCAGCCAACCTGTTTTGCAAGAAATGTTGCATTCCAGCAGAATAAAAAGTGCCAATATTTTGGCATCAACCATATTAGAAAAAAACAACAACAACAGATGGGCTGATTTATATTTACAGATATTTTATTATTTTAATTATGTTGCAAACAATGACATCAAGATATACTGATGGACAGTTATTTATTTATGTGAGTGCATGAGTGTGTGTGAGACCACAAAAAGCAGAATGAAGTCCTCGATATTGGGGATTCTCAGTACATTAACAAGGCAGAGAAAGCGAATAGCTGGAGTCAAGAGTCTGCTGTGTGTTCACAGACAGGAAGTGACGTCCACACACACACACACCCATAGATTCTACATACACAGCTTTGGGATGGCAGTGTTTGGGCATACATGACTACTGTTCAAAACAGTACGCTGCGGACCAGCAAGCACAGCAAACTACTCACCAGTGATGTAGTCTTATAAGATGCTAATTGTTGCCATGTAAGGCAGCCAGTGGAGAACATTTTAAACTTGCTCCTGTCGGACTCTTTGTCTGTCTGCCCCATTAATCTGATCAGGAGGCCATCTTCCTATAAATGTGTTCATAGAAAACACATACACACCTTAATAGTTAACACAGAGCAGCCTATAGATATTGCACGTCGATCTACCATGGAGGTGTCGTCCTCAAACTCCACAAGGTCCAGATGTCTTCCTCTGCAATGCCAAAAACCTCCCTGATTCAAGAGAGACTGACTAGATTGCTCATCGGCACACGGTGACTGAGCAGTACCACGGAGTACGTCAAAAAGCCTGTACAGGCGACGTCTCCTGCACTCTTTACAAATGCGCACAAGCGAATGGTGCAGGCAAGCAGCAGAATGACGAAGCAATGAAAGCGCTATATCAATGATGTTGAGGGTTTCACGAGGAGGGGTTAATGAAACCTATGAACAAATGAAGTCATTTTTGAGAATAGTGAGGCAGAATGTGGGCGGTCAGAGTGAAAGCTGGGAAAGGTGCTAAATCAGAACTTGAATGAGATGTAGCTGCATTTGTGTGAAGCATTTTGTCCCATAGTCCTGAAAATGGAGAATGTGCACAATTAAGAATGAGTAAAATGGCACTTCACTTGCCCTCTATCAGTAAATAAAGTATATCAAGGTCCTCCATTACCAAGATGAGGCAATGGAGGGTGTCAGAATTATATTTTCTGTACAAAAAAACAAAACAAAACAAAGTAAACCCTGCGTGAAACACTATTGCCTCCAGGGACAAGTGCACTTTACTGATCCATGTCCTTATAAAAGTGATTCCTCTTGTCTTATTGTGTTTTCTGCACTCCTTTTCTAACAGGATAGTATGTAGTATGTAAACTGCTTCATTAAACCTGTTTTTAACATAGAAAAGGACTTCATGGATGAGCTTTGAAAGAGAACGGTTCAATAATGTGAACTGAAGTTGTATCCTACTATTTAGCACTTCTTAAAGTGACGAATGTCAAACACGAATCGTCTTGTAGAGGGGAGAACTGCGCATCCAGACGTTCATACGGTTAAAATACATTGCAGACCCCCAGAACAGACATGTTAAGCTGTTCGTCTTCAGTCAGTTTAAATGTTAAGTCTTTCTTTTCTGTAAAGCAGAATGCGACAAACGTCAAAGGAAAGAAAACGTAAAAACGTCCAACAGAACGGAAACGGTTTTGAGTGCCCTGTATCCTGAATTCCCCAAACAGCATCATTCTGCCTTCTGTTGATAAACGCTTGAGGCGAGAGCAGCACCTGCGCTCTGCATCCCTACGGTTCTTTAGATGATGAGAAGCAAAAAATTTACAGTATACAAGTTTTGGATTCACCATGCAAGAATACTTGTTTTACTTTTTACTAATTTTTTTTTCTCCTTGTGAGTGTCTTGTGTAACATTTAATAAGCTCAAACTACATCCAGAGTAATTTACATAAAAGGACAATAGTAATTAGAAGAGAGCTGGATGAGGTGGTAACCATAGTAATGAGTGCATCCTGAAGAGCAGGTGTGGGAGTGGCCAAAGTGGTGGTGCTGGGGGGAAAGGGAAGGGGCAGATCCTATGGTGTTCAGCGACATTCCCACACTTTGACCGTTTGATCTACACTTCCTGTCACCACATAAGGAGAAGTCTTGTGGAAATCTGTGGAAGAAAGACGAAGTTGAATTAATGGATGAATATTGCACTGATAAAATAGTGTAACAAGTCTAAATGTCACCATTTTGTTTCAAGGACCGTGCATTTCCGGGCAACACTATCTACTTGGCTTACCCAGAGAGGTAACAAAGTGTTCATGGGCACACAGGGTCTTCATGCAGCGCTTGTTCTTATAGTCCCAGATACGAAGGGTCTTGTCATCAGCACAGCTCACTACAAATCTCCCACCCGGATGGAACAGCACTCCACGCACCCAGTTATCATGGCCAACCTGAGAGGTGAGAAAAGTAAAAGATGAATGAAAAAACTGTGAGTAAGAGCTCAGAATTTGCCATATGATGCAGTAGATCTAATAAACAGTAAAAGTCACTTCAATGTGTATTTGAAAAACTTTCTCTAATATTTCTTCAAAAAATAAATAAAAAAAATCAATCAAATACAGAGCAGTACTACATTATGATATGCACACTGATGGTTCAAAATAGTCCAAAGTAAACTACCAAGAACACATCTGCTATGTTCTACTATGCCGGGTACTACTATGCAATGCACCCTACTATGCAATGCGAATTCCCATTTCCAGCATGAGAAATAAGCACAAGCAATCCATCAGCTACTACTTTTAATTTTTTATGCAACTATAAAATGTCCTGCTTTGGTAAATCATAATTATGACAAAGACAAGTCAAAAATTATTTTATACAAAGATACAGTAAAAATTATTACATTACAACTACAACATTACTAACATTATTTATAATTTTGACTTAAGCACATGTCAACTTCACCATAATGAGCTTATATATATATATATATATATATTTATTTATTTATTTATTTAGAGAGAAATGCACCTTTCATACTTTTTTTTTTATAATCAGCAAGTATTTGTTTTCAGTTTGAATTGGTATGTTTAAAAGACATTTCAAGCTTTCTATAGCTTTATTTTTCATGTCTGTGAGGCAAGTAGCTTATATGCTGAGTTCTACTTACCAGTGTCATAAGGCACATGCCAGTACTTATGTCCCACATTTTAATGGTCTTGTCTCTGGATCCAGATAACAGGAATGGCCCAGGCTTTCCACTCTTCTTGTTCTGCAAGAAGAGAGTTAACATGACAAATTAGTAACAGAATACAACATGTCTTTCATGATGCAGAAAGGGAAAAAGAGGTAGTAAAAATGTCAGTAATCTCCCATCAACGAACACAATGTACCTCAGAGCCTGTAGCCTCAGATATGGTAGGGTGTGCACTCTCAGGGGCCCAGGAGATGCACTCCACCACATGCTCGTGCTCCCGCAGCTCCGCCTTGCACTCCTTGGTGGCCACCACCCACACGCGCACCGTCTGGTCATTAGAGCAGCTAGCCAACAGTGTGCCGTCTTGATTGGGCCGGACCATACGCACCCACTCCCTGTGACCCGTGAACGTCTTCACACAGTAACTAAGGCAAGACAGAGAGAATCATTATATATACTTCCAGAATGTTTTGTAATGCTTTGAAAAAAATGACAAATTATATAATTACTTGTTTCTTCATTAAAAATAAATTTCCATAACCATTTCTTGAGGCAATAACATGGCAAAAACTACAAGATATTCAGAGCTCAACATGTGACTCACTGAAATCCATGAAGAGTACAGTATTCAGCTCACAATTATTCACACAATGTGCTTATTATTACTTACCCAGTGGCCACTTCCCACATTTTCATGGTCTTATCCCTGGAAGCAGACACTATGTGATCCCCGTTGGGCATGATGGCAACTGACGACACATTGTGATCATGTCCTGAGGATGGGAGGAAGATGAATGCAATATAAGGTATAAGGAACAGCTTAGTTACAGTTAGTTTCAAGCAACTGGATTTTTGACTTGCATAAACATCCTGCGTTCAGAAAAAAATATTTGAATCTTGATTCTAAGGTAAAGTTACTGACCGATGTAAAGGACAGGATTTACAACATATGATTAAAACAGGCACCTTTGTTATCTGAGTGAGAGATTAAAGCCGTCAGCCGGGTTAATCCTGCCCCCAAACAAACCTTTACCCCTCCCCCCAGACCAACAGCTCCTGACTGAGTCTCAGTGTCCAGAGAGAAGAATCTCCAGCACACTAATAAGCTTTAAGCCTATATTGGTCAAAGGCCATTCAAGGAAGTTCCTCCACCAAACAGTAGATTTGAATAATGGTAATTATGTGGTAGCAAATGCAGTAAATACCATGCATGGTTTTGATGCACTCAAAGCCCTGGAAGTCCCAGAGTTTGATGGTCATGTCCGCAGAGCAAGAAGCCAGCAGCTTTCCAGTCTGGTCAAAGGAGATGTCCTGCACTGAATCAGTGTGACCCTTCAGGGTCCGCTCGAAATCCCCAGCCTCATAGTCCCAAACCTGCACAACAACAGAATGGGACAAACACACACTTTATTCAAGGTGATTTTAAATAATGTTACATAATTTCAAAAACAGTTTATGTAGCTTGAGTAAAACATCTGAGTGATTTGGTACAACACACCACAACAGCACATAGAATTAATTTTTAGAATTAAACTACACAAATACAATTCTGGACAAAACCCATAGCCAATAAAAATTCTAATAAATAATAAACATACTATAAATACATTACAAAATATAAAATATATATTAAATATAACAGAATTATTAAATTAACTGTGATATTCGATAACTGATATGATTACTACTGTGAAAACTATACAAAGCATGTTTCCAATCTGTTTTTCTAAACAAAAAACTACACTACCATTCAAACTTTTGGGGTCAGGAATACTTTTCAATATTTCTGAAAGAAGATTCTTATACTCACCAAGGCTGCAATTATTTGATCAAAAACACAGTAAAAACAAGTATTATTGTTAATTATAATTATTAATTCAAAATAACTTTTCTATTGTAATGTATTTTAAAATGTAATTTATTCCTGTAATTGCAAAGCTTCAGTATCACATGATCCTTCTGAAATCATTCTAACATGCTGATTTGCTGCTCAAGAAATATTTATTGTTATCAATGTTGAAAATGGTTATGCTGCCTAATATTTTTGTAAAAATGTAAAAGTGTTTACCTTTACTTTTGATCAATTTAATGTGTCCTTGCTAAATAAAAGTATTAAATGTCCTTAAAAAAAAAAAGATTTCTGATCCCAAACATTCAAATGATAGTGTATATGGAATAAAAATAACAATGAATGTACATAAGCAGGGTGTCTACAGATATAAACAAGTTAAATTTAAGACTTTTTAAGACCTTTTTAATACCACTGTATATGAAATTTAAGACCAAACCTGCGATGGAAATACGCAATATATCTTAGAGCTGCACGATTCATCAAAAAAAATGCTTTGAATGGATAATTCAACGACCTCATTGTTTCATTACAGGAATCTGCGTTTTTTTTTTTTTAATTCTTTATTACGAATCTCTTGAATTAATGATTCAATGCAAAATACTGTATTTTGCAAAAAATGTCTCGTCACCACCTAGTGGCATAATGATGTAATTTATACAATCGTTACTTTCAAAAGGTGATTCACTCGATTTTGATCGCTAACGTAGACATTAGTGTTTATATATCCAAACTATACACTTTTATCCCTGTTCTGCTATGATAATATGAATATTTGTAACAGAAATAACGACTGTGTGGCTGACAAGACCGTTTGTGAAGCGGTTTCATATCTATACATCACAACTGCTCTCTCTGGGTCAGTGTAGCGCAAATGCAGATTTGAATGTTCCAGTGTGATTTTGTCAAAAGTTTCATAGAGAGGCGAATCGTTGTCATTTAGGAATGAGATCACGTGGACTCATCGTTTTTGAGTGATTTTTCAATAAACATTAATTTACCTGTTTTAAACGAGCTAGGAGGCTGGTCAGCTAACTGATCTGTATTCTGCTACCTCGATTCTCTCTGACGACACAGTAACTATAGCTAGAAAAACATATCTGGTCTGTTCAATGATTGTAAACAGTCATTGGGTTCGTCAGACTGGAGAATTTTTTTTGCAGTGATGTGACCAAAAAAAATTTAAGACCCACTGAATCAAAATTTAAGACAATTTAATACTTCTTAAGGCCTTTTATTAGGAAAACTTTATTTAAGACATTTTAAGACTTTAAGGACCCGCGGCCACCCTGATAAGTGAACCATATTGGTCAGGACATTACTTTTTGCACTGTTCATGACAATGCAAGCTGTACTGCTCACACACAGTCTTAATGCAACGCAGGAATTTTCCCGGAAACACTAAACTGCACAGCATCATATACATAAGACAAGTATTAACAATGACTTGTCAACTACTTTTTTGGACAACTAGTATAACCAAGTAGTTGTCAAGGTCTATTTTACACTAGAGTGCCAATCTAGAATGTTAAAAGTACAGTAGCAAAGATTAATATTAGCAGGTTTTAAACTCTGCACAGAAAAACTATATAGCTTCAACTACAAAGCCCTGCAAATAGCAGGTTAGACAACAAAGAACATTCAGCAGATCTATGAATCTATGAAGAAAAAAAAGAAAAAGATGCAAAATGTCTCTAGCAGTCTAGCTGTGATATTTATTGGTGATCTATAGATGTCTTGACATGGGAAAAGGCACAAAGAAACGCATAAAGAAAAGAAGACTGAGAACGTTTATAACTGCACTGCCTGGTGTCCAGAGAACCACTCACTGCACCGTTGCCCTGGGAAACCAGAGCATCACGATTTCTCCATGGAGATGGTCAGTGACTCAGCAGAAAAGAATGAGAGCAGATAGATTTGAAAACTGAAAATATAGCATATGCATACATCCTTGTACAACCTATCAAAGTCAAAATATCTGATGCATAAAAAATAAAAAAAATTAATAAAATAAAAAAAACCTTTATAGTGGCGTCCTCTGAGGCGGAGACCATGAGGCTGAACACAGGGTGGAAGATGACGCGTGTGACAGGGCTTCTGTGACCGCTGAGGGCGTACTTCTCAGGCGGGCGTGGGATCCACTCTTTGGGGTCTCGTTTCTGTGCCACGGGGCCTCCTAAAGTGATCTCCTCCTTAGCTTCATTTAGTTTAGACTCCAACTCCATAACCTAACAAAAGACAAGAAAAACTGGGGTTACAAGGGTGTATATTTTAGAAAACAGACATCTTTGCAATTTTAGAAATATTGCCTTGTTTTTTACTGGAAAAAGAAATTATATACTGTACTGACCTTTTTTTGTAATCTGATGACTGAAGTCCATTTCTTTTCCAAAAGGCCTGCATACTTCTTATCCAACTCTTCATTCTGAAATAATTACAAGTGAGAGTGAGAATGTGACCTACACGAACACATCAAATGGGATGGCCTTATTTTAAAGCTTAGTGTGAAAATGTGTTACTACCATATCCAACTCTGCCTCCTTCTTAAAAACAGAATATGCCTCTTCGTAGCCATTAGATCTCAGATAATCTGCTATCGCTCGATTTCTGAAAGGCAAAGATGGGACTTTATTAGACAAACAGATGTGTGATCATGCAGTTAAGCCTTAATAAAAACTCCCATACAGTATTAGTGTGTGATCATCACCGAATTCAATTTAAATTTAATGCATGTAAGGTAAGTTATTTAAGTACATTAGCAGTGACAGAGATGCTAATATGTAGCAGATCACATAACTACAGAACCAGTTGCATGAAGCCGGTTTCAGTTGCTACCCAGGTAGGTTTGAGATTAGTTTGAGCAAACTCTGGTTTTTCAGGCTAAAGAAGGTGGATTGATTTTTTTTTAGCGGCTTTCATTGTCATGGTAAGATACGCTACATGGCTAACCTTCTCTAGAGCAGGTTTTATTCAGGGTTAGAGATCGCAGACCAAAACTGGACCAATCAGCTCTGATGGCCAGTCCACACGGAGGTGAGTTTAACTGTACATGCAAAAATTTTGGTATCGTATCCATGGGTTTCAAAGACGTCACTTCCGCTATGCCCACCACCATTTTTGTGTCTGACACGGCAATTAACACAGCAGCACTTCATTGTATTGATGGTCATCTGTAGCTTCCAGCGAGCACTCAAACAGCAACGCAAAACATTAATAACTATGATTGTGGCTGTCATATTAATAACATTATAATTGTATACACTATTGTAATAAAATGTTGTGAATTATTTGGGCTTAGCTGCTGTGTTTCCGCGTGTTGTTACAGGAAGAACGCTTCCACAACAGGAGCTACATTCACGTTTGTTAGTTCAAAGCTCATGCGTGCAAATTTAAGTTGCAATATTATGTATATCTTGTATAAATGTATCTGAATTATCCTATATAGAATGTGTTCTGTTGAGTTAATTAACCTTCTAGCAAAGCGCTTCAATTTATGGGTTCTGCTTTAGCGCGAGCAGCTCAAACAGCAATGATGTTATCTAAATGAGACTATTTGGGAAAAATATTGATATTTGGAAAAAACATCTGTTTGTGATCCTTATTTTATTACCTCCAAATGTGTTTTGTCCCTCAAAAACATTCTACAGTAGTGCCCACGAGAATAAGGTGGATATCTTGTACATATTCATCGCCATAAACCGGAGAAAGGTAATAGATTTTTTGGTAACACTAACAAAAATATAAATAAAATAACAAAATACCTAAATGCAAACAAGTCATTTTTTGACAACATTAAGCATAAGCCATGGTGGAATAAATAATTGGAAATTATACAATTATACAATTATCATACAAACCATATGTTGATGAAAATAATACAAGAACAATACAAGTGCTAGTTATTAAAAATAATGCATTAATGTTTTTAAAAAAATGTTATGAAACATTTATAATATTACAGTAATAGAAAACATCTTTAATGACTGTTTGAAATATCATTGCTGTTTGAACTGTGCACGCTGAAGCTGAAGAGAATGAATACCCATAAACTAAAGTTAGAAGGTTAATTAACTCAAACACATCCTATATAAGATTATTCAGATATTTATACAAAAAAAAAATAAAAAAAAAATATTACAACTATTTGCACAAAATCACGCACAGATGAACTTGAACTAAGTAATGTAGTTAGAATAATGTAGCTGTTGTGGATACGTTCTTCCCGTAACAACACTCCGAAACACAGTAACTAGGCTAAGCCCAAAGAATTCACAACATTTTATTACAATAGTATATACAATTATAATGTTATGAATAAGACAGCCCCCAAAGATGATCATCAGTACAATAAAGCTCTGCAGGTTATTAACCTCAATGAAACGCATCCTATATGAGATTAATCAGATATTTATAGACTACTACATAAATTTAAGATTACGACTTTTATCTGCACAAAATGACACGAATGCACAAGTGAAGCTTGTGTGCTAATTAGAATGTTCCCACAACAACGCGCTGAAACAACAACACAGAATTCACATTTTATTACAAAAGAGAATGCAAACTGACGTGATGCCTCGTTGCATGCCATTTTGACAGGATCGCCCCCTATTACTTGCACTGAAATTAACACGGATACTTGCTTACCTTTTGTTTTGTTTCAAAGACGTTCCATTAAGTGGAACATTCACATTTTTAATGGTATCGTTTGCAGGGAATAGAAGCTATTGTTCACTGTTCACCCATTGTCACTGAAGTTTTGTAGAATTTCGTTTACAATGTTGATCTGTTTACAGTGTCGCACACTGGACGCTCACTGCTGCTTCAGCCATCATATGAATATCCAAATAAATCTGTGTTCAACACGCTGAGAGAAGTCGATTAATTTATTTGTTGGAAACATTTTAAATGATGCTTAAACGAGCATATTGAGTAGGCCTACAACTGTTGTCATTGTAAATATTCCCCTTTTCCACGATCACAGAGGAGGAGAATCAGAGATTATGGCTCACATTCAGCGGACAGACACAAACTATATTTTAATATTTATTTCAACAAATGACAACCAAAATCAAAACCACTGGAGCTTGTAAACAGTTTAGTAGTGGCTCCTTGCAAGGGGGCATTTTAAAAACGCTGGCTTAGTGTACTAAGACAGTGATATTAAAAGATGTGCAGATGAGCACTGAATATGAACTCAGCGCATTTAATTAAACATTAAGCAATTTCTTTCCATTATAAAACCGTTATGAAGAAAATGCTTAAAATGGCTTGGGCACTTTAAGTGATACTGAAAGTTTATATTTTGGTCTCATCCGTTTTTCTGCACATATGTGCTTTATTAGTAAACAGAATTTAGTCTCTTTAATATCAGTCTAAGTGCATTAGCATTTTCTTTACATGAGAGGACATGTAAACGTGTTGCGTTCATATTTTGGGCTCATATGCGTATCCCCACACAGTATGCTTTAATAGATATGTACAGAATTTTGTTATTGTGCATTAAGCCACATGAAGCGTATTTCTTGTTAAGCATTTTAATGTCCCCGTTCAAGTTCTGCTAATTCACGAGCGGAGTGAGAGTCAGACTCGCAAAAAGGTAATGTTAATTATTAAACCAAACAAAATCAAAACTTTCAAAAACACTTAGCAATGTGATTCTTTTATTGAGTGATAAGTAGTGGGTTTAATCAGTGCCATTATTAATAGATTTGCCATCCGGTGTCTTCTTACGTATGTTATGTAAATGACAGTCCCAGTAGTTAATGTTGTGCATTGCTGTTTGGCTGCCAGTGGTGTGGTCCCTTCTGATTGAAGCCAACAATTCCGCCGATTTAACTTCTTTGGGATCGAATAAAATTGTAGTTTGGGGTTTCTCTGACAACTGTTAAAACAGCTAAGGGCACCACATATCCCAGGCATATTGTAAACTTGTTGTGAACTTTCTAGGAGTGTTTCGTTGATCTTCCTCTGGTAGTTGTAGCTGCTGTGACCATAGACTGAAACAGGTCACGCAGCTGTGACCGGACACAAAAATGGCAGCGATACAACACAGTGACGTTACATGAAACCCATGGATAGGCGTTTCGTCCAAACGGATCCGGTGTTTTCAGAAGGTGAAACCGCTATTTTTTTAAACTGGGTCCCAGAGTGGATAAATCTGAAAATGACACCCTTGCTTTTTTGTGTGTACAGCCACTGTAAAGCCACTCCCCCTGTATCTCTTGCTCCAAATTAAAACAGTTTAGAGTAAAAGAATGAGACAAAAGTGCCTATCTTTGCTGCTAATTATTTATTATATTTATATTATATGAATTGCTATTGTGTATAATTCATATAATATATTATTATATTATAATATTAATGTACTATTAATATTAAACTTTCCTTTTCAATGAGTAAATCTTGTGGTAATTTTCATTTTAAAGGGAACTAATCCTTTAATATATAAGCTTTTAAACAGATTAAGCTTACATTTATTCTTTTGAGTGAAACTATATGAATAAGGCCTTTTTGTTTGATTCATTTGCATTGATATAGTCAGATATTTTCTTTCAGCTGCCTTCTCAAACTTTCGCTCCAGCAGCAGTGTTTATTCCTGCCTTGTAAATGAATTTCATTTAATGATTTTTAATCATTAAATGATTAAAAATCATTTAATGATTTAAATGAGTACTTGATTACTCGTTTTTGAAACCTATCGATGATCGAAATGAAAAATTGCCAAAAATGCCCATCCCTAGAAAAAACATTGTAGAGAAGTAACCAAAACACAGTGCCCTGGTTGTCATGGACACCTGCTACTGAGGATGGAAAAAGTCTCCAATGACACAGCAGGAAATGTCAAAATGGAAGAGAGAGCACTTTCACTCCGTCTCTCGACACATACACAGAGCCTCTCCTTTTCTCTTCCTGTGCTTCATTATGTAAATGAGTGTTTCACCTCTTCAGATAATGGTGAATATTTCATGAGCTGACCAGTGGGTTAAAATTAGATAGTGATGTCAGCACCTTCGAGACTAGACTTAAGTGACTTCTCTGAAGGAAACTGAACAGACCACAAGCAGTCCAGTAACCAAAAGCAAAAACTGGATTCAAAGAACAGCCACCTGATGACAATTTTCATGTAAAAATAGCCAAATGAACCAGGCATTACGTTTCTTAATACATCCACTATCTTCTACCATCTATTTTGCATCTGCTACAATGCAAAACGCGTAATTTTCTGTGCTGACGTTAACAAACGGCAGTGTACACATAGAAAGCATGACCAGTGTCACGCTTTTGATGTGAGCACTCATATTCGCATTGTCAACACTATCTGCTGACAGATACTCCACTGCTGCCATAGTTGTGCGCTATCTAAACTGTTTGGATACTATGCTGCTCTCATAGTTGAATTGCACCTTTTTGTTCCGATGACATTAAGTTATTAACAGTTTGAAAATTGATTTTAGAAATTGGAGACTAATTTCAAACCGATAGTAGATATAATCACGATTCATAAGTGAATCAAATTACTTCAAAAGTAGAAAAATATATGCTATAATAACTTGAGTTTCTAAGCTACTTTAGTGATAAATCACAGGACAGCGCTGACAAATAGTTTCTGCTCCTCAGCGCGCGCTACGGTTGAAACGGTTGTGTATATATATATATATATATATTGGCCTTAATTCTAAGCGGTATGTGTGGAGAAAACCAGGCACTGCTCATCACCTGTCCAATACAGTCCCAACAGTGAAGCATGGTGGTGGCAGCATCATGCTGTGGGGGTGTTTTTCAGCTGCAGGGACAGGACGACTGGTTGCAATCGAGGGAAAGATGAATGCGGCCAAGTACGGGGATATCCTGGACGAAAACCTTCACCAGAGTGCTCAGGACCTCAGACTGGGCTGAAGGTTTACCTTCCAACAAGACAATAACCCTAAGCACACAGCTTAAATAACGAAGGAGTGGCTTCACAACAACTCCGTGACTGTTCTTGAATGGCCCAGCCAGAGCCCTGACTTAAACCCAATTGAGCATCTCTGGAGACACCTAAAAATGGCTGTCCACCAACGTTTACTATCCAACCTGACAGAACTGGAGAGGATCTGCAAGGATCCGCAAATTCAGGTGTGAAAAACTTGTTGCATGTTTCCCAAAAAGACTCATGGCAGTATTAGATCAAAAGGGTGCTTCTACTACATACTGAGCAAAGGGTCTGAATACTTAGGACCATGTGATATTTCAGTTCTTCTTTTTTAATAAATCTGCAAAAATGTCAACAATTCTGTGTTTTTCTGTCAATATGGGGTGCTGTGTGTACATTAATGAGGAAAAAAATGAACTTAAATGATTTTAGCAAATGGCTGCAATATAACAAAGAGTGAAAAATTTAAGGGGGTCTGAATACTTTCCGTACCCACTGTATATACATCGGTTCGGCACGCACTTGCATCGTGGTTCATCTCATATCTGACGACGCATACACATCTATAATATGGTTTGTAGAAAATAAATAAAACGGACAGAGTTAGGCTAGTGTATGTTTCTGTCGATGGATACTCATTCTGGTTTCCTCTAAACTTTGTTCAATGCGAGTGCCGTATGCTCTATACGGTCATTTATGCCGTCATCACCCGGATATTAATAGCTCGCAAAGCGGAGGGGAGAACTGAACAGCACACGTTGCTATTTGCCTTTAAACTAAACTCATTTAAGGCTTGGCAATTGAAACTTTCGAGTGCAAGGCAAGAAAGAGACCTTACGTGCGCACTGAGAAGATTTGTGCACTCATCCGAAGCGTACGCAAGAAGCGAGTGTACAGCACGTAAATACAGTCTCTTTCAAGTCTTGTGCTTGAATGGACAAATTCACACAAAATTATGTTAGCATGCCCATCTTGGCGAGTATCCTAGCAAGCATAGTTGGTTATGTCTTTAGTAAACTTTTACACGAGAAAGAACGCATGTGTTCAGTACGGTATCAGTATACGGTATCACTTTAAAGAGAGAGCAGCCCTTGCATTCCTGCTGTCTGAATGTGTTTTTAAAGTTACTCAAACAAAAGACAAGGAAATCACTCATTGCTCATGACTGAATAGTAACTTAATAATTAATAATGATTGATCTTTATTTAATTTATACAATGAAGATTACATGCAATGTTGTTTTACATTTTATTAGCTACTTTATTCAATTTCTGTACCTGAAAACTGGACACATGAAAAAAAAAACTTTATTTATTTGTATATTTGCTTTACTGTATTTATTTGTGCAGTTTGATTATTTGTTCTTATTTTCTTTAACAGTAGTAATTTTTTACCTGAACATATCACATATCGAACCGTGAGTAATCTGAAGCATTGCACCCCTAGTGCGCACAAACTTCACGTTTTGTGCAGCCAACATTACTGTTTGTATAAGTGTTCGTGCCACAATGCAGCTGCGCGAGCACGGTAGCTCGATATAATAATAAAAATCGTCTAAATTGCGTGAATGTATAAACTGGATAACCTTAAGATACAAACAACTGACAAAGTTTAGTGAAGACGCAAGGCTCACCGCTCGCACGCCGTCTCTGTGTGTTGACTCTGCGTTCACCTGCGTGTTGACTGGACAGTCACGTGGCTACACATGCGGTAGTATATATAGTGGGAAGTATTAACAGGATTAAAAAAAACGAAATGACCGACGTGGTTAGAGGAATTTCGGTTTCGATTACTTTTTGATTAATCATCCAGCCCTAGCTCTTGATATTTGTCATTAAAATAACCAATAGAAACTGCCTTAAATTAACTATCAAAATAAGGATTAAGTTGTGTGTGATAGTTGCAATCAATTTTTTATTGGTTACAATAATTGAAGAATATCTTGTGTTTTTCTGTGGCTGCTCGAGCCCTCAGGATAGGTGCAAATGGTTTTATAAACAAGGCCCAGTTCAACGCTGGATTTACAGATCGTTTGAAACTGAAGATGGTGGTGAGTAATACTGCATCAAATGTCTGTTTTGTTGGCAATAGGCTCCTATATGCATATAATGTAAACAACACGAACGTAGTGAATTCATAAATTAATGATATGATATAATCATTACAGTGATTCAAAAGTTATCCAGGGATAATGCGATGATGTATTGTGTGTTTAAATACATTTGTTATACATCGATAGCTTGCAGACGATCGCTACAAAAAAGCTGCGCGTGCTCGTCATTCTTTAGCTTCACCCACGGCACGCCTCCAGGACTCTGCTGTTTTCGGAAAGACTTGGTACAGCTATCTGTGTTTTATAAACCTAATAAAACTGAAGACTCCTCATAGATATGAAGGATGCTATACTACTATATAGGTAATTAAGATTAACATGAGATTGGCAGAAACTGTGTGTGTTATCTACCCTTTAACTTGTCATTGCACTGCACAGAAAATTAGTATTTTGAGGAGTATGAGTAATTTGTGAATCAGCTATCCATGAAATGCCTAAACCAGCCACTGCACAAAAACAGCCAAAATAACGTCTAATTCACGTTATTGACAAAATCCCCCAAACTATTTTTTTTTGTCAATATTACACACCCTTAGAAACCCCTCATTTGGTGTCAGAGCAGAAATTACACGGTTTGAAGAAAATGTAAAGAGTGATTCAACTTCAGTATAGTGATTATTAAGTGACCTGCTGCATTATAATCACTGGCCTCAACTGGTTAAGTCTTTGATGTTAGTAATGTGGCTTTGGCTTAAAGGCTTCAGCAGTACAAGCGCACAGAAATAACTTTCCTTCCAAACAAGGTGGCCAACCAACAAGGACACAATATCCAAATGTGCTCAGATTTTTGACAGAACTGCCCTTTCACTCTTTAAATCAGTGAATGGGGAAATTCACAGGTTTCCGGTGCACCCGAGATTACCCAAAGACCCCTGGTGCTACATGAAGCGTGGAGGATGCACAAGGATAGTCACACAATTATGAACCCCTCCTCCACTCCTCAGTCATGAGGCTTTATGAAATATTAAAGCTAACTAGCTGTCGCAGGAAGCTCCCTGAGGCGCAGGCAGCCATGCTCTTCAACAGTGCAATGAACTGCACTTGATATCAGGTTTCACTCATTTTATTTGATCACATGTTGATATTTAAGCATTTTTAAAAATCAAAGACACTCACTGTATTTTCTGTAATATAAGTCTGATCTATACATTTTTTTTTAGTCATCTGAAATGTTCTCGACTTTTACAAAGTGATTTAATGCAATAAACGTCTAGCATGCAAAACAAGCACATAGTGCGTTCGATGTGTGGCAAATGAGAGAAGTACACGAGGCCATATTTATTTGTATAGTGCTTTGGCTGTTTCCGCTCTCAAGTTAAAAACAAGATGAATATTCTGAATATGATGTTTTTTCTGCAATTACAATGCAATTCTAACCAAGTGCGACTTATTTACCTAATTTTTAAGATGAGAGCAGACACACCCATTTGTAAATTAAAAAGTTATTTTAGCTGTACAAAAAGAGTTCGCTATGCTGCTTGAAACTGCACACTGGCATCATATTTTATTTATTGTCCATCATAAAAACACTGATCTGTAGCACATATAGTTTTACAGTTTAATGCACTTTGTTGTTATTCTAGTTATCAACTTGTAGCAGCTAATTAATTGGAAGTCTTGCACATTCACAGAAAATAGCTTACTTCCACGTTGCAAATAGTCAGGTGCGACTTATTTTTTGGAAAATATGGTAAGTGACAGCCTATTAATGTGATTGAGATCCAGAGCTCCATGTTTTGATTGCACGAGAACATGGACTTACAGTTCATCTCGTTGCCTCTGTGACAGCACCATTGTGGCAGGAGGGTAGGGGCGCTGTCTCTGCCCCAAGTAGGGAGCTGGTGAACAGTCCCGAGCAGCTCCTCAGCAGGACGAACTGTGGGATGAGACACAATCTCACACTCTTGTGCAAACCAACGTCACTTGTGGTTTGGAGGCTTCCTCCACAGCGACACACCAGACTACAGCAAAACGGATGACCTGCTGGAACTAACACCGATTTGGTCCACTTGCCATCTAGGTAGAAATGGGGGGGAAAGAGATTAATTAGAACATGAGACATTAAAGCAGTTCATACAAGATAAAGGTAAAGTGGCAATAATTATGACCTTGACTTGAGCCATTTAGCTAGAAAAAAAAAACCTTTACAAACACAATAAAAGAATGAGCCATAATTCATCCATTAGCATTCTTACTCACTCTCTAAATTAAATTAAATCAAATGTGTATCTGCCATTCTGGCCATGTGCGCTCACAATAAAGTATCACAGCCCTCCCAAACATACACAGTAACATTCAGTCCCTCGATGACAACCAGACTGGAAGTCCTGGAGGTGGCGTGGCGTAAATCCCCTCTGCTAAATCCTGAGGGGATGGTGGTCCAATAAAACAGTCGTCCAGACAAATAGTAGGGTGTTGGGGACTGAGACAAGACTTTGTAATCCTTTCAGTAGGTTTTGACGGCCTGCAAATATCCACTCTAATCTGTATGGTGCAAACTAAAATAGCTTGACGCAGGTGAAAAATGTCCAATCTGGTCTTCGGAAAGCAGACAAGATATCCAGACATGTGGCTACATTTTGGACTTGGAAAAGATATTAAATATTATGTGTTAGGGCTGCACGATATCATCGAAAATGCGATAATTGCATCCGCGATAGTCACATGATGTGCAGGATGTGCAATGTCTAGTATAGGGATCGTTAATCTATACAGACCAGACATTATGGTTCAAAGCGCAGGTGATTCTCCGATTATTGCAAAGTTTGACCATCATACAATGAAAGTTTATCATTTGAACACGTTTTACACGTTTGTCAGTTTAAACAGTTAGAAGTAGTAGTATTTATATAGTTCTTATTTCGTGCTTGATGTTTTTTATATATCAAAAATATATCAAAAATTGTGATATCGTAAAAACCTTAAAGCAAAAATAACTTGTTTAGTATACTGTTTTTGTAAAATAAAATTACTCATATTGTGATACAAGATCACAATCATATCGCCCACCTAGTGTTGTCACGGTACCAAAATTCCAGTAGTCTGTACCAATACCAGTAAAATTTTACGGTTCTCGGTACCAATTTCGGTACCACAGGAAAATCTGTTGGAACAATTTTACTCTTTTATTTAACTAGCCTATTTTTTAAAAATATATTAAATATGATGGTTATCATACATATAAATATTTGTAGTGTGTGTGTTTTTGTATATATATATATATATATATATATATATATATATATATATATATATATATATATATATATATATATATATCTCAATGAAATAAATTGAAATATTAAAAAAAAAGGCCTAAATAAACAAATGCTCAAACATCCATTTTGAAACAGACGTGCGTGATTATTTTAGCTATTCCTTCAGTGAAACAACACACTACAGCCTGTAAAACTATGAAATACATACCAGTGAATAATGGCAACCTAAATAATAAGAAAGTTAAATATTATTTTAAAAAAACATTCATTTTTTATTTCCACACAAAGATGCATCATATAGCCACTCTGCTCTTTGAGATGGATGAGGGACACGAACAGGAATAAGACCATTTCTCTTTAATAATATCTTCATGTTATCTCCTGATGTTACAAGCAACTGACACTTGTTGTAAAAGGTCTGAAGAGCGAGTTTTATTCTCAGACATTCAGGCTATGTATGATTTTGTGCTGCCAGAGAAAGCGAAAGTAGAAATCACTGGCATGTGTGAAACGCGCTATACAAATAAACTAGACGCGCCTTATAAAGTATAATAACATGCACAAACTGTGTTAAATAGAAATTGACGTGCAAGCAAAAAGGTTTCTGTCCTACAGTGTTTTTTTCTACTTTACCATAGTAAAGAATGCAAATATAATAGGCCTAATTAAAAGCAAAGCAAATGAAGAAACGTTTATAATCCCCTGCATGAGTGAAGATTTGGGTAAAGAAACAGTGGAATAACTAATAGAATATTGTTAAATTCTCTGCTAATCAGGTGACCAGATCACGATTCGCAAAACAGAATACAAAGCCGACAAAGCTTAAAAGTATGGACCAAAATGTTTTCATGGCTGCTATGTCGCATTTAATTGTTAACTTCTGTAAACAAAGCTTTGTGCTTCACTCTTATGTCATTCACGTAAAATACTAGCACAGCCCTATCAGTGGGTACCGAATATACCCGGATTCTCGGTACTAAAGAAATGCTGGTATAGTCACATTTTCAAAATTTCCGGTAAAAAGTTGTGTCTCTTTAGAAGATTTTTATTAAACAGCTTGATTAATATGGATGTCTTTTTGTACTTTTTAATGTGTAAATGTTCTGGTTTCGTGGACTTTCAATGGATGGACAAAATAGATGAAAGAATATTAAAAAATTTCTTCATTTGTGTTTCGAAAATGAACAAAAGTCTCATGAGATTAGAACAACATGAGTGTGAGTAATTTTCAGAATTTCCATTTTTGGGTGAACTATCACATTAAGTCTTTTGTGTAGCTCACTATAGTTTAATCTCATTTAGAATAACATGAACGCAAAAATAAAGTAAACAGAGCACTTTGTGTTCTCATTGCATGTCACCACAAAACTGAACTGTGGACAAAAAGTCAACCAATGTTTCATGTGGAGCAGTAAAATATAGCAAACTACTCTGAGGCTGCTGAAAACACTATCACGAGTCCCACACTACGTGTGCTTAAAGTATGTGTAGTTGAGGACAGAACAGAGCGTTGCTCATTCACTTTGAAGCATGCAGCACATTCAAAATAACACACTAAGCCACACATATTGATATTTGATTGCAACGTGATAAATTGTGCAACTCTACTTGTATTATTATTGGATACATTTGTGTGAAGCTATTACTTAAACAACTAATTTAGAGTTACGATTCATGTCCCAAGCAGGGGAAATACTTCATCTTAACTTCCCTGCATTACACAGCGTAAAGGTCAGTATGTTTTTGAAAAGGAAAAGCAAGCTGTCATTAGAATGCTCCTTCTATGAAATTAAACTCAACAACAGCTATCATTTCTAAACTACGAAACAATGAACTGAAGGACCTACGGAAAGCCCAAAAATAAATGCAATACAAAAGCAACCTATTAGACATAAGCTTATTAGACATAAGGTCACATATGTACACAGGGTGTTGGCCATATAAGATTACATGATCCAAAACATGGAGCTGCAAATAGGGTTCCAATAACGACAACAGGACTCACACAGAAATCAGGATTTGGCGAGACCTTGTCTAGACCAACTCTGAGGCTGTTTTATGCTATCAGCTCTATAATATAATGATTTATTCAAAAACATGCCTGGGCACGCCAATGCTATGGTAAGGCACAAAGGCAAATTTGAAACAAAATAAGAAGGTACCGTACAGTACATCTTTATAAACCCTCTGAACTGCAATGGCTGTTCATAGATAAGATGATTGCCCTGTCCAAATACCCACACTTGCAGTCTTTGCACTTGACCACTTGTCTACTTACATGACATATTTTCTGTATTTGGCCCAAGTGTTCAAGTAGGCGTAAAGACTGCAAGTGTGTACAGAACAGAATTACCTGATGGGACACACTTAGTGTTGCAAAAAATGCAAGTGTTTACAGAGTAGGGCTGTGACGGTGGCAATTTTTTACTACCGCGGTGGGAAATCACCAACAACCGCCGCTGTTGCGGTGGTGTTTTTTTTTTTTGGGTTTTCTATATTATATATATATATATATATATATATATATATATATATATATATATATATATATATATATATATATATATATATATATATATATATATATATATATATATATATATGCGCATCCCGTGTGCAGAATGATGCGCTTGAAGCATCATGGTGTCACAGCGCGCAGCGGCAGCGCTCCACATTGAAAAGTTCAAAGCACAAAGTGAAGATATACTGATGCATACTGTATTACCGGTATCTTTGTCTACAGAAGAAGTATAATAACACAGTTGCAGCAGAGGGAGGCATTTACGTGAACTTTAATTTAACGACTTAAATATTTATCTGTACCTCAAATTAAACTATGGAATGGCCTCAGAACACTTGGAATATAGTGCACGGAAACATTATGGTGCTTTTTAATATTTTTGTGCCTTTTATGGGGCTTAACAATAACAGAATAGAACACGCACAATATCGGATTTGGATCGGTCCCATCTGGTCGATACCCGATCTGGCAAAAATGGCAGTATCGGATCGGTGCATCCCTATGCAAGACACAATGGAGTCAAAGAGGGAAAAAAAAGTGAACATCCACATAGTGATTTCTTGCTCCAAAAAATAATTTTATGGTTTACACTTAAGAAAAAAATAAACCTTCCAACAGCATAGAACTTCCCAACAGCATAAACTGCCTGAGATGATACCATGTTTGAGCACCTGGTACAGCTGAGTGGAAAAATTCTGGTTTAGAATAGCTGCTTGAGGCAAATCAAACATGAAAAGGTGTTGTAAATTTTTCATTAAATGAGGCTGTCTGTGACAGAGCAACAAAACGAAGGAAGTGGGTCAGTGGCATGATATATTGATTTAGCATCGACATTGTGATGTGGCATCCACAATAATTATATTACAGGGTATACAACGTCAAGTAAGTGGGGATCGTAATAGATATGTGATCCGTACATGGTTCGTAATACATTTGATTTATTTGCGGATTAATTGCAAAGTTTAACCATCATAGAATGAAAGTTTATCATTTGCACGTTTTTTTAAATCCTTTCAGTTTAAACATTCAAGCGAGTTATTATTTAAGTGATAAGAAGATGCGAAAGGGAGCTCAATTCGGAACTCACTTGCTGTTTTCTGTGCGCAGTTCTTTCTTGTCTTTTTGTGCTTGAATGGACACATACATGAAGAATTATGTCAAAATGCCTGTCTTGGCAAGTACCCTCGTAAACACAGTCCCTTATGTCTTAAGTGAACTTAAACAACTGAGAATGAAAACGAATGCATATCGTTCAGGGCTCGAATTTTTATCACAATGTTTTTGTCTGCCTCGCGAAGTTTGGAATTACTTAGGTGAAAATGATCTTACAAAATGAGAAAGCCCATGAACTCAAAACACCCGTTGAATGAGGAAAGACAGCTGCCCATCACTGCATTCACAACAGGTAAGCATACCCCAAGTGAGCCGAGAAGATACCTTATCAGATCAAAATGATCTCGAGACAAACTTCCATTAAGAGGGAGACATATTTACGACAGAAAACAAAGTGATGTTACAAACTTCGCTTAGCACACCGTTATCTTTAGGTTTCTGCAACGTCTGTCAGCACAGCGTGTTTTCTCAACCGAGCATGTGGATATTGTTTTTCTCAACATGAACATGTGAAACAATATAAACACGATAACCATTATGCTGACTTGTTTTTTCTCGTTTAACGTCATTTAAATAAACAAATTTTCCTTTTTTTACGAGCCCAAATATTAGAATACAGTATTTTTGAAAAATGCCCATCCCTAATTGCAATGTCTTTTTCCAATATCATGCAGACCTAGTCAGTGTGACTAATTCAACTCAAATTCAATCCAGAAACACCAACTCCCAAGAAATTGAGGATTGGCTGTTTTGTTTACCAGATGATATGTCCTTAAGTCTTGTGAAGTCAAGTATAAAAGTATGATATCAGAGCTGTTAGAAGAAAATTTAAATGCACCAAAGCTACAATGCACAATGTTTTTTTATATAGCAATGGTGTTTAATTAGTTTAATGTACAACCTCGTAATTGTGTCACAGGTAATTCAGTCATTAGTGAATATGTTTACATCAAAAGTCTAATATTAATTGGAATTTGGCAATATTTCAATTAACATTCTAAAATTTTCTCGCTATTCTGCATCTATTAACGCTATCATCACAGCTCTCTCCTTCGCCGCAAACTTTCATCATTCACTCCTCTTTTGCTGCCAAGTTACCAGCACACAACTGCATTCGTTTAGTAATGATTGACCGGCCATTTCCATTTTGTGGCAGTGTTGTTGGGCCTTTTTGAAGGTGACAAGTGTTAAACCTAATTAAATTAATGTAAAAAAGTTCAAATAAAACTAATAACTGAGCATACTCTTTAACCAATGGCATCATCCTGATTCACCCGGGAAATAACAGCACGTGTAGATCGGTATATGACAACTATTTATAAAAAGAATATTTTTATGCCTGTAATATGCATAAACATCATATCTGGAACGTGGCTGTAACCTGAATACAGACCTTTGTTGAATTTGATGAGCATGTTAACATAGTCAATGTCCCAATGTTTAGTGGATCAAAGCCACACAGCCCAAAGGCCTATGAACTCACACCAAGACTAATGTTCTGTACGACAAACATTTTAATTTAAATGAATGGCTGTTAATTTCAGTTCAGACTTACACAAACATTTGCATGCTGTCAATATAAGGGAATTTTATTACACATAGGCCTAGATCTTTTCCATTCCATCACACCGCGCGCAAAAAAAAACAAAAACAAAAAAGCCTGTAGATTGATGCTTCGGTTACATAAACTAAGAATTGGTAGCGCTCATGTTTGACTGTTCGACTCTGTTTCTTCTCAGTGACGTGGTTTTCAGAAATGGAAAGTTGCACACCGCTGCCCTTGTTTTTTTCTATTATTGCAACAATTTAAACAATGGACACAATTATATGTTTATTAAATATATTTATAACAACTAGTCATATCTAATCAATTACAGAGATAATCATAAGAATGTTAATAAAAAGAAAAAAATACAAATAGAGTGCATCAGCATCTCAATAAGCAAATAGCATATTACACTGCTGTATTTCTGATTTCATAAGCATATCTCAGCTTTTTCATATGTCTAAAAGAGTTTGCCATTTTTTTCAGCATTGGTATGAACATAAAAAAAATGGGACCAAATTTTCATGGCAAAGATGTGTGTTAATTTACAAGCATTTCAAACATCTTGAAATATATTGGATGCATTCATGGAAAAGGGTATAACCCATTGATTTTATTTCTACGAAATTCTTTCAAGAATTGTGTGTCAGTTGTGTCATTTTCACTGCTAAATATAAAAACGGAGAAAGAAGAAGAAGAAGAAAAAAAAAGAAGAAAAAAAAAAATCACAATTTAATTGCAATGAAGACGTCACACTGAATGACGTCAGATGTAAGGCAAGCTCAGGCCAAGTAGCCTAAAATGAATTAGGCCGGATAAATAATAACCATTAGCAACAGTAAGGCAACACCCACGTGGTAAGAGATAGTGATGACAGCTGAATAATCTAAGTGTGCGTACATATATCAAGTAAGGGCAAGGCAAGCGCTCGCCCCTCTACATGTCATGATTCTTGAGCTAGTGCAGATTTAGACTAAACGTATTAATGTCTGCTCAACATTAAGAGTCCGAGGGCTACCAATAACATAAGATTATTGCTTATTTATAATATTACTCTAAAAAAACATTCCATCTTGAACACCGAATCAAAACATTATGGCAGACAGACAGTCAACGTTGACAATTTGTTTGCCAACTATAATCATGAATGGCTCGACTATTAATTAGCAAACACAGCATTACATATCATACACACCCTTGTTGACAGACTGAACAGTATATCATCAAAACAGCAGCGAACCGTACAGTTATGCACCGGCATCGACATGATGAATCTCCGGCCTTCAACCATCATAGGCACACCCAATCCCGAATATTACCCACACCAGCCATTTAGATTAAACTTTAAGGGCTTTATGAAGCCATTTTAGTGCGAAGGATGTTTTGACACACAGAAATACAAATGACACTAGCTGTTATTACTTATTCTGTGAATTTGTTGCTGAGATGATGCTAACATGGACTAGCTAACATTAGTATGGTCAAAGCACTAAAGGCCGACTGTCACAAATTTCCCGTCAGGTAAGAGGCTTAATTTAATTAAGTGAAGATTAAATTAAAGTATTGTTTCTGTATTTTCGTTTGTATGCAAGTTATGACATTGCCGGCATTAGTTTATATTGCTCTCTGATATTCCCACCCATATTTTGCTCTAACGGCCTGTCCGCCATTTTGAGTCAGGAAAGCAGGCGGCGCAAATTTCGCAGCCACATACACACTTCAGCCGACTCACTTTCACCATAGAGCAGCCAGCAACGAATATTAATTATCCTTACCTTCTTATATGAAAGGTTTCTCATCTGCCAGATCACACAGCCAAGTAAAAAAACTAAAAACGAATGAGATGTGTCTCTGCTGAAAGTCACTTCCGATTTTCCGGCTCAGTCAGCGCTGTTTCTCCTCCTTGATTTCTGCACCGCATAACCGTCTACTGATGATGGGCACGCGCACGGTGCAGCCGGGGCCGCGCCCGCCTTGAGAATCATAGCGGTCACTTACATCATAACCTTCAGCTGACACTGAGAATGAGCCGCATTTTATTCTTGATCTTATTGAATATCGATTCAGACGCTGTTATAATGTTTTTGGATTTTTATAAAGTGTTTCACTCTTTAGAACACAAAATTTTGTTTAAATCTCTTAGCGTTTTTGGTTTTGGATGTACTTTCATCAACATGGTGAAAATGCTTTATTTACATTAACTAATCAGTTTTGTTTGACTTTCAAACTACTAAACGCTTTAATTGTGATAGAGGAGTTCATCAAGGTTGCCCCATTTCTTTTTTTTCTAGCTGTTGAATTGTTACCAATTGGTATTTTACAAAATCCTTGTTTAAAAGGTATCTCTATATTTGGTAATGAATTTAAAATATCTCAACTAGCTGATGATACTACTGTATTTCTTAAAGACCAAAGTAAATTTCCATTGAGTATCAATATTATTAAATCCTTCTCTGAAGCCTCAGGCTTATATTTAAATTTATCAAAGTGTATTTTACACCATATACATTTAAAAAACTGTATCAAGTACCTGGGGATTTTCCTTACTAAAGATATTGCTCCGCCAACAACTTATTTTTTCACCTAAAATAACGAAAACTAGTCTTTAACAGTTGGTTACAACGAGACTTGTCAATCTATGGCAGAGTTCTTATATCCAAAGCAGATTGTTTGTCTCGCTGTGTTTATCCCTCTTTATCTTAATTTTTTTGTTTGTTTTGGATTTATTTAAAAATGATGGCAGTATACTGGAATATGAAGAATTTATGTCTTTGTATAATTTCCCTTTGCCTGCTAGAACTTTCAATTCTGTCATCAAAGCTTTGTTTCCAAGTTATGTGCACTTATTTAAAACACACCTTTTCTTTAATGAGAGAAAAAACAATTATGCCTAAACTTTTATTGGATGTTTTATTGGAGTTTCCCTTCTTGATAAAAGATTTAACAGTAAACATATAAAGCTATTGTTACATTACTCAGTTTATACATCCCCTAGTCCCTAGATGTAAATTTTTCTGGAACAATTATTTTTGACAGTATTCACTGGAAGAGAGCATGGTTACTCCCTGAAAAATATTGCATGTCAAATAAAATAAGATAAAATTTTACATAATGTTTACCCATCCAACTCCCAAATCTCTTTTGTTGATCTTTCTGAGTCTGACTTATGTGTATTTTGCAAAGTTGAGGAAGAAACTTTGCTTCACTTATTCTACCATTGCAATCATGTTAAATCTCTTTGGGAGAACTTACGTTTTTATCTTTCTCCTTTTATCAAATGTGATTTAAACTTTTCTTTAAAGGATATGTTTCTTTATTTGTTCTAGGAGTGACTATGCTATTATCTGTTGTTAATTTCTTTGTGTTGCATTGTAAATTTATTCACAAAAACAAATTTCTCAAGACTTTGCATAGATTTGATCTCTACATTGCTGAGATTTCCCTTGTTGTTAAATCTCTTAAACCCATTGATAACAACAAGAACAGCAAGTTTCTTAAGAACTATGACCATATTTTCCTTACTGGCTGAGGTGCCATTTTTTTTTTTTTTTTTTTTGTCTGTATGTTTTGGGGTTTTTTTTTCTCTCCTTCCTTTCATTTATGTTAATGTATTTAATGCAGTGCTGTTTCCTTTCTTGCAAAAAAAAACAAAACAAAAAACAGCCACATTTTAAGACCTTTTTCAACGTGTTACATTTCAGTTAATATGCTGGCATTTATAAATACCCTTATATGCAGGGACGTGCACAAACATTTTGGGGGGCAGGGGCTCAAGTGGGAAAGAAGGGCACTTCTCATAATTATTTATTTAAAAAAAAACTAAACAAAACATTAAATATTGTTTTTGGCCAACCAGCATAATTAAAAAATATAATATTAGTTAAATAATAATAATAATCAGCTTTCTTTATGATTGAAATATGATAGTTGAAGTAATTTCTTCCATCCCATCACGAGGTGGGGTGGGCCGGGGCGGGGCGCACGTACGTGCTGGAACGGTGTGTCGTGGAGGGAGGGCATCTGAACTCGACAAAGCCGACCTGATATATAGTATTTTTTATTCATTAAATATATTTGTTTGACAGGGAATCTGTATGCAAACAGGAATATATATTCATTTATTAAAAAATTTAAAAAAGCACCCCAGAAAAAAGGGCACTTTCTCTCAAGGAAGAAAAAGGGCAGGTGCTCAAGCCCCCTTTTATGTCTATGTGTGCACGTGCCTGCTTGTAATGATATTCCAAGTGTCAATATTTGTAAATAAATAAAATAATAATAATAATAAAGAGTGCTCCACACTACAAAATGGAAATGCAGAATGTTTATGCTCATTGTTGAAAATACACAATCCCATTTCAAACAGGAACTGCCTTCAATAAGAAATGTTTCAAGGATTATTTTGCATAGATGTTACAAAGGCCAGTTGTTTCATTATTTGTTTATATGGGGTTATTCAGCATGCTTGAAAAAACTGTGACTATTCAGAGTGTAATTTTAATACTTTATGTGAGTTATTTGGTATTTTTACTCCAAGTGAGTTTGTTCAGTTGATTCTGAGTGTATGTGACACAGAGACCTATTCAGTAATTTTGTCACCTAGGTATTGCATTATCAATGTGATATTGTCACTTTGTGAGTTAAAAGAAATATGATCATGTGAAGTACTCACATTCTGAACATTTGTTTATTTGAGCTATTTTTACTCTTTAATTTTGTTCTAATTAAATCTTTTACATTTTGCTACTTTTACAAGAGTTTTATTCTTGACAAGTTAATCCTATGTGAGTATAAATTTTATTTATAAGTAAATTACTAATGAAGTGTTATCTCATTTAGTGACATTAAGAGGGGCCTAACTTCAACATTTTTGTAGGTACATATTTAATGAATCTGGTGTGCTGACTTTAAAAGAAAGACAGGTAGGGAGCGCTACAATACTATTATGGCAGTATATTTATAATAGGTGCTTGTGTTGTTAAATTAAGCCTATAGTTTCCACTGTAATTAGAAAAGAACAAATATCTGTGTTAAATAGGAATACATTGTAATAATGTTATCTTATCCTTGGGACATGCTCTTCATCTCTCATCTCCATCACCTTCTCTCTTTCTTCTTCTCTCAGTCTCCTTATCTTGACTTGTATCTCTTCTCTTCCCAAATTTATCTTTGCAAACTGATTATTTCCTGTTGGTCATTTAACACTTCTCGTCACATGTTGTAAAACAGCTGTTTAGTTTAGCTACTGGTTTAGCTAGCTGTTTACTTGTAAACTTGCTACTACATCTTATCTCGTATTTTATGATCGTTAACTAAAGCGTGAAGCGTTGCAGTGGATTACGTGCTCGAATACAATTCGAACATTTTGATATCAATGAGCAGCAGCTCAGATGAGAAGGTCGGTTATCATAGCATGCAATATCCTTGCAGCACTGAAGTAGAATTAATATTAGGCAATTATTTCACAACCTTTATTATACACCTCGAAACATTACCGAGGTCCAGACCTCAGGGACCTCAGTGGTGGGTATGGCCCTGGACACCATCATTCGTGTCACTGTGTTATCAAGGGAAGCCTCCAGAGCTGAATTTCAGATATGGTAATGCATTTAGTGTCCGACACACACTGTAAGCAGTAGACCAATCACAAAAGACTGGGTCATATGACCAATCAGAGCAGAGTAGGCTCGCGGAAAGCTGGGGTTTAGAGAGACTGAATCGTCGAACAAACCCTTTTCAGACTCTTTAAGAAATGAGGTGATGTGCAATGTATATTATGAGAAAATAACTTTTTTTTTTTTTTTTTTTTTTTTACTTTGGATGCATGGAAACCTCCAAAACAAAACTAGGAACCTTTAAAATAGCATATAGGAGCACTTTAAGTCTTATCCAATGTGATCTACATATCATTCAACATATACTTTATTCAGTTCATGCATTCTCTGGGAATCAAACCCAGGAAAGGCGTTGCTAGTACCATGCTCTATTGTTTGGGCTAGGAACGATATTACAGGGTTAGTTCACCCAAAAATTTCTCTCATTAAGTACTCACCCTTGTGTCGTTCCAAACCCGTAAGACCTTCGTTCATCTTCAGAACACAAATTAACATATTTTTGATTAAATCCGAGAGTTTTTTTTTATCTCCCATAAAAAGCAACGAAATTACCACATTCAAGGTCCAGAAAAGTAGTAAAGACATTGTTAAAACAGTCAACGTGACTACAGTGGTTTAACCTTAATGCTATGAAGTGATGAGAATACTTTTTGTGAGCAAAAACAAAACAGAAATAATGACTTTATTCAACAATTTTATTGTAAAATACATCACTCCATTTAGCTTCCATGATACCAGCGTCCAACCGCCGCCCACAGTGGTCATATCACAGAACGTCTGGTAAAGTACCCCTCTTGATAGTACAGGCCATCTACATGAACAGAAGCATTGAGTCACCTAAAATGATTTATTCCTTAAGATAACTAAAATAAATAGATAATATTATACCATCATAAACATGATACTTGTCACGAATTTCTTTGCAGCAACATATTTAATTCTGTCCAGAAGTTTTTCAAGCTCATGGTTGGTGTTGGTATCACTGATATTAATACATGGTACTTCTGTTTCTTGTATTACATACATAGCTCCCACTGTAGAAAGATCATTAAAAAAAAAAAAGAGTACAGTTTTGCTGTAATGTGAGTCAGAAAGACAGTGATTATTTAGAATCTAGATTACTACATTAAAAAACTTACTTGATTTAGCATCACAGAACCATAAACTCAGTGAGAGACTGAGAAGGATCCCTAAATCCATTTTTGTAAGAAAGAAAGTCTGCAAACAAAAGGAGAAAAGTTCTTCGTAATTAAACAACACAACTGAAAACTTGCAAAACTGAAATTGTGATGTGTTTGATTTGTGAAGAATGTTCACTAAAAGTCCTGATGATGACAAATCTATTTCACACATTCAGAGCATTTTCTTCAGTCAATTCATTACACTCAATACATTATCAAACTATATACTGTATGAGCCAGTCAAGTCAAGTCACCTTTATTTATATAGCGCTTTTAACAATGCAGATTGTGTCAAAGCAGCTTTACAGTGATAAATGGTATATCATTTTGGCTGCACAGCTCAAAGAAAATGGTGTCATTATCCATCTTAAGTAATTTCAGTATTGATTCATTCCGATCAATAAGAATCAGTAAGAATCAATAGTCATTAATTTAGTTAATTTATCTATATCAGCACTGGAGTAAACAGTGATGTCATCATCCAGCTCAGTTCAGTTCACATACAATGATGTCAATGCAGGCAGATGCAAAGCACTGTTGAATATCAAATGTCAAGTGTCCCCAACTAAGCAAGCCAAAGGCGACAGCGGCAAGGAACCTGAACTCCAACAGGTGACGTCAGGTGGCAAACAGGTGTTAAAATGGAGAAAAAAAACTTGGGAGAAACCAGGCTCAGTCTGGGGGCCAGTTCTCCTCTGGCCAACAGCGAACAGTGCTTTATGATAGCTGCCTGAATCATAATAAGTCCGATTGGATCGCAACAGTCAAAGTATTTATTCCAGTTCCATCCAGTTGAGGATCGTATTCATCACGCCAGTATGGACGGTTTGTTGAGGAACTGTGCCACTGGCTGTCGTGTCGATGAGGCCTTCACAATGGATGATCTAGTTGACTCAATATCTGCTGACACTTCAGGGCTGGATTGTGGTCATGTCAAGGCGCAGGTCCTTGATCTCACCTGGATACGGCCCGGATCCGGCTGACTACAGAAAACTTTGGGATAAACAGAGAGACTAATATTAGCGCAGATGCCATTCTTCTTCTGATGTAATGAGTACATCTGGTGTTATAGGAAGTGTTCCTGGTTGCGGCTGACCTAATTTATGCAGCCATTGGTAGATGGATTTTGTGTTCTTGGTGTCTGAAGTGGCTTAAGATATGGCTATAAATGTACATCATTTCTTTATCTTATTTATAGCCATATCTTATCAATGGATGATATATTTTACAGCTATTACAATAAGTTTAGGGCCTAAGTTCATGATTTCAAAGGGTTTAAATCTCAAAGGTCCCTGTGCGCTTTCTTAGCAAATATGAAAATTACGACGAAAAAAATCTGTTATTTGTTCTAGTTTTGCCTAGTACTGCCATTGTGTGCATTCTCAAAATGAAACTGATATTTTCTTCCGTATTGATGAGAGAGATTTTGAGATTTTACAAATACTTTATTAAAACAATTATAAAAACAACAATCAAACAAACAAAAATCACATTAAACCAACACACTCTTGAAAAAAGAGCACATATTTATAACACCATTTAATGGAAAATTTTTCCAGATCGTTCGTCAAACTATAGTAATTAAAATATATTTTAAATGAGATTTCAACATTTAGACAAATACAAAAACAGCATCATCATCTGTAGATCCCTCCACCTTATTTTGTCTACTCATATATACAGCCATCTTTGCTCTTCACAAAATTAAATTAAAGAGTTGACACTGCTCCCCCTTTTTTTTTTTTTTTTTTTTTTGTGAATACCTGTAACCTAAAATAAACAACTGTTTGGGAAAAAAAACTACATCAAACAATTTAAAAAGACCTTCCAACATAGAGACAACAGTCCATAAAACTAAAAAAAAAACTGTCTCACAAAGAGTACAAAAACAACAGTCATTATTAGTATCAGAGATTAAAACCATAAAAGCATTAACAGCCACAGCTGCATGTAAAACCCTCCATTGCAAATCAGCAACCATCTTAAAAAATAGTGGTTTGTACAGCTCTTCCAATTCAGGTCAGATCATACTTAAGTGCACTCCATGGAGTGTCAATTTTACCATTTTATTTATCTCTGTTCAAAATTTTAAATAGCATCTTGTATAACAATTTCTTATCAAAATCATGCACAGACACATAAGAATTAGCAGTTTCTAAAAAAAAAAAAAAAGAAGTTCTGTACAGTCCTTAAAATCTGGGAGAATCCTCACCAAAAGAAAAAATATCATCAACATTGAACAGTACCAGATGCAATAATGTACGTTCAGAGTCTGTTAAAGCTTCTTTTCACATTTTGAGCAACAAGGTGATTATACGAGTATGTCTACCTTTAAATGAGAGTCAAGGAGAAGAGCATTGTCCATGTTTGCACCTGAAAACTAAATTACGTTTCAAAGTCACTACATCAGACATACAAAACTGTCTTAGTAAACTGTCACCTATATGTTGTTTGAATGTATATCATTTATTATCCCTTTAGTAGTGTGCCATGATTTAAGTCCCTGTGGAGAGGGCGGTAGGGGAATTGCTTGTCTTTCTGCTTCTTTGTATGCTCTGTTCTGTTTGAATTTTATTATTATTATTTTGTTTTGTTGTTTTCTTCTTGCTTATAATGAAGAATCATAAAAGTTACATATGTAATGATTGTTGGATTTTCTTAATAAAAAGACGCTGATAAATTTAAAGGTATATTGCACCCTGGTAAAATCACACCTTGTAAAACAGATCTAAGTGTAATAAAGCTTCAAAATCCAGAGAATATAACATACCAGAAAGAGCACAGCCTGTTCCCGGTTGGACCTGAAAAGGTGGTTGTAATTATGTAATCTCCTTCAGTTACATTGCACTATATGAAACTGCACTTATGATGAATAAGTGCAAATGGTCAGTAAGGTAGCCTATGCCATGTATATAATTTTTCATTAAATTTCTGTAAGCCATTATTAATTAGACAAAACAGAGATTTGAATTAATGTAAACATGGATACAATGTGATTTCTGTTAAATTGTGATGCAAATGTTAAATAGCTGAAATAAAAATAGTAATATTTAAAAACTAATAAAAAGGACAAAGTACATAACAAAATTAATAAAAAATAAACTAAAATTAAAATGAGAGCTGAAAATATAAAAAAATAAAAGCTTATTCAAAATATTAATAATTATTAATAGCAGATAAATAATACTAAAATTACGACCGGTTTCGACTGCTTTATTTGAAGCACTTTTCACAAAGTATTTTATCACAATGCAATAATCATCATTTCTTGGCCTACATTCCTTAAAATCAAGCTAAACTTAGTGTAAACTCAAGTATGAAAAGCATGCATTAGCCCTCTTTAGTCACTGCTCTGTGGCTCTTATACATGCTATACAGTGGGTACGGAAAGTATTCAGACCCCCTTAAATTTTTCACTCTTTGTTATATTGCAGCCATTTGCTAAAATCATTTAAGTTCATTTTTTTCCCTCATTAATGTACACACAGCACCCCATATTGACAGAAAAACACAGAATTGTTGACATTTTTGCAGATTTATTAAAAAAGAAAAACTGAAATATCACATGGTCCTAAGTATTCAGACCCTTTGCTGTGACACTCATATATTTAACTCAGGTGCTGTCCATTTCTTCTGATCACCCTTGAGATGGTTCTATACCTTCATCTGAGTCCAGCTGTGTTTGATTATACTGATTGGACTTGATTAGGAAAGCCACACACCTGTCTATATAAGTCCTTACAGCTCACAGTGCATGTCAGAGCAAATGAGGTCAAAGGAACTGCCTGAAGAGCTCAGAGACAGAACTGTGGCAAGGCACAGATCTGGCCAAGGTTACAAAAAAATTTCTGCTGCACTTAAGGTTCCTAAGAGCACAGTGGCCTCCATAATCCCTAAATGCAAGACGTTTGGGACGACCAGAACCCCTCCTAGAGCTGGCCGTCCGGCCAAACTGAGCTATCGGGGGAGAAGAGCCTTGGTGAGAGAGGTAAAGAAGAACCCAAAGATCACTGTGGCTGAGCTCCAGAGCTGCAGTCGGGAGATGGGAGAAAGTTGTAGAAAGTCAACCATCACTGCAGCCCTCCACCAGTCGGGGCTTTATGGCAGAGTGGCCCAACGGAAGCCTCTCCTCAGTGCAAGACACATGAAAGCCCGCATGGAGTTTGCTAAAAAACACCTGAAGGACTCCAAGATGGTGAGAAATAAGATTCTCTGGTCTGATGAGACCAAGATAGAACTTTTTGGCCTTTTTTCTAAGCTGTATGTGTGAAGAAAACCAGGCACTGCTCATCACCTGTCCAATACAGTCCCAACAGTGAAGCATGGTGGTGGCAGCATCATGCTGTGGGGGTGTTTTTCAGCTGCAGGGACAGGACGACTGGTTGCAATTGAGGGAAAGATGAATGCGGCCAAGTACAGGGATATCCTGGACGAAAACCTTCTCCAGAGTGCTCAGGACCTCAGACTGGGCTGAAGGTTTACCTTCCAACAAGACAATGACCCTAAGCACACAGCTAAAATAACCAAGGAGTGGCTTCACAACAACTCCGTGACTGTTCTTGAATGGCCCAGCCAGAGCCCTGACTTAAACCCAATTGAGCATCTCTGGAGACACCTAAAAATGGCTGTCCACCAACGTTTACCATCCAACCTGACAGAGTTGGAGAGGATCTGCAAGGAGGAATGGCAGAGGATCCCCAAATCCAGGTGTGAAAAACTTGTTGCATCTTTCCCAAAAAGACTCATGGCTGTATTAGGTCAAAAGGGTGCTTCTACTAAATACTGAGCAAAGGGTCTGAATACTGAGGACCATGTGATATTTCAATTTTTCTTTTTTGCTAAATTTTCAACAATTCTGTGTTTTTCTGTCAACATGGGGTGCTGTGTGTACATTAATAATGAAAAAAAAAAAAAAAAAAGAACTTAAATGATTTTAGCAAATGGCTGCAATATAACAGAGTGACAAATTTAAGGGGGTCTGAATACTTTCCGTACCAACTGTACAGTGCAATCAGCACACATCAACATACAAAGAAAGACATAAATGACCAGACAGTCCTGTTTACAAGTGTGCAAATTTGCCTAGTTACAATCAACAGCCAGATACACTCATGCTTTTTAAAGGAATTGCTATATTTCCTTGCAAGATCATCTGCTGCACCGTGTGGTCATGAGTGAGAGTTCATTAACACTTTTTCCTTTTTAGTTTCATATTAATGTTTAAACCTAAACTAGAACATTTTTCATTTAAGAGCTCATCTGTTCGTTTACTTTATTTAAAGTACAATTAAATTACAAGACGTTAGTCATCGTGAGTAACAGCTTGCAATGTGTCATGGTCCTCAGACGACCCCTGCAGATCCTCCATTGACTCAACAGTATTTTGTGTGGGATGACATGTTTTCTGAGCGTCAGTCCTGAGTTTCTCAAGGTCACTGTTACTTCAGGGATAAAAAAAAAAAAGTTGATGAATGTTATATAGTCATTCAAGAAAATCAGAGAAATGGTAAGAATATAGAGAACAAAGGTTTTCATATTTTAATATTGAATGTCTGGGTCTGACACAAGGGCAAATATAAATCAGTAAAGACGTAAAAAGTTTTGAAGACAAAGTTTTGACCTTCATATAACAAAAAGAAAGAGAAAGTACTCAGAAGTTTGAGGCTGATATGATTTTTGTTTGAAGTGTTTGAAAGAAGTCTCTTACAAAGGCTGCATTTATTTGATTAAAAACATTTAAAAATATTATTACAATTTAAAATAACTGTTTTCTATTTCAATATATTTTAGGATGTAATTTATTCTTGTGATGGCAAAGCTGAATTTTCAGCATCATTTCTCCAGTCTTCAGTGTCACATGATCCTTCAGAAATCATTCTAATATACTAGCGGGACGCTTGGCGCTCTTTTTTTTGTTGCTTTTTTCCCCCCATCACATATTTTAGTAATCATCATAAATTAGGTATCATTCAAATGCTTAAAAACTCAAAATTCATCCTGTGAAAATCATTTTGAAATCGGACATTGTGTTACCATTATACTTTAAATCATTTTAGCGGGATCCTCCCCCTAGTCGGCGGTGTCATGTTTCATATTACACATTTTTTTAACTATTTTTTCTAATCTTGACAAAACACATATCTCCAGAAAGGTCTAAGAATCAAGGTTCGATATTTAGCGACTGATTTGAGATAGAAGTGATACTGTGACAGAAATGTATTAATTTGTTACAGGACAACGCATTAAAAAAAAATGGAATGGAATGTGGCTGATATCCAGTGGCTATTTTTGGTATAGCGCCCTTAACAAAATCACATCTGAACTTAAATTTTTTTGATATCAACTTCAAATTTGGAACACAACTTGGGCAGCGTTTCCCAAAAGCATCGTAAGCTTAAGCTGATCATAGCTCCATTGGTGGCAATGGTTCTACGTTCAACTTAGGCTAACAACGCTTTTGGAAAACGCAGCCTTGGTTAGATATATGTATATATATATACTTTTTTACACTTTCATTTTTTGAAGTGCTTAACGGCAATAATCTCCTGAGTGTCTTCTTTAAAAAGAGACCAACCTTAGGTCTGTCTTCCAAAGCATTCGTGAATTACAACCATTTACGTTTGGATAGTGCATTTTTTTCTATGGTTAAAAAAGGAAGGTGATGTAAAAATTTAAGACAGTTTTAATATGACCTTCATATAACAAAGTAAGAAGTTTAAATCTGTTAAATTAGTTAAATAAAAAATGTATTTAATAAAAAACAGTCACAGGCACATATCACTACCCTTAAACACATATTTATGTTATAATTACATTGCAATCAAAGAGCAATTAAAAAGTTCCCAGTACACTTTCAGATCTTACTGACTTGTAAAGGTTATTTTTCTTACCTAAGAGGAATAAGGACAATCCCAGTGACAAGATTTAGCTGCTCCACTATCCAGACACGACTTGGAGAGTTCAGCTGAATGAGGGGACAGAACAATTAAAGGGTTAGTTCACCCAAAAAAGAAAATTATCCCATAATTTACTCATCATCAAGCCAACCAAGGTGTATATGACTTTCTACTTTCAGCCGAACACAATCAGTAAAACATTTCCTGGCTCTTCCAAGCTTTATAATGGGAGTGAATGGTACGATAGATTTTGAAGCCCAAAAATGCTCATCCATTCATCATAAAAGTAATCCATACGGCTCCAGGGGGTTAATAAAGGCCTTCTGAAGTTAAGCAATGTGTTTTTGTAAGAAAAATATCCATAAAAATACCCAATGCATGACGTAGGATGTACGTAAGCTTAGGTGAGATTAGGGCTGGGCAACAAACTGAAGCTCCTCCAACACTTCTCCTTAAAAATTTGTGACCGGTGTTTTGTTTTGCTCTATCCTCTGCGCTTCTGCGTTTGTCAATACATCATGCGTCGGGTCAGAGGTTACTCTTCTGCCGGAACTAGACTTGCATACGGCCGTTACCGGAAGCCAGTGATTATAGTTTATAAAGTTATAAATATTAATATTTTTCTTACAAAAATGCATCGCTTCTCTTCAAAAGGCCTGTATTAACCCCCTGGAGCCGTATGGATTACTTTTATGATAGATGGATGTGCTTTTTTTAGGCTTCAAAATCTTGAGCCCCATTCACTCCCATTTTAAAGCTTGGTTATATTTTTTAATATAACTCCGATTTTGTTTGGCTAAAAGAAGAAAGTCATACAGTACATAACTAGGATGGCTTGAGGGTGAGTAAATTATGGGATAATTTTCATTTCAGGGCGAACTAACCCTTTAATTCATCATTATTACACAACAACGTCAGTACTAACATTGAGAGGGGAAATATTGGTGTCTGAGCCAGTCTTGTAGATCCAGTTCATAGTTTTCTGTAGAATCACTGCCTGATGTGTCAGACGCTTTAAGTACTCTGAACTCTCTTGGGTCTTCTCGTGTGCTTCTCCGACCTATTAAAAACAGCATTTATTAAAATCTAGACTAGATTCAAGGCAAAACAAACTTGCTCATCAGTTTGGGCTTGTAACCATTCACCTGCTTCCTGTATATGCCATAACGCTCCTTTTCATGCCTCAGTGCAGCACGGAAATCTCCTTTACTTTCATGCACCTTCGCCAATAAGTGATGACTGTAGAGAGGGACAGGATCATGACAGTTTTGTAACACTTTCTATTTATGTACATATGAGTACTGTATCTACAACAAAGTGTCTTGTTTGTGTTTCTGTTCATTTTTCACCTTTGTGCCAGTTTGAGAGATGAGGGTCCCTGATATTTGGAGGTCAGGGCAAGGGCGTTCTCCAGGAACTTCAGGGCAAGATCACAGGCCATCATACTATGAAGCACAAGGCCTATTTTACTCTGTACAGGAGATGAATGCAAAGTATGCTTCAGTTAAAAATGCTTTAAAAGTAATTTGCGTATTTAGTACTTAAACATTTGCAAAGATATTCATGAGCATTAGTTATCATCAGTATTGGGGGAGATGCAAATAACAAACATTTTTAGGTTTAATTTTTTTTTGAATGTATAAGGGAATCTTGGGGTTGGTAAGTTTTTTTTAACATTTTTGAAAGTCTCTTATGCTCATCATTTATTTGTTAAAAAATACAGTAAAAAATAGTGATAAATATGTTAACAATTTAAAATAACTGTTTTCTATGTTACTATATTTTAAAATGTAATTTATTCCTGTGATGGAATATTCAGCATCATTACTCCAGTCTTCAGTGTCACATCATCCTTCAGAAATCATTCTAATATGCTGATTTTCTGTTCAAGAAACATTATTATCAATGTTGAAAACAGTTGTGCTGCTTAAAATTTTTGTGGAAACCATGATACATTTTTTCCCAGGATTCCTTGATAGAATGTAAAAGTAAAAATTTATTTGAAAAAGAAACCATTTGTCTTTACTGTTACTTTTGTTTAATTTAATGTGCACTTGCTGAACAAAAGTATTAATTTCTTTAAAAATAAAACAACTTTTGAACAATAGTGTATGTATATATAAATATCACAGAAATAAATTACATTTTAAAATATACTGAAAAAGATATATATATATTTTAAATGGTAATATTTCACAATATTACTGTTTTTACTGTACTTTTGATCAAATAAATGCAGCCTTGGTGAGCAGAAGAGACTTAAAAACCTTAAAAAATCTTATCGTCCCCCAACTTTTGAACAGTACATGCTAGTGAACTCCTGAAAGGTAAAAAAAAAAAATCTTTCAGCAGACATACACAATATAAAATAACAGAATATAGTGTTAAATCTCTTAAATATTATGGGAACATATACAAGAATTATAAAAATGTTGTTTAAAATAGTTGAAGAGCATGTCATACTGCAGGCCACTACTTGACATTTTTGTTTGTCTGTTTTCAATGTTCCTGTTATTCATTATTATCACATTGCTATAATTATAACTCACATCCAGTAAAGCCATCTCAGGGTGATCCTCTCCACACACAAGGAGCATCAGGTATCGGGCACGGTATAATAATCGCAGAGCTGTCACCGGCTGCCCCCCAGCAAAGCAATAAAGACCAAGGTGCTTCTACACAAAGAGGAAACAACTTTGTTTTTCACTTTCATATATTGACACCAGCATAACTGTATGATACTACAGTAAACATAGTTTTAATTTACACAAATACGATTACATACATATTCCTGTATAGTGTTGGGATGCTCAATTCCCAGAACTCTTTCACTGATCAGCACAGCCCTCTGCTGGTGACTGAGGGCCTGACAGCATAAAATACAAATTTTCTTTAAAAATGACATTTTTTAAAACTATTTATTCAGGTTCCGAGTCTTTAGTCTGTCATCTGTTATTTTAGAACATGTGATACCTCAGCATAGTCTCCGAGGATGTAGTGTAAGCGTCCCAATAGCCGCAGACATATGCTGACATCCTGATGCAGAGCCCCATAGACATTAGTGAAGAGACCCAGAGCCTGGCTTATTAACTCACAGCCCTCTTTCAGACAACCTAGTGATGCACAAATGCATATTAAAGACTAAAGATTGTTTGAATATTATTTTAGTTTTGATATACACTACCGTTTAAAGGTTTGGGGTCAGTAAGAGGATTTTTTTTTTTTAAAGAAATTAGTTAGTCATTAGTTTTTTTTAAAGAAATTAGTTAATCAACAAGGATTAACTAAATTGGTCAAAAGTGACAGTAAAACATGTTTAAAATGTTACAAAAGAGTTCTTGTTCAAATAAATGTTGTTCTTTTGCCATTTTGATTCACCAAAGAATCCTGAAAAAAAACAAATGTACAAAAATATTAATATTAATATTAAGCAGCACAACTGTTTTTAACATTGATGATAGTAAAAAATATGTTCCTTGAGCAGCAAATCAGCATATTAGAATGATTTCTGAAAGGTTTCATGTGACACTGAAGACTGTAGTAATGATGCTGAAAATTCAGCTTTGCCATCACTGCCATCATTTTAAAATATATTCAAATAGAAAATATTTGAACGATAGTTAACATGCTTATGTATATCAATTGTTGTTGTGTTTTTTATTTTTATTACTATTTTCTTTCGTATGTAAAGTGCCTTGGGAAGTTACCTTTAAAGGTTCTCTATAAAAATAAAGTTTATTATTATTATTATTATAATTGATAATAATAAATACTTTTATTTAGATTTTTGCTGATACATTCCAATAATTGTTGTCACTTAATAATAAAATTAAATAAAAATAATAAATAAAATAATATATATTTTTCAGCCTGATAAAGTTTATAATGTGTCCCCAGATTGAGAGCTACTTTGAATGCTCACCTTGCTGGACCTCAGACTGACCACAACGCAAGAGATGAAGAGCATCGTTAGCCCTAGGACTGATGTGCTTTACTACGGGGAAAATGTTAAGGATGTCCTCTTCAGTGAATACAGTTTTGTGCTCAGAATCAAAGTGATACTCTCTTAAAAGAATCTGAAGGAGAGATGAGGTAGTTATCAGAGTAAGGAAAAAGCACAATAACTGCCAAAAACGTATTAAATCATGTTAAGTACAATCTGATATACCTGAATGCCTGTTTTGATGGCAATCTCTCTGAGCAGGGTGATTCTCTGAAGCCTGCATTTGTCCACGGCCTCCTCCACACTTCCACTGCCAGAAGGAGATGAGATCCCACTCATATCAAATCACAGCACATAATCTATTTGTGTTCAGAGAACAGGTCACACTCACCAGGGCAGGCTGTAATGGTAGTACTCCTGGGCCTCAGTTTTGATGGCCACCCAAAGGTCACTCGGAGTGAGGTTGGACCAGACAGTCACGGTGCTGCCCACACACGCACGACTCCGCCTTCTCCGACTCCTGCGCCTAGAAGCTAACTTGTCGTTTTGCTGAATGACTCCAGCATCAGCAAAAGAGCTCAGGAAGCAGTTGAGGAAATGGCTGACGGAGGCTGACAGGGCAGATGGTTCCACTGCCTGGGGCAGAGACAGATGATTAAGGATACAAGAATAAGTTTTGTCAAAAGTGTCATAATATACAGTATTATACAAACCCGATTCCAAAAAAGTTGGGACACTGTACAAATTGTGAATAAAAAAGGAATGCAATAATTTACAAATATCATAAACTTATATTTTATTCACAATAGAATATAGATAACATAACAAATGTTGAAAGTGAGACATTTTGAAACGTCATGCCAAATATTGGCTCATTTTGGATTTCATGAGAGCTACACATTCCAAAAAAGTTGGAACAGGTAGCAATAAGAGGCTGGAAAAGTTAAATGTACATATAAGGAACAGCTGGAGGACCAATTTGCACCCTATTAGGTCAATTGGCAACATGATTGGGTATAAAAAGAGCCTCTCTGAAGTTAAGATGGGCAGAGGATCACCAATTCCCCCAATGCTGCGGCGAAAAATATTGGAGCAATATCAGAAAGGAGTTTCTCAGAGAAAAATTGCAAAGAGTTTGAAGTTATCATCATCTACAGTGCATAATATCATCCAAAGATTCAGAGAATCTGGAACAATCTCTGTGCGTAAGGATCAAGGCCGGAAAACCATACTGGATGCCTGTGATCTTCGGGCCCTTAGACGGCACTGCATCACATACAAGAATGCTACTATAATGGAAATCACAACATGGGCTCAGGAATACTTCCAGAAAACATTGTCGGTGAACACAATCCACTGTGCCATTCGCCGTTGTGGCAAAGTGGAAAACTGTTCTGTGGTCAGATGATTCAAAATTTGAAGTTCTTTTTGGAAAACTGGGACGCCGTGTCATCCGGACTAAAGAGGACAAGGACAACCCAAGTTGTTATCAGTGCTCAATTCAGAAGCCTGCATCTCTGATGGTATGGGGTTGCATGAGTGCGTGTGGTATGGGCAGCTTACACCATCAATGCTGAAAGGTATATCCAAGTTCTAGAACAACATATGCTCCCATCCAGATGTCGTCTCTTTCAGGGAAGACCTTGCATTTTCCAACATGACAATGCCAGACCACACTGCATCAATTAAATCATGGCTGCGTAGAAGAAGGATCTGGGTACTGAAATGGCCAGCCTGCAGTCCAGATCTTTCACCCATAGAAAACATTTGGCGCATCATAAAGAGGAAGATGCGACAAAGAAGACCTAAGACAGTTGAGCAACTAGAAGCCTGTATTAGACAAGAATGGGACAACATTCCTATTCCTAAACTTGAGCAACTTGTTTCCTCGGTCCCCAGACGTTTGCAGACTGTTATAAAAAGAAGAGGGGATGCCACACAGTGGTGAACATGGCCTTGTCCCAACTTTTTTGAGATGTGTTGATGCCATGAAATTTAAAATCATCTTATTTTTCCCTTAAAATGATGATTTTCTCAGTTTAAACATTTGATATGTCATCTGTGTTGTATTCTGAATAAAATATTGAAATTTGAAACTTCCACATCATTGCATTCCTTTTTTATTCACAATTTGTACAGTGTCCCAATTTTTTTGGAATCAGGTTTGTATTAGTGATATCCTTCTGAGTATTATAAATACCATAAGCAATTTCTGGACACTCACCAAAAGATATGTCTTAAATAGATGTTTTGCACATCTAGTAATCAGCTCACAGAGTGCAATTCTCTGAAAGAGGTTAAAAAATAGTTACTTTTTCACATTTCATCATTGTATAATGCAGGCAGGAGTGTCATCTTATTAGTTCTCATTTTAAGATCAAGATGAATTAGTCTAGTGGTACAATTTTCATTATTATTATATCATTAATTTATTACTATATTTAATCGTATTATATTTAAATGATAATATATTTTTGACTTATTGATTTATTTTACACTACTGTTCAAAAGTTTGGAGTTAGTGCAATTTTATTATTTACTTATAATACTTAGTAAAAATAAATCAATCAGCACAATTGTTTTCAACATTGATAATAATAAGAAATACTTGGCACCAAATCAACGTTTTAGAATGATTTCTGATGGATCCTGTGACATTTAATAATATTTCACAATACAAAATATTTTTAAAAGGTAGTGTACATATGTATATGTATAGATATACTGTAAGCCTATGTGAATATAAGTTGCATTCAGAATTGAACTGTAAGAAAAATCTGTAAACAAAGAACCATTATCACAGCTGAGCAGAGGAAAGGTGGATCTAAATGCAGCAAACGAATCATTTGCGAACCATTGCGAATCATTTGTTTCGAACCAGTGATTCGGTGCATGCATCAAACTGTGATTTCAGTAAATGAGGCTTTGATGCGTCATAACTGTTTCTAAAACGTTTCAAAATTTCAGTGGTGGTGATGATCACTGTGAGGTACATAAACAACATTTAAATGACAACAATGTACTAAAAATGTAAAAGTTTTTACTTTGAGTTTTTTGTGTACAGAAGACAACGTTGTCAAAACGATCACCATTCACACGGATCCGCAAAAACAACTAAAAACGGTGTATTGCCAGGTCAGTAGTTGGCGATGTCACTTTGTAAAGAAACACTTCACGCCTATATGAACACGTAATAAGCATGTGCATGATGTCACTGGTTTCACAAATTCACGTTTTTGCAGTTTACACGGAGATGATAATGGTATCGCTTTCAAAAACTTGCACTTTGAAACTTGTTTTTAAAAGTTTGTGTTTCCAGACCCCCATAACACTGTTGTCGTGTAAATGAATGGCCTAAACACATAAAACGTTTTCTGTTTTTAGTTGAAAATGGTGTTGTGTAAATTCTCCTTAATGACACATTTGTAGGCCTATGGTTTTTTGTCTATTTGTAGACATTTGTAATGACACATTTGTAGACCTATAATAATAAAAATGTACAGTTTTAGTTAAAAATCTCTTATTGGCCTGATTAACTACCATGAAACAAAATTTCATAAAACACATATTATACAAACTTTATTTAATCATATTAGATGATTTGCATTTAATAGATTACGCTTTCAATAAAACATTTGAAATTGGATTGTAAAAGGTGTTTTTATGCATTTACTTTATTTATTTTATTTTTATTGCATTTACACCATTTTGACAAGAAGGTGTCACCAGTGTGTTGCATTTATAATATAATGTATTTATAATATATATACACAGGCTAATTAGAACTAAACAAGACACAGGTGAAAACCATAAGTAACTATAGCAACTAACAAAGAAAACAGGAAGTAACACACAGGCTACATCCTAAAACTTAAAAATGCTGCCTTCGGAGAATACATTCCAAGGTTGGAAGGCATTAAGGCATGTCAAATTACAATGTTAGCTTAACTTCCTGTCTCCTGAGATACCTTCATCTGATTGATTTTTGAAGGCATCATAGATGTATCCTTCCCTGCCTTTGATATCCTACAATCCCATGCTTTCCATTCTGTGTCAGTTGAAGCTAGAAAAATAAAAATGGTGTCTGAAAGTTGTGGATGGTGGTCAGTTTGTGTGTAAATGCGTTTTTTTATCAACGCTTTCTGCTTCTGATGTAATTTCTAGCGGGAAATTACTATTGTAGTAATTAAATATTTTTTAATTAGTTTTCACCAAAGCTTGATATATTTTGCTGTAGATCATTAAACTGTTACGTTGCCTCAGAATTCTATCTTAAATCAGTTTCGTGAGGTACCTTTGTGTGCAAACGCTGCCTGCGAAGTCATTACCATTACAAGTTTTCGAACGCAGCCACAGAAATACAAGTACAAACAAACTCCAAAAATTCAAGGAACCAACAGAAACCAAATGTGACAGGCATGAGTAAAATACACACTCACATAGACATGATCAAGCCTTTCTTTCTGAGGTATCTTCTCAATATACTCCAGCATAGCACCCATGTAGCGAATGTTAATGCCGTGCTGATGCAGAGCCTCTGTTAGTGTGATGCCATCCATAGGCATTGATGTGTGTTCCAGGCAACTCTTCATCTACAAACACATACAGTTAAAGAGATGTGATTTTTCCCATTCTGCTTGGGGTTTCACAAGGAAAGACATCAAGGATAACCTTTTTTATCTGTGCAATCCTTATAAAAAGCAACTTACAAATGCAGGGATTTGATTGGAAATGAGGAAGATTGCAGCATCCTTTAACTGCTGTTTCTCTTTCTGGATATCTTCTGCACTTTCCTTGGGGAAACGTACACCTGATAAAAGAACAAATATATTAGTAATGTTCATATATAGCCATACACATATTTTTTAATATTGTCTGCTCATGTTTACAGCGAAAGAGCTGCAAGGTAAAAACAGAACCGGTCCAAAAAGTTAACAACACACCTGCACAGAAGACGTTAGGGTTGAGATGCATGTCAGAAGTATTCCTGAGGGAGGAGAAGATATGCTTTATTGAAGAACTCTGCTGGGTGTTATTCACAGACACAGTTTTAAGGGAAAGGTGCTCTGCATCCTGGCCTGGGAGTGTGACAGTAGTTAAGGGAAGCTGAGGTGTAGTAGTTTGAACACTGTTCAGTGCAGATTTGCTGACAGATTTCTCTGTCATGCTCAGTAATTTGAGAGACAGTTTCCATAAATATTTGGTATCGGTGGCATTCATATAAAAAGATAATTTAGCTCAAAACCTAACAGCAGGTTAATATTTGTACCATGATATAGAGCTTTTTTCATGCTGTTCATTTCATTTATTTTTACTGTTGTAATCACTATACACTAAATGATGCGTATCTTCATAATAGAATGTTTTGTTAAACTAATTATTTACACTTAATTATAATAAAAACACTAAAATAATTTAATATGAACAAAGAATATTAGAATATTTTTAAGAATCATATTTCACCTCAAAATCAAAAGAAAAATAAATTACGCCTGTTTTTAGGACCATTAAGATTTTGCATCTTGTTTTCATAGAAATTAAGACATTAAGACAAAATTCTTAATCTGTAATGCAGCAGGGCATAGTAATTTTAAGTTTATTTTAATTGTATATTTATTTTATTTATTTATATCATATTCTCAATTATGGTTCTCATTAGATTCACATTACTGAGATAATTTTTTACTTTATTACAGCTTTGTATTAAAAATATATTTTTATATTTTAAATTGTATTTAAATATTTTTTAAAACAATTATTTTGTATAAAAGCGTCATCATATATATTTATATGTATAAAATCCTTCCATAATATGGTAAAGAGAATTGAGGTAGACATGTATAAAGTAATCTGGAAATGCAAAAAAGTTTTTATTATCTTAAAAAATAGACTTCATTATCTGTATATAAAATAATATTTCTTGTTTTTTTGGTTTGATTTTGGGGTGAAATATGACATTCTTGACAGGCTGTGTATTAATCATAAGACAGATAAATATAATTACCGGTGCTCCACAAAGGCATCAATAAGTTCCTGTCTCAGGCAGACCAGGCGATGAGGATGTAGCCTTGGGAAACCAAGTTGTTGACACACAGGATTTAAATCATCTCCTTCCACAGGAAGGAAGTTGAGGTCGGGTGGGAAGGTAAAAAGTAGATCCAGGATGTAGTGCCGACCATCATTACCCACAATGCCCTTATGCTCCACAGAGGAGCACAACTCTACTGCTGTATCATCTTTGTTTAGCACTAGGTGGCGCTGCACTCTCAGCTTCTTACTGGGTTTGTCAAGCAGCTCTAGATACCTTCACAGAGTTTGAAATGTTTGAAATCATACATATATTGTTTATGTAATTTCTGACACATTCTTCAGCTTAAAGACCAGTTCAAACCAATAACCTTAAAGATAACTATAACGATAACTATATTAACGTCCACACCAACACATGATAATGCTCTGTTTATCATAACCGCGTGCTGCAGTTGCCGTCTGCTGCTTTAAATGCTCATTTAAAGCATGATGGATTCTGATTGGCTGTCCATGTTTTTATCGTTCATCAGCTGGAAAAAAACGTTGTTCCGAAAATGATTCTTCTGTTTCGTTATTATAGTTGTGGTGTGAACTTCCCTATTCTCGTAGAATTAGAAAAATTATTAAAACTTTATAGTTAGCGTTATCATTATAGTTATCATCTTTGGTGGGAACAGGCCTTAAAGAGTTAGTTCACCCAAAAATGAAAATTATTCCATAATTTTCTCACCCTCAAGCCATCCTAGGTGTATATGACTGTCTTTTTTCAGCCAAACTCAATTAGAGTTATATTAAAAAAATATCCTGGCTCTTTCTCAAGCTTTATAATGGGAGAGAATGGTACCCTAGATTTTGAAGCCCAAAAAAGCACATCCATCCATCATAAAAGTAATCCATTGGGCTCCAATCCTGGTCTAGAGGGTTAATAAAGGCCTTTTTGTAAGAAACACCTCAAATATTATAACTTTATAAACTATGATCAATAGCTTCTGGCAACAGCTGTACACATCGACAACATGTATGTTAGACCCTATACCAACTAAGCTATTGAAAGAGATGCTTCCAGAGGTCATAGATCCTCTTCTTAATATCGTTAATTCATCTTTATCACTAGGATACGTACCAAAAACTTTTAAGTTGGCTATTATTAAACCTCTTATTAAAAAACCACAACTTGATCCTAGAAAATTAGTCAATTACAGGCCAATCTCAAATCTCACTTTTCTGTCAAAAATACTAGAAAAGGCAGTATCATCACAACTATGTTCCTTTTTAGAAAGAAATAGTATCTATGAGGATTTCCAGTCAGGATTTAGACCATACCATAGTACTGAAACTGCTCTCATTAGAGTTACTAATGATTTGCTCTTATCATCAGATCGTGGTTGTATCTCTCTATTAGTGTTACTGGATCTTAGTGCTGCATTTGACACTATTGATCATAATATTCTTTTAAATAGACTCGAAAATTATGTCGGCATTAGTGGAATTGCATTGTCATGGTTCAAATCATACTTATCTGACCGTTATCAGTTTGTAGAAGTAAATGAAGAGAGGTCATATCGATCACAAGTTGAATATGGAGTACCGCAAGGCTCGGTACTAGGACCATTGCTTTTCAATCTGTACATGCTACCCTTAGGAGATATCATCAGGAAGCATGGTGTTAGTTTTCACTGTTACGCTGATGATACTCAGCTCTATATTTCTTCGCGCCCTGACGAAACTTACCAATTCACAAAATTAACGGAATGCATAGCTGATATAAAAAATTGGATGACCAGTAATTTCCTACTACTAAATTCAGAAAAAACAGATATTCTAATTTTTGGACCAAAAACTTCCTCACGTAATAACCTAGAATACTGTCTAACACTTGATGGCTGCTCTGTTAAGTCTTCGTCGTCAGTTAGGAACCTGGGTGTGCTCTTTGATACCAATCTTTCATTTGAAGGCCATGTTTCTAGCATCTGTAAAACCGCATTCTTCCATCTTAAAAATATATCTAAATTACGACATATGCTCTCGATGACAAATGCAGAACAGTTAGTTCATGCGTTCATGACCTCAAGGCTAGATTACTGTAACGCTCTACTAGGTGGTTGTTCTGCTCGCCTGATAAATAAACTACAGCTCGTACAAAATGCAGCAGCTAGAGTTCTTACTAGAACTAGGAAATATGACCATATCAGCCCGGTTCTGTCAACACTGCATTGGCTTCCTGTTAAACATTGTATAGATTTTAAAATCTTGCTAATTACCTACAAAGCACTAAATGGTTTAGCTCCCCAGTACCTGAGCGAGCTCTTAATGCATTATAGTCCTTTGCGTCTATTACGATCTCAGAATTCAGGCCAGCTAATAATACCTAGAATATCAAAATCAACTGCAGGTGGTAGATCCTTCTCCTATTTGGCACCTAAACTCTGGAACAATCTTCCTAGCATTGTTCGGGAAGCAGACACACTCTGTCAGTTTAAATCTAAACTAAAAACGCATCTCTTTAACCTGGCATACACATAACACATTATCAATTTATTTTTTCAAATCCGTTAAAGGATTATTAGGCTGCATAAATTAGGTCAGCCGGAACCGGGAACACTTCCAATAACACCAGATGTACTCGTTACATCAGAAGAAGAATGGCATCTACGCTAATATTAGTCTTTCTGTTTATCCCAAGGTTTACCGTAGTCAGCCGGATCCGGGCCGTATCCGGGTGAGATCGAGGACCTGCACCATGACACAACCACAACACAGCCCTGAAGTATCTGCAGAGATTGAGTCAACTAGATCATCCACTATGAAGGCCTCATCAACATGACAACCAGTGGCACATCTCCTCAACAACCGTCCATACCGGTGTGATGAATACGATCCTCAACTGGATGGAACTGAATTAAACACTTTAAATGTTGCGATCATATCTGACTTATGATAGCAGCCTGAGTCGTAACAAAGCACTGTTCGCCAGAGGAGAACTGGCCCCCCGACTAAGCCTGGTTTCTCCCAAGGTTTTTTCTCCATTTTAACACCGGTTTGCCACCTGATGTCACCTGTTGGAGTTTGGGTTCCTTGCCGCTGTCGCCTTTGGCTTGCTTAATTGGGGACACTTGACAATTGACATTTGATATTCAACAGTGCTTTGATCTGCCTGCATTGACACTATTCCTTACGAGCTGCTGTGCAGCCAAAATAATGTACCAGTTATCACTGTAAAGCTGCTTTGACACAATCTACATTGTAAAAAGCGCTATATAAATAATGGTGACTTGACTTGACTTGACATCGATTTGTGGCGGAAGAGTAACCTCTGACCTCTGACCCATGACCCAGTACGCATGACGTACTGACGAACGCGGAAGCGCAGAGGATAGAGCAAAACAAACACCAGTCATGAATTAGGAGTGTAAAATGAGAAGAGAAAATGTTGGAGGATTTCGATATACGAGAAGAGGAGCCTGAGTTTGTTGCACAGCCCTACTAGTATGAACTGCGAGAGGCATCTAAGCTTGCGCTACTCCTACATCATATGTCGGGTTAGAGGTCACTCTTACGCCGGAACTAGACTCGTCACTACTGGAAGCCAGTGATTCTAGTTTATAAAGTTATAAATATGGAGATTTTTTTTTTTTTTTTTTTTTACAAAAAACAATTGCTTTGCTTCAGAAGGCCTTTATTAACCCCCTGGAATCGTATGGATTACTTTTATGATGGATGGATGTGCTTTTTTGGGTTTCAAAATTTATGGTACCATTCACTCATATTATAAAGCTTGGAAGAGTCAGGATATTTTTTAATATAACTCTGATTGTGTTTGGCTGAAAGAAGAAAATCATATACACCTAGGATGGCTTGAGGGTGAGTAAATTATGGGATAGTTTTCATTTTTGGGTGAACTAACCCTTTAAAAATGATGCTTTTACCTGTCATCAGACACAACCGTCTTGCCAAAGTCAGTGGAGCCATAGACAACACTCTGTGCTTGGTCACGGTCAAGAATTCCTGGCACGATAGTTTGGGCAGTGACACGGTAGCCACGGTAATCGATCACTACAGTGCCAATCAGATAGAGGCCTTCTTGATCCACTGCCCAATAAGCCCTCACTCCATTCAGGTCAAGAACAGGGGCAGCATGGGCCGCAGCCTCCCCTCCCAGATCTCTGTATTGGTCCCGCACATCAAAGCCAAAACTGAAGAAAATGTTGTTCCAGATGAACATCTGCTGTCGTGGTTCTTCACTAGGGTTGATAGGCATCACGTTACCATCCACCACTGCCATGGCTCCTCTAGTGGCAGTGCTGACAAAATCACTGTTAGCCTGATAAAGTCAGTAAAAGGTCATCATCAGAAACAGCCTTCCCATTTTAAGTAAATGATTTGGTTTCTAGAGAAGAAAAAGTACTTTGTGGATCTGTAAAAGCCATTCTTGGTTTTAAATTGAACACATATGCCAATAATTGGTAAAGATACCTTAAAAACAGCTCTGTCCCTCATCAGACGATCAGTCACGTTTTTTCTCGGAAGCTCCCTTGTGGTCTGAAGTTCTTCATTCCAGTCCCGGGCCTTTGTTCAACACAGAGGAATGAATAAAAAACTACTTGTTTAACTGGCTTGTGTGCTGACTTTCAACCTGTTTACCTGAACAGGCACATGTTCTTCATAACCCAGGCGGAAGATGACATCCTCGGCTCGAACACAGTCCATTGTATGGTCAAGTGCTGGAGCAGTCCAGCTGAACACCTGGAAGGGTGTGGCAATCCTTTCAAAGGGGTGTGTGGACCCTCTAAAATAAGAGAGAAGTTTCCACGTACTCTGTTACATTTACAAGAAAAAAAAAATCATATTTTGTACTCTTATCATTGTATTTAAAAAACTAAAGTATATTTTGCAGGTTAACACGATTTAAAAGTTTCCTTTAAATACATAAATAAACAAATAGTTACTTCTTTATTATTTTTTTTATTTAAAACAGACAGTATGTTTACATACACAACTTCAACTTAAGTATGTTTTAGCTAGATATTTTGACTATTAATTTCATAATTATACCATTAAAATAATTGAATATAAACAAATCGTGTGGGTGAATGTCACAAACTTGTCAAGAACATGTTTCAGATTCTATTTTACTTTAAAATCAAAAGAAAAAAATGGCCTGAACAAAATTAAGCCTATTTTGTAAGACCATTAAGATTTTTTGCATCTTGACATTGCACATTTTCCTTCCAAATTCTCAGTTCTGTAATCTGTCAGGAAATACATTTATTTATTTTTTATTCCAACTTATGATTATCATTAGATTCTCATATTTTCACTGCTGTGAAAAAGTAATGTTTTACTGTTTTACAGTTAAAAATTTGCTATTAAAAAAATATTTTTTATTTAAAATCATATTTATATTTTAATTTGTATTTACATTTTTTTTAAATATTTATTTTGTATTATCAAAATCTGTTAAAAGCAGGGCAACCACTATGATGCAAAAAACACTTCATATATACAGTATATATTTATTCATTCATTAACCATTTCAGTCGTATCTGACTCTTGGTGATTCTATTGAACATCTCTCGCCATATGCGAGAGACTGTCCATGAATTTTCTTGGCGAAGATTTTTTCTGTGATACTTCGTCAAGTCTTTCCCCAACCTCCCCATTCCATGGCTTGAGACTCACACACACACACACACACACACACATTTGTTTTTGTGAATTGTGGGGACATTCCATAGGTGTAATGGTTTTTATACTGTACAAACCGTATTTTCTATCGCCCTACACTACCCTTACCCCTAAACCTACCCATCACAGAAAACTGTGCACATTTTTACTTTCTCAAAAAACCTCATTCTGTATGATTTATAAGCCTTTTGAAAAATGGGGACATGGGGTAATGTCCTCTTGTCACCCTCTCTTTGTAATACCTATTTGTGTCCTGATATGTTACAAAAATGCACACACACACACACACACACAGGTTTGTTTTGCTATCAAAGTGAGGACATTCCATAGGCGTAATGGTTTTTATACTGTACAAACCGTATTTTCTATCCCCCTACACTACCCCTAAACCTACCCATCACAGAAAACATTCTACATTTTTACATTTTTAATAAAACATTGTTTAGTATGTTTTTAAAGCTATTTTAAATATGAGGACTAATGAAATGACTCATGTTTACATCGTAATACCAGTGTAATACCTGTCATTATACAAATTTGTGTCCTCATAAATCACAAAAATGCGTGCATACACACCCCTACGGACAATTTAGCGACAGTATATATATTGAGTACAGTTTGTTTTATTCTTTTCACTCTAAGTAACTGTCATACCTCCTTTTCAACAAGGCACTGAAGTTCTTCTTAAAAACTGGACTGATATGTCCCAGGAGATCCAGCAGAGCATGACTGAGGACACTAGGATTGGCTGGCTTTGGATTAAAGCTGTAAGTCGTAGACCTAAATGAAACAATTAAAAAAACAAAAAAAAATTCTATGTATTTGTCTTTATGATAGGGCAAGGGCAATTTGGAGGACAACTGTAAATTGTAACTCACTGATTTATGTAGAATCCACGAGTCGATGCTGTGATACTGAAGTGTCTGTCTTCCATGGTCACCACATTGAGATACATGAGGTCTCCATGCATCTTTCTGTTTCCAGGAGGAGGATTCCAGCTACTCATGGTCAGAACCTTCAAGCACTCTGAGGACTGTATAAAAGACAGACAATTAAATATTATCATATGCTATGTTCATCTAGCACATTTTTATTGCCATACCCTGATAGCATATAATCATTGAAACAATATTGAGTCAGTGTTTATGTGTCAACACAAATTGCAGTGAATTAACGTTACCAAGTGATGTTGCTTTTGAGATTTCAACAAAAAAAAAAAATCAATGATAATATCATTGAATCAACATTATAAAGTGATGTTAGTTCAATATCACGTTTGCACCCACATTTAATGTTGAAACATTGGTCAGATTTCAACAAAAAAATCAATGGTAATGCTATTGAATCAACATTATGATTGATTCTATGTTGAATTGATTCTATGCTGAATCAATATTGGTAATGTCAGTGAATCAACGTTACACTGTGATGTTGATTCTACATCACTGCTGTTGAATCAATATTGAAATGAACAAAAATAATTATTAGTAATATAATTTGATCAATATTAATGTGATGTTGATTTTGAAAATACAACTGAAATGTCAACATAATGTTGAGATCTGATTCAAGTTAATGTTGAAACATTAATATTTCAGCTACACTTCAGTGGTACCTTAACAAATTTCTGACCATTTTAAAGTTTGGGGAAAACCTTTTAAAACTAAAATGACACCTTTTCAGCAGTTGAGTCACTTTATTTTATTTGACAGTTTAACACAATCAATGACAAAGACACAGAAAATACCATTCTTTAAGAGTGGGACAAAAAAGACAACCTTTAAAAACAACATTACTTTCATAAGTCTTATGTCATCATAAATACAAGTGGTCCAATGGCTCAAATTTTCAAAATCTGTCTTACATCAGACTACTGCCTCTTTTCCTTTGGGTTCTCTGAAATCTGAAAAAGAAAGCATGATGTCAATTAAGAACAAGTCAATTCAGTTGTCATACATAGTTACATTCAAGAATGTTAACATGCTAAACACAACATAATTCACTTTTTATAAATTGCTAAACACAGTTTATTTCCAGCCCTAATTAAACACACCTGAAGCAGCTAATCAAGGTCATTAGGATCAATGAAAACTTCCAGGCAGGTGTGTTGGAGCTAAACTCCTCATGAAGAGGAATAAACACCTCTAAACTATGGGCCTGTTTACACCTGGTCACTTCATACATTTTCTCTGATCGGATAGTTATCCGATCGTGAAAAGACAAGGTCTAAATGCCTACTGAAACGTATTTGAGAAGGATTTAAATCCGATCGCTCAAACCACTTCAGGAGGTGGTCTGGGATGCATTCTAGACTAAACTGGACAAGTCTAAATGCACCTGGTTGTTGAAACCACATATGTAAATTTTCTCCTCCAAAAAATACTAAAAAATAAATGTGTGAGAGCGTGTTATAGACTAAATAACATGTTATAGCCAGATATGACACCACTACTGCATCGCTGCATAAGTCAACATGCAAACTGCCACAAATGAAACAGAAAGTAAGACGTAAATGCTCAACACACAATTATCTTAATTAAAAGTAATGAGACTAAGGCCCAGTTTCACAGACAGGGCTTAGCCTAAGCCTTACTTCAATTAAGATATTAAGTAGCTTTTATAAACATACACTAGAAAAATCATTACTGGTGTGTATCTTGAGACAAAACAATGGCACTGACATATTTTAAGATATATCTCAGTACAAGTTGCTTTCAGTTACACACAGCTCAAACATGCATTTTAGTCTAGGACTAGCTTAAGCCTTGTCTGTGAAACCAGGATTAAATTATCTTACCAGTGCTGTTGCCGCACTCTCTCCTATTGCGGTCTTTGATTTTGAAATTAGCTGATGGACAATAAAATGCAGTTCATATTTGTTGCTTTCGGTGATGTGAACTCTTAAATCTGTATATAGAGCAGGAATTGCAGATCTGTTTTGCGGAGACACATTTATGTGGCCAAGTGTAAATGGAATAGTTATTTTATGTAGACCTTAATCCATTTAAATATCACAAAATAGCCATGTCAGTCACTCTCTCAAACACAAGGTGTAGTTTTTTGTGATTGTGTTTCAGTGGGAACAGGCTAAAGTGAATAGATATCAGTTATATTTCTCAAATTTAATACAGATTCAGGAATATGAATGATTACCTGATTAATCAGTAGCCAGGGAGCAGGAGTTAATGCACAGGATAGCATCAAATCCCAGGTGATAATCCCATCGACCTCAACTCAATGTGTAATCAATATCAGAATTATCAGGAGGGCGCTTCTCATTTTTTTTAATTGTCCATCGTCATCTGCCTTTATCCCTATTACAGGAAAGAAGGCAAGGTGCTCTGCAAGCAATGAGTAATAGATGCAATATGTGGGCTACGTGTATGACATTCTTGCTCACGTTGTTGGAACTTTAATCATAAAATTTCGAATAAATATTACTAAAGCAAGATGCGCACACTTTTTAAGAATTAAAAAAAAATGGATGGTTCATTCAAACACTTTAATAACTTTTTAAATAAATATATCTTAGTTTCAGTAACAATAAATCAAATGCAAATAACAAGCACAAAAGAACATAGAAATAATAAGAAAGATCTGGGTTCCCACTCTTTTTCAGTGATCATTTTCCAGGACTTTTCCAGGACATTTTCAATTTTACTATGGCAGGAATAAAAAAAAGGCAAGGATCACGCCCTAAAGTAATATATTGCTTTATATAAGTCTTTAAAAGGCGTACAGTTTATTGCCATGACTTAATTATAAAATCAGTTTTTAATATGAGCTCTTAATCATACATTATGACTATGGAAGCTTGTTTCTGCCACAGAATAAAAAATAAAGTTAATTGCGATTTTTATCTCGCTATTCTGACTTTTCTCGCAATTGCGAGTTTATTTTATTTTTTAGAATTTTAATGTTTAATGTTTTGTTTAACTATTTGAAAGTAAAAATATTAGTCAAAGACAAAGTCGATGAACAACAAAGACACCCATAACATGTAATAAAATATGTGGCAGATCTATTAGTTTGCATTTACACAATGCACACATCTATTTTGACATTAGAATTTTCTGTCCAGTCCAATGCTGGTTATCACCATGTCAATCAATACAATTTTGGATTCAATCCCGCATTTAAATAAGTTAGTCATTCCCAAAACTTTGCAGTGTGCATACTTAGCAGCATGAAAAACTTTTTTTTCAAATTGTTATATACAGATTTTCCCTTTTTAATCACTGCAGCGCAAACTCACAATGTTCTGCACTGTTGTGAAAACACCTGTTATAATCAATGAAGCTGGCTACACTGCACAATTAATCTCTTATTGATCTTATATCGCATCAAAATTATTAGTTAGAAAGTTACTGAATTAGGTAGCTGCTTACCAATTAACATTTGCTGCATACATTTGAGCAGTTAATAGCATTAGCTAACTGCTGCAAGTGGCAACGCAAGACTAAACATCATTATTGAAAATACTACTCTCACGTCAAAACTCAGCATTCCTGAACATCACACTTTCTGCAACTAACGGTAATTGTTTTTGGCCAGTGATAAACTCTTTGTTCTCAGCTAAAGAAAAACTTTAAAAAAAAAAATAAAATAAAATAAAATTTTCAAGGACAACAATAAGATTTTCCAGGACATTTTACATTTTCTCTAATTTTCCATGTGTTTTCCAGGACTGAAAAGTTTGTCATTAATTTTCCAGGTTTTCAAGGTTTTCCAGGACATGTAGGAACCCACAATTGTTTGAAACCCAGAGAAGTCAGTTGATTCAACACACAAGACTTCTGTATAGGATGCACCTGTGTTTTCTCTCTTATAAGGAAGCATCAATTAGACTGAGAAGTAAGCATGCAGATCCAAAATGGGTGTTTACCAATCAGTGCACATTTTCAAACTACAACTGGTGTTTTTCAATCATTTTTCAATAGACTTGCTAAAATCATGAGGGCCCACTCCTAAACCATGCCCCCAGTAGATTAGAGCAAATCAGATAAAGCAATTGAAAATGCCCATCATGAACTGATATGGCCCACTGATTGAGAAACACAAACTAGTGCTCTGCAGAGATACATACCTGCATGATCTTGTGGTCATCAACTACAAGTCATTGTTAGTTCAATGTCACTGTCTCCACTCATGTGTACTCTCGACTTTCATCAAAATTTCAATGCTGATCCAACATACATTAAACATTAAAAACTCAACAATGTATCAATGTCACCATGCTATCTGGGTACTGTCAAATTTCCTCAAATCCTACCTTCCCAAAATTTGTATGAGGTTGCAGGGGTACCAGCAGACATTCCTTAGAGCCTGGAAGAATGTGATGTGGAGGGCTGCAGCTGATGTGCTTCAACCCGTCACCTCTTCGCTTAGGTTTGCTGCTCTCTGGGAATTAAATTAAATGATTGTGAAGCCACCATAGCTGTATTGCACTGAGACTCACAATATGGATGTGTCTTCATAATAGATTTTCAATCAAATATTATCTCAACACATGCATTTATATGCACTGTACTTTATATGCTCTGTGTACAACCCGAATTCGAAAACTAAAAGACTTTCAAAATTTTACAATTTTATGCACAAAATGAGCTCATTTCAAATTTGATGCCTGCTACAGGTCTCAAAAAAGTTGGCACAGGGGCAAAAAATGGCTGAAAAAGCAAGACATTTTGAAAAGATTTAGCTGGAAGAACATCTAGCAACTAATTAAGTTAGGTGATAATTTATATTAGCTATAAAAGGGATGTCTCAGAGAGGCAGAGTCTCTCAGAAGTAAAGATTGGTAGAGGCTCTCCAATCTGTGAAAGAGTGTGTAAAAATATTGTGGAATACTTTAAAAACAATGTTCCTCAATGTCAAATTGCAAAGGCTTTTCAAATCTCATCCTCTACAGAGCATAACATCATCAAAAGATTCAGAGAAACCGTGCGTAAGGGATAAGGACAAAGACCTTTTTTGGATGCCCGGGGTCTTTGGGCCCTCGGACAATACTGCATCACTCATCTGCATGATTGTGTCAATGACATTAATAAATGGGCCCAGGAATACTTCCAAAAAAAAAAAACACTGTCGGTAAACACAATCCGCCGTGCCATCTGCAGATGCTAACTAAAGCTCTATCACACAAAAAGGAAGCCATATGTGAACATGGTCCAGAAGCGCCGTCGTGTCCTGTGGGACAAGGCTCATTTAAAACAGACTGTTTCAAAGTGGAAAAGTGTTCTACGTCAGTAATTAGTCCAAATTTGACATTCTTGTTGGAAATCACGGATGCCGTGTCCTCTGGGCTAAAGAGGAGGGAGACCTTCCAACGTGTCATCAGCGTTCAGTTCAAAAGCTAGCATCTCTGATGGTATGGGGGAGCATTAGTGCATACGGTATGGGCAGCTTGCATGTTTTGGAAGGCACTATGAATGCTGAGAGGTATATAAAGGTTTTAGAGCATCATTAAATGAAAAATACATCAAAGACGACCACGAACTCTTCAGCAGCTGGAAACCTATATCAGGCAAGAATGGGACCAAATTCCAACACTAAAACTCCAGAAACCCATAACCTTGATGCCCAGACGTCTTCAAACTGTTTTGAAAAGAAGAGATGCTACACCATGGTAAACATGCCCCCATCCAAAATATTTTGAGACCTGTAGCAGGCATCAAATTTGAAATGAAAATAAAATTTCTCAGTTTAAACATTTGTTATGTTATCTATGTTCTATTGTGAATAAAATATTGGCTCATGTGATTTGAATGTCTTTTAGTTTTCATTTTATTCAAATTTAAAAAAACGTCCCAACTTTTCCGGAAATCGGGTTGTATTATTTATAGGTCTCATGAGGTCTACTGTACAAGTTTATCTTATCTTAACTTCTAAGCCTGCTATCTTACCATATGTATTTTATCCTAAGACTGGTATCTTACCTTCCATATGATCTTCTGTGACAAAGCTGAGAAATGATGGTGAGCTGCCCTCCACTCCATTATAGCCATCAGTAAGGTCTAGGCTCTTTAAAAGGTCTCTGATGTGGCGTAAATGGATACGCACTTCTCGAACAGTGTACGGCTCTTTGGCATAATGAAAAGGGGAGCAGTAAGTTTGTTACTGGTATATACGTATGTCTAAAATGTAAGATTTCAACCAGTTTACTATTAGGGAAGTTTCCAGTGTAAGCTTCATTGATCAACTATGATTGTGATTTAGTCCGGTAAATTTTTGGGGCTTACCTTCCACAACCCGCAAAACAGAGCCCTCCTGAAGACCTGGTATGGATCTAAGGTGGGTAAAGTTGTCAAGAGTGACTCCATTCAGCTGCAGGGAGAAGCAGGTACGCCGACAGGTCTCCTCCTGGTCCATCAACACTTGCTTAATTTCGTGCACCATCGCTAAAGGTGACACCTTGAGTTCAATATAGATATAGATAGATAGACAGACAGACAAACATTAGATAGATAGATAGATAGATAGATAGATAGATAGATAGATAGATAGATAGATAGATAGATAGATAGATAGATAGATAGATAGATAAATAGATAGACAGACTGATTGATTGATTGATTGATTGATTTTACCTGGAAGTCAGTGGGTTCTGTTCCAGGAACCTGGATCTTCACCGTGAACCCTGCATCCTCAGCTGGGTCCATGTCAGGAACAGCAGGAAGTGCTTGTTTTTTGCTGTCACCCTCAACCTGTTCTGTCCTGCTGTCTGCTGGGGTGTCTAGCACATGGCCACTGGTCATGGTGTCAGGGCTGGGTGCTTGTATTTTGGAAAACAGAAGAATATAAATCACAAGTAAATAACCAATAAGGTACAAAAGAGTTTGGAATGTACATTGTTACATTCACAATTTTTTTATCAGCACTACAACACAAATACCTGACAGAATTAGGGGCTGCACTGCTGTTTTTTATTTATAACCATTATTATTATTATTAATTTATTTATAATTATTATTTAGACTAATAATTATTTTCATGTTATGTCTGACCAATATTAAAATTCTATGCTACTTTGTCTAAATAAATTAAAGTAAAATACTAAAAACTAAAACCTGTTGTGTTAAATGCTGCAAAAGAATTTAGGCATCACAACATCATGGTGTACAGTTTGAAAAATGGATATTCATTTTGAGATTTGCTAATGATTACATTATTATTTAATTATTAGTGTTAGATTAAACTTAACTGAGCATTAGATGGCGGCATTGTTAAAAGTGGGGAATATGCGCATGCACAATTAAATATCCAATATATGATACCAATAATAAAGAAAAAATCAGTGTGGTACCAGTATATTGTGCATCCCTAGACAGAATACACACCTGTAAAGTTCGGAGTGGCCAGGAACAGTTTATCAATCACAAAAAGCGTGAAGCGTTCAGTCTGATCTTCTTTTTGTTCTACCTGTGTCACAGCGAGGGTTGTCTGCTCAGAGTCCCGCAGTGATAACCCTGTGCTCTGCTTTAGTGCTTCCAGGTCCCACTGCATCTGTTCTACTTCTGTCTTTTTCCATATCAAATCCTGATCCATCTGTGATAGGCTTTGCTCCATCTCCCCTATCTCATGCTCCACCAGCCCAAAGCTAATCTCTGTAATGACTGGTTGCTCTACATGAGATATTTTCTTCTCCATACAAAGAAGAAGCTCTGCAGTTGTAGTAGCTTTCTCATCAGCATGCTGTCTTGTTATAATATCCATCTCTAGTGTCTCAGAAGTCTGTGGATGTTGCTCTGAGTCTGGTTTTTCCAGTGCATCTGGGTCTTCAAAGTCATCCAGTTGTGCTAAGAGTTCCAAAGTTTGTGCTTTCCTTTGCATCTTTAGAAGTAAAGGATCTGCAGTAGGAATGCCATATGCAGGTTGCATCTTCATTGCATCGTTTGGACAATGTTCATTCAGTAATTTCTCATCTTGATCCTCTTCTGTGTGTATCACAATTACTCCAAATTGCTCCTTAGGTTTCTCGTGTTTGATGTATTGCTCTGTTTGAGTCCAACCATCTTCTCTCTGACTGATGTCAACGTCACTTTGTGAGGCATTTAGAGAAGATGCAGCAAGCACAGGAATGCTAACTGGACCAGAAACTGAAGTTTGACTATCTGCAAATAGTCCAGTCCCATGACCGAGGAGAGGTTTACAAGTGTCTGCTCCACGTCCATGAGTGCATATTCGATTTTGAGCAGCAGGTATTTTGTATAGGGATGACAGAAGGGGCCATTCATCCTCTATGGAGCATAATTGATTTGTGCATACAATGTTTGTGCTTGGCGGCCCCAACAGCTCTCTATTCCTCTCTCCTCCATTTCGCAGATTGCTTCTGGCATCTTGTGATTGCCCACTTGTTGAGAACAAGAGCTCCAAAGGCTGAATTGACTCCCCTCTGACCCGAAGGTTGCTGCTAAGCACGATGTCCGGGAACAGGAGATGATCTTGGTCCAGAACAGGAGAGGCCAGCAGGTCATTTGAAGACCTTGAAGGAGACAGACTTTCTATATCACTACTTTCCAGGGATAGCAGCAGCAGAGACTGCTCCTCAGTCTGGCGCCCGACTCCCTTGGTGTTAATAATCTCGGACACCTTGCGGCAACAATAAAATATGTTCCCCATGTTGTCCATTTGATTACCAAAAAGCAAAAGAACTGTAGTATTGGACTCCAACAAACAAGGCCCACTGTGAGTCAGCTAATAAGATTTTAAAATGACCTTGGCAGCTGAAAAACCTTGCTTTGTTGGTAAATCTGTAAGACAAGCCTGACAGACAGTTGACATACTCAATTACCAAGTCTGGCACCTGGCCTGTGTATCTCTGCAATAGCTGAAACATGTTCTGATCTATAGACAGTAAAGACATTCTATTTTTTCCATGCCAGAAATTATCAAAAGGATGATTTATACATAGATTAACTGATTGACTAGATTATTATATCTGCTATATATTTATGTATATAACAGTAGAAGACACTGCATAGATTAAAATAAAATTGTTTCCCTGCCAATGTTTCGATAAATCTGTAACTAATGCATTAATAAGTCATATTAAACATGCAGACATATCCTCACAAGTTCTATTCCTTCATAAATGTGCCTGTTGTCCATAAATCTCTATAGAACCACAGGAAAGCAGCACAGCTTGCTCCAAGCAGAGATGTCCCTCTCTCAAACAAAACGCAACACAAATGTATAGTGTCTTTTCTCTGTCCTTCATTCTGTGTCTCATGAACCCCTTCATCTCCCCCTCACACACATTCATTCTCGGGGGGAGGAGTCTCGATGGAGTTCCCTGCATCCCATTCTTCTTCCAGATAGATCGCAACTCATTTCTTAATTTTCACTAAAGAAGAAAAAAGCACATGACATGACTTCCTGAATCCATGCCAATGCATACATACGCTCAGAAGTCTTCTATGTTCTCTGCGTGCTTGTGAAGTGCGTTTCTCGGTCGTGCACCTCTCTGCTGTCCCCTTTGAATCAGCTGCTGGCTCGAGCGGTTGCTGCTATGACAGAGTGCTGCAGTACCAGCGGAATGTGCAGGACCTGCTTTGAAAAGCTACAATAGTCGGAGAAGTGGAAGGACTACAGACATTAAGAATACTAAACGAACAGAAGAAGTAAGCGTCATTATTGTTCTAAGCTTGTCGATCTTCTCCTTATCTGTCTTCTGTTTGTCTTCTCCAATGCAAGCATATTTGCGGTTAGAATCGCACCTTTACTCGATGCGCATGCGCACTCGCTACTAAGTTTTGCTGAACTATTCTTTTCGATTCGTATGCAGAATATATGGTGTATTCAGGGCCCAACGCCCATATGGTTTTATTTGTGCATTTCTTAAAAAAGGTCTTTAAAACCATGCAGATACCCTGCAATTTGGAGGAATCAAAATAAATACATTTAAATAAATTTCACAGAACTAAAAAGTATATTTTAAATGAATATGTTTGAGGTCATTAAGCTCCCTAGGTGACTCTACTAATATTGCAGTATTTGTATTAAAATGATACAAAATGTTCTTTAATGTCTAAACAGAAAATCGCTTTCAAAATACTGATTATTGTGGATAGGGCTACTGAATATGCTTGACACAATGTGCCACAGGTTACTTGCCCTTAGTTTTGAAAATAGCTTAATTTGATGATCATTACAATGTTCTTTACACAAATGTAAACCATTTTATTTGTTTTTCTCTTCATTTGATCAAAATTATGACATTACATTATCACTCACTAGCCCTAAACCATAACTAATACTTAACTGGATTAAAATATAGATTCATATATTACACTTAGAAAAAAAAAAATTATATATATATATATATACCTCTTTCCATGGTGAGACTCTGGTGAGTTTTTTATAATTTGTGCTTATACAATCTATGTCACAACCTAGACATGTCATTTCTGTAACAAACTGTAAAGAAATTGTTTTATAATTTTATAATTGTAATAATTAATTTTACAATGAATTCCTATCCTATCTGTTTGGTAACCATGGAATTTCACTTAGAAAATGGAACTTTTTCAAATCAAGTCAAGAATTAATTTTCTATAATACAGCACCAGAAAAAAAAAAAAAAAAAAAAAAAAGACTGCTGCTGTATTTAACACATGTATGGTAATGCGATTATTTTGTCAACACCGTAAGATTCCTTGATACTTTTTTTTTTTTTTTTTCAGTTTTGTAGCCTTTTTCCCCCAACTTTCAGAAAACTTTATAAACATAATGTAACATATATATTTATAAATAGGACAAACTGAACAAAATAACACCAAAATGAACATTTTTGTATTATTTAATAAATAAACCATGATTCACTTCATACATGTTCAATACATCATAAAGCTCTTTCCCAATAGACCTCAGCAGATTCACAGCAGCGCCATCTTTGATTTTTAATGGGAATGAAAGCGAGGTTGTGAGGGATAGACCTACATCTCTTGAGTAGGTTGTACTGTTATTTAATGTTTAATGTGTTTTTGGATTGTTATACTGACGAAACACTGCAAAAATATCTTTCCAAGAAATTTCAATAGACAAAAAACTCCAGACAACATGAGCTGTGGAAAATTGCAAGGGATCTAGGAGCTTTATACAGCTTTTTACAACGGATGCCATTGAAAACATGGCAAGTCTATCTATCGCTACTCTGAATAAGGTCTATAGCGACAGAGAGAACAAAAACACAAAAGTGTGATCAGAATAATTCACTTCATTGACACAAATAATTACTGCATGGAAAGTAAATACTTGTTTATATGGTGTTCTGGATTCAACAATGAAGACTAATTTTCCAAAATCTTCATATCCAGCCTTTACATGTTCCGGAAGTAAAAATCCCATTCATTTTCTCCATAGGGGAATGGATTTTGAACGATAACTTTTAAAGACTAACCTACTGTGATCTGCAAGTTTGTTAAATGATGGTATATGCTTCTGTTGAAGCCACCAGTATGCAATTTCAACACATTTTTTTAATAATTGTGTTCAACAGCAGAATTCCAGGGGAAAAACTACATTACCCATGATTCTGCAGAGAAATCAGAGAAGAACACACACGGCACACCCACTCCCATGAAGCCCCACAAATGATGTAGAGTCAGCTTCCCTACACTTTCAAAGTACTTAAATATTTGTATTAGTGCTGTCAAATTTAGCGCGTTAATGCATGTGGTTAATTTTTTCAATTTAATGCATTAAAAATATTTAAAGCAATTAACGCAGCATCTGTTTTTTTTCGTCATAATTTGGCTAGCATTAGATTATATGATCACACTTTTATTCACACTTTTAAAGTCTCAGCAGCCTAATAAACCAGTTGTTGTGATGTCTGTCATTAATGTTAATCAAAGAACAAAGGTAACAGAGAAATTGTAGCTTTAATAAGTATTAATCTATTTTTAATTTATAATTTATGGACTGTACAGTGTTTGATAACTTTATTAAATTTCTGTATATTTCCTACCTGTCAGACAGGTAAGAAAGCCACAGGTAAACATGACATTTATTATAATGTGTTTATTTTATTAGTTTTTTATTTGTTTAGTTAATGTTAACAGAATGTTACAAGTCACCCTAGAAGTAAATATGTGGTTAAAAATATGTGCTAGTAAAATTTAATCAAATACATAACACAATTCATAAAACCATCTATCCATAAAACAAATGTGAAGATTGTTTTAAGTTCACTTAAATTAAGTTACTTTTAAAGCCTAATAAATGTTGAAATTGATAGCTTTCAGTTATATACTTTGATGTTGAATGTCTATAATTAATGTTTAAAAAAAATATATCAGTAGCAGTATTAGTATCAGTGACACTGGCCTTCATTCATAAAAAGATGGCATTAAACAAATATTTAAAATATACTGTCTTTAAGTTGTTTCTACATTAATTTTGAGAATAACTGTGAAATTATTACAATATGAAGATATTAAAAACTCCAATGTTTTTAATCGCGATTAATTACAGAAAAAATGTGCGATTAATTAGTTTTTTTAATTGACTGACAGCACTAATTTGTATGCATAATATGCTACATTCTATGTACAGCTATATAATTAAAGTCTTTAAATCAATAGTTTTATATTTCTCCATCATGTAATTTTGATTGTTATTTGTCACTTCATGGGATTGTAGTTCTTTCCCTCATTAAGCTGTGAAGTACAGTCTTGTACCTTTATCTTTTTGTCAAATTTTTCAGACTTTTTTGCTTCAAATAAAAGTTTGTAATGTTGTGATTCGCATTGTAACTGGTTGGTTTGGTTCATGACTCATAACTCCTAAACAAAGACTTTTTAAAAATCCTATAGGAAAAATGAATTGGAAAAATACCTCTGGGACAAAGGCTGCTGAAAAAAGGGATGGGTACTGTTGCACTCTATAACTCTGTTGTCTCTGGTCCAATGTCTTCTCTCAGTGGTCGGTCCCTGAATCTACCTATTGGGGCTTCTGACATTCTTGAAAGGCCACCTTCACTCCAGTGACTTCCAAGTGACCTGTGCAAGGGGAGGAGCCTATGTCTGAAAGGATAAAGGAAAAGGGCGGGGTCAGGCATAGAGCGGGGCTCCTCGGGCCCAAACACCCTTTCGCGGGGAACGCACTCCCTCACTCTCTCCGATCTCCGCATCCTTCCTGAAGCTCGGCTTTGACGTGTGCTTTCTGCCATCACTGGAGATGTCCACGGAGAATTTGCAGTCCATTCTGATTCCTATGAACAGGTAAAAGAATGAGACTGTTTCATGTGTCAGATTATGAGTAGATCCAACAATAGTGCCTCCTACCTGCACGGCACCTCCTTCATCATCTTCTTCTTCGTCATCTTCCTCATAGTCTTCTGTCTGGTGATACAATCGAAAGTGTGCTGAATGGAGTTGGAAAGAGAGTTGAGCGGCCACATCAGTCTGCTTGCGGAGGTCACGACTCAGCGTTGTAATCTTATGACTGCGCCGTTTAAGCTCATCCAGGAACCGCCGCTCTTCATCTCGAAGTCGAACCTGCAGTGCACTTGCAAGTGCCCCTTTTTTCCGTAGCTCTGCCCGTAGCTCCACCATCGCACTTTCCTGCTCAGCCAAATGCTGCTCTGTCTCCAGTAATCGTGCCTGCAGCAGCTCTTCCTCCAACTCGATATCTATAATAACACATAGTTGAGGGAACATGTGGAAATGGCTGGAATTTTGTGATATTTTATACTCACCTTCTCGGCTTCTTACTGGTGGTCTTTCACTTAGATCACAACTCAGCTCTGTAGAGACAAACAGAGAGGTGGAAGTTAACAGACATGAGATTAACAATGTAAAGTAGCTTTTAGTCCTGGGGTTTTTGAAGCCAAAGACCCCCAAACGTGACAATTCCAATTCCTACAATTTCATCTATGAAAATGTGGGGAAAAAATAACTATTCCTAAAATTAAAGGGTTAGTTCACCCAAAAATGAAAATAATGTAATTTATTACTCACCCTCATGTCGTTCTACACCCGTAAATCAGTTGTTCATCTTCGGAACATAAATTAAGATATTTTTGATGAAATCCGATGGCTCAGTGAGGCCTCTATTCCCAGCAAGTTAATTTACACTTTCAATGCCCGGAAAGCTACTAAAAACATATTTAAAATAGTTCATGTGAGTACAGTGGTTCAACTTTAATATTATAAAGTGACGAGAATACTTTTTGTGCGCCAAAAAATCTAAATAATGACTTTTCAACAATAATTAGTGATGAGCGATTTCAAAACACTGTTTCGAACCTTTTGTTTCGAATCAGCGTTTTTTTGGGTGAACTAACCCTTTAAATAATTGGCCATTATATTTTCTCTTTTGGATTTTATATTTTACACTAAAAAATAAATGCATAAGATATTTTAACAATAAAAATATGATCTTAAACATATTTCATTAAAGTCTTATATATATTAGCTTTGAAAGCCCCCCAAGATACTGTAAAATACTGTTTTTACAAAAAAAATTGTTAGAACTGTTGTGTTTACAGACAATTCAAAACAAAAAAAGTCTGATTTAAGCATACATTAAATTTTTTAAATGAATGAAAAACTTCAAAAATGAAAATCCTGTCATCATTTAGTTACTCGCCCTCATGTCATTGCAAAATTGTATGAATTTCCTTCTTTTGTGATCCACCGAAGAAGAAAGGTCATACAGGTTTGGGACAACATGATGGTGAGTAAACAATGACAAAATTTTCATTTTGGGGTGAACTATCCCTTTAAAGGTTCACTCAAAAATGAAAATTCTGTCATCATTTACTCACCCATTTCTTTCTTCTGCTGAACACAAAAGAAGATATTTTGAAGAATGTCGGTAACCAAACAGTTGATGGGCCTCACTGATTCAACTTGATATTCAAAAATGTTTTTGATCTGCCTGCATTGACACCATTCTATGCGACTTGAACTGAGCTCGATGATGACATCACCGTTTTCTCCAGAGCTACTGTATAGATAAATGAACTAAATTAATAACTAATGATTCTTACAATGAAATGAATCAATACTTACTTAAGCTGGACAATGACACCATTTTCTTCTAGAGCTGCTGTGCAGCCAAAATTATTTTCCAGTTATCACTGTAAAGCTGTTTTGACACAATCTGCATTGTAAAAAGCGCTATATAAATAAAGGTGACTTGACTTGACTTCCATAGTATAGAAAAAAATTACTAAGGAAGTCAGTGGCGCCCATCAACTGTTTGGTTACTGGCATTCTTCAAAATATCTTCTTTTGTGTGCAGAAGAAAGAAATTCATTCAGGTTTGGAACAACTTAAGGGTGATGGCATAATTTTCATTTTGGGGTGAACTATCCCTTTAAGGCACTTTTTAAGATTATTAAACTAATATAATATTCTTTTTAAAGCTGCTTTGAAATAATATGTAAAGTAAAAAGTGCTTTACAAATAAAACTTACTTGACTATTTTGACTTAAAACTGTTTCATTTACAAAACTGCACTTTCTTAATAAATCATAGTTAATAAACTGCAAAGTACTAAGTTTTATGATTTAAATATCTGAGTTCAGAATGGAGAATATACAGTGAGCTTGAGGTTGACAGACCATTGCATCGTTTCTTCAGGTTGCGTATCTCTAGCCGTAGACCGGTCAGGAGGATCCGATGTTCCTGCTGCAAAAATGCTACATTACGCTCAACACTCTCCACCTGTTGGGCAAGTGTGGATCTATCCATAGAATGCTCCCAGATGTTGGCAGTTAACAGCACCTTTTTGCAAAGAAAGTAAAAACATTCTTCATAAAAAGTTGTAAAGCATGAACCAAACCCAAACAGTATGAGATGAATCACATTATTACAAACAATTGATTTCAAGCAGAAAATTATTTGAAAATCTGACAAAAAGACAACTTAACGACAGTAATGAGGGAAAGAACTACAATCGTGAAGCAGTGCAAATGAAAATTGAGAAATATAAAACTACTGATTTAAAGATCTTTTTTGTCTATAGAAACTATATTTTAGGTTTATTGCAAAATATGTATATAATCCATACAAATATTTAATTAGTATGAGAGTATATGGGAAACTGGCTCTACATCATTCGCAGTGCTTCTGACACTTGGTCATTTGGTTCTCTGCTGGACAGTTCTTTGCAGAATCATGGGTAATGTGGTTTTTCCACAGAGGATTCCACTGTTGAACATGATTATTTAGAAAATATATTTAAAAGTTAATTTATTTAAAAGTTGGTTATTGCAGGCTGACTATTGATTAACAACCACAGCTCACATTAGGTCTGTCTTTAAATGTTTATAAGTTATTGTTTAAAATTAATTCCCCTGTGGAGAAAATTAATTGTATTTTTACTTACAGAACCTGACTGTTGCACTCTGTTCTGTTAAGTAAAAACGGTTCTTCCGGTTCACATGGACTTTAACAAACTTCTGTTCAGTGAAATATTTTGTTTGACAAATGTGTGTGTGCTATGTCTCTTTAAAATAAATGCAACTTGGATTAAGCTGTTTTGATAGAGTGCAAAGATATACATTTTTAAGTGTGACTAAAGTTTTCAAAATACTTTTTGTGGCCACTGTATGCACCAACAACATTTCGGTCAATGGCTCCCTATTATTCTGGATCGTAAAATGGCTCTTTTGTTGCAAACTGCAGCATCAGCAGATTTAAAATCAGCATTATGTCATTGGTACATCCGGGAATTTCTGACCCAGGAAATGCGTAACGACGATAGGCGTATGTAAACATCGCAATCTATCGTCTTTAAGGCGAACAAATGTTAGCAAACCAAGTATTTTTCTTCATAAAAAGCACACAATCCTCCGGTCGACGTCTTAATTAATCCGTTTGTATATTATATGTACGTTTTATGCCGTTTCCACGATTTCAACAATAACTACACACCCATCAACCTTCGCTCCTTGATCCTTGGAATATGTCAGCAAATTATTATTAACTAAATAAATACGATGCACTGATTATTGACAGCTGATTCCGCTAAAACGTATGATAATACCGTGAATGTTACGTTTTCATCACGGCGCTGACGATCTTGACTCTTTATTTAAACTACACTACGATTAAATCCATCAATACGATGTTTTAAAACCACTGCACCACGTTTCAAAGTCAGTCGTCTTAAGGACCTAAACATGCAGGTGGCACATCTACTCAATGATACTTACGATTTGACTGAGTAGATGAATGATGCAGGACACCTCCAGTGCAAAGCATCGCCACCAAAACAGTGCGTCAGGGACACGAAAGGGTTAGTTAGCCATCTGCCATATACATCCCTACATATCATTCATTTAGCCAATGAAGGGACTGAAGTGACAAGAAGTTTCATCAGTTTTATAGTGCACTGACTACGAGCGTTTGCTCAAAGTTGATATACCAGGTTTTAAAAAAATATATTTATTTCATTTTATTTCGATTTAAATCAGTACAAAAACACAAGGATTCAGTTTTAGTTCTGCTAGTTTATCACATTGAATATTTGCTTTGTAAACTAACAAACTGTTTTCCTGTTATGTTCTTCATTATTTTGCAAATGTGTTATGATTTCACCCATATGGTGTAACTAAGGTTTATAGCAGGTGTTAACACTTAAAGGCACAATATGTTTAAGATTTTCTAAAAACCACTGGAACAATTTGCGTACTTAGATTTTCTCAAATATTTCCAACAATGTTTAAATACAGAGAAATTTGTTTTTTTAACCAGTGTATTGCCGTAACATTGCGTCGCCTGTTAATGACATCATATCCACGTTTACCCTCAATTTCCGTTTTTACTTTTGAAGAAACCATGAAAACACCAAAGATGCTTTAATATGTGTTTTATTAGATAGGTGAGCAACTGTTTGGATACCTGTATTGACAGAAAACTAATTATTGTTACATAGCTCAACACAGTTAGTCTTATTGTTTGAATCTCTTGTTTTCTTGATTTATTGTGAGTAACATGTTTGTACCATGCCTCAGAGACAACACTATTTTGTCAAATGGCTAACATAGCAAAATCAGAGAAAGCTTTATTTGTAGTAACAATAATACAGCATTTTCTCCACTATACAATATATTTTTAAATTAATTGCATGACATTTAGCAACACAAGTCATCCAGCTTTTATTAATATTATATTCTAATATCAATCTAGCTTACTGTAGTGTGCAACAAGCCCCTCATACCAGCCACCAACCGAACGCATAGGGTAATGTTATAACTTTTAGTTTTAACACACTCAAACATATTTTTATTCTGATTGTTTTGACCAAGTTAAACAGCTCTGCGTTACCCCACAATTTTATTTAACTTTACATTAACTTTAAATGTAACTTTAATTGTAAATAAACATAAAGAACAAAACGAAAGGAGTGGCAGTGGCCGACTGCTGCGTATAGGCATGATAAAAGCTCCAGAGCTCCTCCGCGGGACTCAAGACCGGTGTTTCGCGCAAGTGTCTCTCATTAGCATTCGCTCCTCCGGCCTCATTCCGCTCTCACGGCTCTCGGCTCTGCCCTGCTTCATGCCATAGTAACGCTAATATAACTTTAATACATTATCTCATCCATACACGATTTCTGCCCGAGTGCCATTGGATTGCTTTCCATCGGCTGTGGAGACGACAACTCTCATGATTCCACGCTCATTCACGGCATCAAAACCAAACACAGACACACTACACAACACCCTCTATTCGGGCACTATATAGGGCCCCCTGTGCCCACCTACCACAGCCCTGGCAGGGTTAAATGAGGTTATAAGGCCCTGTAACCCCAGGCTGTACACGTGAGGCCGGGTGCCAATGTAACTTGTGCAGGTCAAACAAATAACTATCTGACCTGATTTGCTTCACGAATATTCAGTGGCTTTACCATAAGAGGAGAGAAAACACTCACTAGACTGCTTTGGTTCAGTCCGGTGAGAGGCTCTCATCTCGGGAGAGAATTTCGCAGTTACTGTATATCCAGTTATATTCCTACAGCTGACATCATTAAAACAAATTAATGCAATCATCTTCATTGAGAAGCCAGCATGACATAATTAAGATCAAAGGCTATTTATTATTATAAGTTCCAAACACATTCTTAATAACATCATAAGCAAAAATCCTATATATAGCCATGGAATTATACAGGACTAACTGTAACAAGAGAGTTAGGATACACACAGGGAGTGTTTTCTCTACATTTAATTAAATGAGCTTGAATGTTAAAATCCTCGTGTTGTTGCACACACACACACTGAGTGAAAATGTTTGCATTGCAATTTTGTCCTCTAAATTTATAAAACCCTGGAAGAATGTATCTCAGTTGTCTTCTTAAGTGTGAAGAGCTCAAATGTGCAGAAATGCTAGAAATATATTTATTTATAACAGTATATACTTTAAGCTTCGTCATTATTAGCTGTAGCTTGATGCTTACAAGTTTAAGCATTTAAAAAAAATTACAGCAGGCAGCCCCAAGAAAATGTAATGCTGCCCTCTAGTGGGCTGGGCCACTACTTATCAACCGCTCCGCTTCTTTTTTCAGCCGTAAAGCTGATCAGTAATTTCATGGCTGCAAAACTGACGGCTTTTCACTTTCATCATCAGCAGAACTGACTCCAGAAAGGTCAATGATGACATCATTAATGATCTTAATTAGAGTTTATTTGGCACCATGAATCTGGAAATATTTGTGCTTGATAATCTTTGTGTGACAAACTAAAATGCGTTTTACGTAACTGAAATGATCTTTGTCCACCATAGTATAACTAAACAACTAAAACTAAATAAATATCACACAAAAGCTGAAAAGGAAAATACTTCCAGACAGGGTCTTTTATCCATTGTTAGACAACAAACATGTTGAATGAAAGGTCACAAAAATAGTTGGAAATTTTTCAAATTTAAATTTGTTTTCTTTGACTATTTTCTCATTTTGCTTTGTTGACTATTTGTTCAGATTTACATACACATTCATTCTTTTGTGGGATGCAGCCCTGACAGGGCTTGATGGTCCCACTTAAAACTGTTTTGTCTGCCATCTGAGGAAGTGTCAGGTCTAACTTAAAAACATGACATGTTGTGATTTGAGTAAACATTGGCTTCAGGCCATTTGTGGTAAAGTAACTTCTGTGGGTGCTGATCAGTTTTTCAAGCAGTGACATGGTGATGGTACTTATTTGCTTTCACTGTCTTTTTAGCAGAACTTGATTTCACCAAGTGCAACATGTTCCTCGATCAACATCTTTGTTGATCCTGGGACAACATTCCAATCAACCAGATTTTAAGGGACAAGTTTACAGTTTCTGTCAAGTTTAGGCTTACAATCAGGATTTTAGGGATAAGTTATGGGTAGGGTTTGGTTTTGGGGTAGGGATATGGTTTTTCAGACAGGAATGTTGTTCTAGGATCAACAAAATATGTTGACCCATGAACGTTTCTAACTCTTCAAAATCAGCAAAACTGGCATCTTCACTCATTTAAGTATCGGTTTGCTGTTTGAAGAGTCCGCAACAAAATGTAGGTGCCAAATCTTCGTTGCCTTCTGCCAGCTGTTCTCCCTTTCTTCTACCTGGTGCTCCATCCGGGCTCAACCGATCTGTGCATCTGTCAAAATCCTTTGGAAATCAGTCACTCAATTCCTGTGTGATATTCTTATGGTTACCCTAGAATGCCTTTACAATGCCTTTTAACTAACCAAAACCAGGAGTTGCCCTTTCTGCATAATTACATTTAAAATTAAGGTTTAATCAAACTTTAGTCTACTTGTTTATTATTTAACAATGAAACATTTATGAAACATTTAGAAGAATAAGAACAGAACCAAGAATTTGAAACATAATAGTTTAAGTTGATAAATGTTCCAGAAAAAAAAAATAAGAAAAAAGTCCTTATATACATTTGATGCTTTATACATGCAATAAATTAATAAAAAATAATTAATATATATGTATAAACAAAGATTTGTGTTGTTGTTATTTTGTAGAACTAGGTGTCCAACTTTGAAATATGATATAAAAGTGTCCCAGTTTGCCAGCAAGGCTCAGAAAGTTTGTGTGGAAGCACTTTAATATTTTTTATTTAATATTTCCTTTTTTTTATCTGTATAGTGTAGTGAGATGTTTTAACAATTTAAAATCTTCTGTGAGAGGCTATGGCATTTTGAAGACAGTGACAGAATGATCAGAATGTGTCAGACATTATATTTTTAGCTAGATTATTGTTATCTGTGTTAGTGTTTTTTTTTTTTTTGAGTTGGACTTTTAGTTAGTTTTGCACTGTTCTCACTTCAGTTTTCTGTGTTTTCTTTGTTCATGCTTTGTTCTTCTGTTGCCATGTTTTTTGATTTGCTCTCATGTGTTCCACCTGTGTCTTGTTAATTGTCTTGTTTAGTCCCAGGTTGTGTTCAAAATCGCCCCCATACCCATTTACTAGTCCACTAATATAGTTCACTTGAAGGAGAGAATGAAGACGAGTGAGTGAATTAAAGGTGCGTTTACGCCATATCGTAATTACTGTAACTACAAGATTCTGGCTCGTAAAAAATGTGCCCGCACCCATTCCGCACCAAACATACAAGTCAACCTAGCTATCCAAAATCTTTGTCTGCAATTTAATAATAAATGACCTATTTCTTTTGCTATTGCTTTTGACCACTAGGTATCAGTATTTAGTCAGAGGCCTCCCATGGCTGTAGCTAGCAGATGATTTATTATGCAAATGTAACTTTAAATGTAAAAAATACAGTACAGTAATCAAATATTCATATTCATACATTCTTAAACAAAACCAATTGTTTAGTCAAAAATTCAAGAATGTCCATATTTTAAAGCTCTTTCTAACTTGTACTCGGCCTTAAAATAACAGTTCTTGTAATTGTTAACTATAGTATTTGTTACAATAAGGATATAATTACAGGTAAGACCTTTTTTTTCTTTCTTTCTTTTTATAGCATTTGTTATGAAAAATAGCAGCACAGTTAGAAAATATAGCTACAACATGCCACAGCTGTAATATAAATCTTGAGTGGAAAAAAACTGTTCCCTTAACACATTATCTATTATAAATTCTACAACTAGTCAAAATTTGCCACAATAAATACGATAGAACATGATAAATTATAGTAAATGTGGTCTTCATGAGTTTAAAAAGCTTGCAGGATGATGTTTTCCCCTCTTTTCATCAGTCATTTTAGTGGCTGTTTTAGATCATGTTCGACTTTCTCCGTAGCGTTTTACTATCCTCAATAGAATCCAAATGGGTCGCACATTTTATCCTCAGCGTCGCATAGGAACAGCTTGTGCAAATCTTAACACTTTTGGAGCGCGCTGGTGAACGCGTGCCACTCATGCAAAATGTAACAATTGGGCTTCAGTCACAATATTGCGCGGACAATTGATCGGTTCAGTTCGTACAGCTTATAAAAGCTCCGAACGCGCGATGTATACAATTAATAGTCTGATGATTCTACGTTTCGGTGTGGGCGTTCAGAGTACCGGCAACATGCGAGAAGTGCGTACCGGCCCACTTCGAGCACTGACTGTTACTACTAATAAATCTCTGGGGGCCCCAAAAGTGTGTGGGCCCTTAGAATCGTCCTAATGCAGTTTAATAATTATTTGCAACTTAGCAAACTGGCAGCTCCAATAGTAAGATGAAAGGATTTATACCAACATTGGTCCAGCAGTTTGGAAAATGAATGGATGGATGGATGATTCAGCTGCATGGGCCATCTTCTGGTCAGATGCAGGAATTCATTTGGCATGTGACTCTCACAGTGCATTATGGGTATTCTCTAGCCACTGAGCATAAATCGGTTGTACACTCGTTATTGTGGTATATTATGGGATCTGAGTTGTTTGTACCTGAGTTTATTTTGATCAAAAAACTGATCCAGCTAATTTATTTTCTGTTTTTTATTCAACCCCTGTGTGACAACTATATGTTTTGCTTTTGTCTCCTATCTGCTACGCATTTGGGGGAAGAATGAAGAATTTTACTGTATACACTATCAGAAAATACAGCTGAAATAATTTCCACGTTTAATGCTAAATAGTTATAAAAAGACAAAATGCTCATAAATCAAACATTTGACCAGATCTGTACAAAAAGTAAGACACCGAAGTTACAATAAAAATGTTGGTTTGATTTGCCAAATTCAACAATGAATTAACTTTGATCCATGATGTTGATTTACTACCCGTGAATAATGTTTACTTGATAGTAAAGTATAGATTAGTGCAGTGGTTTTCAACCTGTGGGCCGCGACTAGGGGTCCTCAGTGATCCTCCAGGGGGGCCGCGAGATAACTTAAAATTAATTTCAGTATAATAATATAGTACATTAAATGTATTATTAATATGTTACATTAAAAAAGAGATAAGATCAATTAATTGAAAATACATTTAAAACAAGGCACCATCTCTCTCGTACATATTCTGTAATTGTTTCGGATCAGCCCAGGCCGTTTCTCATCGTGCTGCTGTGAAATACAGACAAAACGCTGGCTCAATATGCCCAACTGCTTCATGAACATAGTAAATGCAAACTAACTCTCTCAGTTGGAAAATGAATCCCAGTGTCGCTAAAAAGGTTTTGATGGACGACGATTGTAATGACGCAAAAGACGATTACAGTGACATACAGGAATATAAGGCTTGCGCGAGTCTGTTAGTATGTGCAAACAAACCGCACATTTGCGCTTTCGACTCACTGATCGCTATAACATCGTATTTCTGCATGAACACAGTTCAATATATTCGTGTAGTTGCCTAAATTAATATACTGTGAGTGTTTTATAACGGATGCTCGCGTATTTTGGAGAAGTTTGAGAGGATCGGTGGTGTTATATGCGTTTAATTATTTGGAATGGATCCGCATAGTATCTTCAGTCCTTTGGTATCTCCCTGTGGTCTTGTTTGGTAAGGCAGGTTGACTTGTGCTTATTTGTTTAAGTTACTGTATTACTGAGCAGAGTAAATACTTTTAAGTTGTAAAGAATGTGTTGTAATGAAGTTGTAATGAAGGTTTAAATCTATCTTGAGTTTCTTCTTTAAAGAAATAATAATATGGGATTGAAAAGTAATAACACTACAATACAAATGTTTTTCTGAATTAAAAAAAAAGGGGATGGTTGGGGGTGGGGGGCTTGCAGTATTGATTCGGAGAGGAGGGGGGCCTTGGCATAAAAAAGGTTGGGAACCACTGGATTAGTGTAATAGCCTATTTATTATAGTAACATTTTCTATGTTAGTGTAAATTCTACTTATATCAGTTGTATCTTGAAAGGAGCATATGAACAGGAGCGTCAGTGTTTCAGAGAGAGGTGCAGAGTCACGCACTTTGCCCTATGCACGTGTCTATTGTTGTGTGCTGCTTGCTCAGCCGTTCTCTCTTCTGTTGTTATGCCACAACAAATGGCATTGCTCTTCTACAACTAAATACCCTGTATACAACTCTGTGCAATCCTTTGGAAACACTTTATGCTTTTGGAAACTCAATTTCCTTTTTTCGCCCCCAAAACTCTAAATCTGGCCTCTTCTTTTGGAGTAACCAACTTCATGAGTGAGTTTGAGCAGCCGAATGATGAAATGTCTAAAGGACAGGTCTGGTCTCCTGGATTAGGGACTTGTGAACCGATCGTTATGGTCATGACAGCTGTCCCGAGAGTTTGATTGTATGACAGCTGTCGACAGAAAGGATTGTTTTTTTAAAAAAAATATATATATATAAATAAAAATACTGGAGAAAGTCTTCTCTTACTGAACAATCTGTGATGTCTGCGAAACAATCAGGTAAGCATCCAATCATATTTTATTTGATTTATTTATTTATTTTGAGCATGAGTTGGACCAGGGTAATATTCTTAATGTTTACACTGATAGTGTGACCTTGCTGTTTCATAATCTAATTCATAATATGGTGTTAAAATCATTGTGATATTATGCTTTGCTCCATGGCATTGTTCTTGCTATGTTGATCATTATCATTTATTATTTTATCGTGGTCATAATGGTTATAGGATTAGTGGCTGGTTTGGATCCAGAGGACGAGGTGACAGATGTCGTATGTGATGAGTCAGAACTCAGAGATGGAGAGTAGGTGCCATATAAATGTCTGTCATGTTCATGTGCATTATATTTATAATATACATATTTATTTATGAAAGATTTGAATCATCAGTGAAAACAGAGGAAAAATCATCCTGAGAAACATTCAAAAGTCAAATTAGAAAACTTTTACTTTTATGTATTTGCATATTTATTTATTTGGATTACTTGCATCAAGTTTGTTTTCATAAATATCATATGTTTTTTTGTTGAAGCACACTCACTGTGTAAAATCCAAGATTTCTGACTGTGTTGTTTTTGTGATCTAGAATGATGGAGGTTGAGGTTGGTGACCACAATGTTTTGCTGGTACGCTGTGATGGGGTGTACAGTGCCATCAGTAACCAATGCACACATTATGGTGCTCCACTGAGCAAAGGTAGTGCATTACAAATCAGTTTTGTCAATATAAATGAGTTTGGTGCAATTGACTTCTGTTATTAGATAAATAATATGGGAGAAAAGAACGGAGAGAAGTAACTACAGTGGGTGTTTCCGGTTCCTCTGCAGGGGTGCTATCAGGTCACAGGGTACGCTGTCCCTGGCATGGTTCCTGTTTCAATGTGAAGACCGGTGACTTGGAGGAGTATCCTGGAATTGACTGTCTGCCCTGCCACAAGGCACTAGATTCATACACACATAAGGCCCTTATGCTCACCAAGGCTGAATTTAAAGCAGTAATACTGTGAAATATTTTTATAATTTAAAATAACTTTTCTATTTTTATATGTAATTTATATTTAAATGTAATTTATTCCTGTGACGCAAAGCTGAATTTTCAGCAGTCTTCAGTGTCACATGATCCTTCAGAAATCACTCTAACATGCTGAATTGCTTGGTCAAAAATATTTCTTATTATTATAACTACTTAATATTTTTGGAGAAACTGTGATACACTACCACTCAAGAGTCTGGGGTAATATTAAAAAAGAAGAAGAAAAAAAGAAAAAAATAACTTTTATACAGCAAGGATGCTTTAAATTGATCAAAAATTATCATTATTATTAATGGAGCACCAATAATAATTGATAATAACTAAGCAGCATATTAGAATGATTTCTGAAGGATCATGTGACACTGAAGACTTTAGTAAAGATGCTGAAAATTCAGCTTTGCCATCACTGGAATGAATTACATTTTAAAATATATTTAAATAGAAAATAGTTCTTTAAAATTGTAAAAAAAAAATTTTTACAATTAAAAATATTTCACAATGTTTTTCACTGTATTTTTTTTTATCAAATAAATGCCAAAATTTATAAAATTTTATTTGGTAAGCATAAAAGGCTTTTAAAAACATTTAGAAAATCCAAACTTTTAATAATTATTTAATCTGATTTTTTATTGACAGGTGAAAGTCGAAAACAACAAAGTTTATGTGTCTGTTAAGAAAAGGGTAAAGTACCTTCATATAGACATTTTATCTTCTGTATAAAATGAATTAAACCAAAATCAGGACAGTTCTGACAGTAAAATGTAAAAAAAAAAAAAAAAAAAAACCTCTCTGTGCAGATTCATGGTCAGCCTAAACGTATAAAATGGATGGGAGCCAGAGATCAAGGGGTGTTACATACTGTGATGCTCCTAGGAGGAGGTGAGAAAAATGTCTGATACAGATTCCCTTTATTTGGTGTGACAGTTTTAAAGGGTTAGTTCCCCCCAAAATAAAAATGATTTACTTACCCTCAAGCCATCCCAGGTGTATATATATATATATGTATATATATATATATATATATATATATATATATATATATATATATATATGATCTTCTGTCAGACGAACACAATCAGAGATTTTATTTAAAAATATCCTTGCTCCTCCAAGCTTTATAAGCTAAACAAAACACCGGTCACAAATTAGAAGTCTAAAACAATAATTTTTAAAGAGAAATGGCGGAAGATTTCGATATAAGAGAAGAGGAGCTTGATTGTTGCCCAGCCCTATTTGTTTGAACCGTGAGAGGCGTCAGTAGCCAACATTTGAAGTGGATCAAAAAAGTTCATCAAAGATGTCCTAAGAACTAAGTTGTCTGAAGAAGAAGGTTTTAGGAAAACTTTGATGAAAGGTTTTGATCCACTTCAAATGTTGACTACTGTATATCTCCGATTGTGTTCGTCTGAAAGAAGATAGTCATATACACCTAGGATGGCTTGAGCGTGAGTAAATCATGGGATAATTTTCATTTTTGGGTGGACTATCTGTTTAATGTTGGTGGATGCTGCATGGTGTGTATTGTTGAGCACAGGCGCAGCCTCTTTGAT